>CM040127.1:224250848-224712019 GCA_022559845.1 Amorphophallus konjac | reverse complement strand
GTGAGCAAGATGTTCGGCAATGGCATAACCATTGACAGCTTTTTGCTGAATGTAAGTGATGTCAAATTGAGAAAGGAAGCTTTGCCAGCGTGCTAATCGATCAGTGAGGACAGATTTTTCAAGGAGGAATTTGATTGGATTCATGCGAGCAATGAGGTGAACCTCGTGAGCTAGGAAATAGTGTTTTAACTTCTGAACTACCCAAACCAAAGCTGCACAAGTCTTTTCCATGGCTGAGTATCTCTGCTCACAGGGGTTAAGGAGTTTAGATAAGTAGTATGCTGCCCTCTCTTTACCTTCCTCATCCACTTGAGCTAAGACAGCACCTACGGAGTCATCCAGGACTGAAACATAAAGAATAAGTGGTTTGCCTGGAATTGGCGGCCTCAGGACAGGAGGATTGACCAAATAATCCTTCAATCCGTCAAAGGCTGCCTGACATTTATCATCCCAATTAAACTTGACTCCCGGCTTAGTAAGCTCGTAAAACGGCCTACATCTCTGTGAATGCTGGGAGATGAAGCGGCGAATAAATTGCAACCTCCCGATTAATCCTCGAACTTCCTTCAGATTCTTGGGAGGAGGCATATCTCTAATGGCCTTTGCCTTGTTGGGATCAACCTCAATTCCCCTCTTGCTAACGATAAATCCAAGTAATTTCCCTGAAGAAACGCCAAATACGCACTTCTTGGGGTTCATTTTCAATTGAAATTCTCGTGATCTCTGCAAAACCTTAGCCAGAACCTCAGGATGCTCAATCCTTGTCCTTGATTTCACAACCAGGTCATCCACATACACCTCAATATAAATATGAATCATGTCATGAAAAATTGCCATCATGGCCCTTTGATAAGTGGCTCCAGCATTCTTAAGTCCAAAGGGCATGACCACATAACAATATGTGCCCTATGGCGTAGTGAATGAAGTTTTCTCTTGGTCTTCTTCAGCCAGACGAATCTGATTGTAGCCTGAAAAGCCGTCCATGAAAGAAAGAGTCTCAAATCCTGCCGTGTTATCAATCAGCACATCAATATGAGGGAGGGGGAAGTCATCCTTAGGACACGCCCGGTTGAGGTCCCGAAAATCTATGCAAATTCGAACTTTTCCATCTTTCTTCATAACCGGGACAATGTTAGCCACCCAATTGGGATAGAGGACGACTCTAACGAATCTAGCCTTATGGAGTTTATCGACCTCTTCTTTCATTTTCAGAGCCATGCTAGGGTGGAAACGCCTCAACCGTTGTTTTACCGGGACAGATCCTGGCTTAAGTGTAAGACGGTGTTCAACGAGCGCAGGGTCTAATCCAGGCATATCTTCATAGCTCCATGCGAACGTGTCCTTGTATTCTTGAAGAACTAAGATGAGCGCCTTCTCTTCGGAGGGCGGCAAATTTTTGCTTATGAGGACAATCCTAGGGTCTTCCTCAGTACCCAGATTGATTTCTTTGGTAGGTTCTTCTACTGAGGCTGATGGTTCGTCGAATCTTCTCATACCACTAGCAAGAGCATCAGCCTCGTCCTCATATTCTTCATAACTTTCATCCCCTTCTTCAATAGGGTCTTCATCATTCATGATTTCATAAACGCCCAAACCCTCATAAGAAGCAACAAAGTCCTCAACTTCTAATTCTGGCAGGATAATTGGATCTTCCACAAACTCAGGGAGAGCTAAACAAGCTTGGCATCTAACGGCCAATTCCAACAAAAATCTGCGAGGAATCTGCTTACCCTTGGTCTTTTTGTGAGAATTTACCCCATGATTTTTATTAGAAGAAGAGGAAGAAAGGGAGGAAGAGCAACTAGCTTGATTATAAGGGAAATAAGGAGGTGATAAAGTGGATACAGAAGGTGATACAGGGGAGGACCCCTCATCGGAGGGGGAGAAAAGACTTACCAAGGAATCTTGGAAGAGCGGCCCCTGGGTCGGGACGCGCTCGGGAGAAAAGTATGAGGTCTCCTCAACAGAAATGGAGGATTGGAAAGTTGGAGATTTGGCGTTTTTTTTTCGTTTTTATCTTTTTTGTCATTTTTATTTTCTTTTTCAAGAAAAAAGCAATGCGAGGGGAGAATAGCGGGGGGAGTGGAGATTGCAAGTTTGGAGAAAGATTTAATCAAAGATGGCCCATACGGGGGCGAGATGGAGATTTTGGAAAATCGCTCGAGGAGCGAAGGAGCAATAGGGAAGGAAATCTGAATTGAATTGGGAGATAAGTTGATGGTAATTGGTGGTGGTCGCGGCACGTGACCAAACCAACGGGAATAGAGAGGAGCCAACACAGACGGATGCACAGAAGTGAGGGAGAAAAGGCCGGCCCACAGCCTATCCACGGAGAATCCTTCTTCAAAGGGGACATCTGGCTCTCCCGTATCTGTGTAGTCACTTAACATCTGCCTTTTATCTGTGATTGCGGCAGGCATTTCAATCAGTTCTCGAATCAATGGCGGCCATTCTGGATCTGTCGGCATGAACAGGCGGCTTAAAGAGAAAGTGATGTCATTCATGTCAAACCACCTGTACCAGTCACATTCCGGGTCACCCATTTTTCTTCTTTTATCTGGCCTTAAAGTCTCCAAGGCTTTGTAAGTGGCCAGTGGGGCAATGTGCCGCGCAAACTGTCTAGCGTGCACATCCTGACAATCAAGCAATGATGTAATGATGGTAGTTTGTTCATTGTTCTGAACGCCACCGGTGACAAAATGTGTCTTTAAAGTCCAGGTGAGCGGCTGGCGATCTGGCTTGAAGGTGGACGTCATAACAGCCCACGGCTCTCCTTCATTCTTGTCCGGTGCTTTGTAGCCTAAGCCGCCTCGTGCAATCACTTTTTGAGGCTTAATGGGCCTAATCTTGCCCTGGAGTTTGGCACCCAGGCCCTTGCCATCTTGATATCCCATCCTTATCAGAATGTTCCAGCCGGGGGTATTCATCATATTTTTCTTTTTCTTCTTCCCCTTAGCAGGCAGGGGTGTCATGGCAACGGTGGTAACAGTCTCAGATAGCATCGGTCGTGGACAGTGAATGTCCAACACAGATAATAACGGCTTGTTGGCTGGCCACATGGAAGGAACTGATGAAGCTACATGTATGTCCTCCTCTGGTAAGATCGGCACGCTGGTCACCTTGATAATGCGGCCCTTGTGCGGAAACTTAAGGCACTGATGGTTTGTAGAGGGTACTGCGTCAAGCTGCTGAATATAAGGGCGACCCAGGATACCATTAAAGGTCGGGTCCATATCCAGAATATGGAAATCTGCCGTAATGGTGGCTGGACCCAAACTGACTTTGAGAGTAATCATACCCAGAGGGGGTTTCTTTGTATTGTCATATGCTGTGACAGTAATGGTGGATGGCCGTATCTGGCTCTCAGGGATACCGCATAGCTTCAGAGTGCTCGGAGGCAACACGTTGATAGATGCACCGGTGTCTACCAAACACTGCTTAACAGCCACTTTGTTGATATCAACCGTGATACATAGGGCATACTTTCTTGCCGGTAGAGGTGCTAACTCATGTTCATGGAATGTGATTGCCGGCTGACTGCTGGTAGGGGTTAAGACTGTAATTATCTGTTCAACCGGGAGGTCCTCATTGACCATAACCTTCTGCAGGTATTCCTTCAAGGCCAGCTGATGAGTGGTGGACCTCTTGATTAATTCAAGAATGGAGATTCTGGCTGGAGTGCGATCCAGGTGCTTTAACAGATCATACTGAGTTCTCGGCACTGAATCTTGTTCCTGTTCCTGCTCTTGCGTCCCCTGTACGGGCTCTAGCTCTCTCTGTGGGAAAACACGGTGGAACATCCGTCCACTACGGAGCGGCGCTACGCCTTGACGCACCTCTGTCGGGGCAATATTAGGGGGAGGGTTGGAAGAGGAGGAAGGAATGTCGGTAGCAGAGATCCTGCTAGGGGATACCAAAGGTGAATTCAATGAAAGGGGCGCCCCTGTGGGAGGCGTAGTAGTGGTGTTTAATAGAGATGCCCCCGCGGGAGGCATGGGAGGAGTATTTGAAGAAGGTGCCCGCGCCGGAGGCGTGAAAGAAGAAAGGGATATCCGAATGCGGGGGGTATTGGCAGGTGGTGGAATAAGGAGAGATCGTGGCACAAAAGATGGTTGTACTGATGGTGGAGGAACTCTTGCCGGTGTAGGAGTGGTAGAGGGGGTAGCGGGTGCTGTCGGTGAGCGGAGTAGGAGTGGCCTGGAGGTTGCGGATGTAGGATTGGTGGTGGAAGGTGGGATGGCATGTTGCTGTGGTGGTAAGCGGTTAAGAAGAGAGCGAGCCGGCAAGGTCGCGGAATTGGTGGTGGTAGGTGGGTTGACGGGGCGTAAAAGAGAACGTCCTGATAGGAGATTAGAAGGAGAAGGAGGAACGCGCAAAAGGCGCGGAGTTTGATTTTGGTTTGGATCATGGTGGAATGCCCCGACAGAGGCGTTTTCTTCGTGCCATCCCTGCCCTCTCTCCACCTCGTAGAGAGACGTGACAGGGTTCACGTGTTGATTAGGAGCGTGCTCCGGCAATGGATTACGGACAATCCCCATATCCTGCTGGGGTGCTGGAGCTTGCTGTGGCTGAGCTTGCTGCGGAGCTGGCTGTTGTTGATTTTGCTGTTGCCGATGTGGCCTTCTCTCTTTCATGGTGGCGATGACTTGTCTCATTTCATCCCAATTAATGCCACCCTGGTCATTCAAATCATAAATATGATCTCTGAAATGGAAACAACGATCAAGGTTGTGACCAGGGGCGCGGTGAAATGCACAGTAACGGGATGTGTCAACATTGTCGGGCCACACCGTTCTTTCTTTTGGTAGGACGAGCAGGTTGGCGGCCATCAAAGCATTAAAAATGTCAGGGAGACTCTCTGGGAGTGGCGGATAATGGGCCCTCTTGGGGCCAAGCGGTGGTCTCCGTTGTTGTTGGCCATAGTTGGAAGGTGGGGGGACCTGATGGTATTGAGGTGGTGCTGGAGGGTCGTTGCGAGGCGCTTGGCTCGGTGATGGAGCAAAAGAAGGTTGGGGTGTGAAGTGGCGCTGTGGAGCGGAGGCAAAATGGGGGTTTTGCTGTGGAGGTGGCAGAGGTCGTGGGTTTGACTGGTGGTGGGGGTGACCAACTACGCCAACCTGCTCGTTTGTGACAGTGCCCTCAGTCGTGGGCCCACTGTTGACATTTGTATTCTTTTTAAACAGCCGAGGCTTCGGCTCAAACATGCCCATGATGGGCGAATCCTTCATTTGTGTTTGTATATAACGAGCTCTTTCATAGAGCTCTTCCATCGTTGTCAGCCGATTCATGGCCAAGATGTGCCGGAATTGAGGAGTTGCATTAGAAATGACCATTTTTACTTGCTCTTGTTCCGACAATGTGTCCTTCAATTTTTCGGCCATAGACCGCCACCTGTTAGCAAATATAATGAAGTCTTCATCGGGCTTCATTTTCTCAGCCACCAGATCTGTAACAGAAAGGGAAGGTCCCACCCGGTCTCTGTACTTTTGCAAGAATTTCCTTTGGATAACATCAAAGTCACCGGCATCAGCTGGCTCCAGAGAATAAAACCATTCGAGGGCGGGTCCCTCAAGAGATCTTCTGAATAAATAGGCCAGAGAGGCCTTATTGTCTTGCCAGAAAGAAGTCTCATATCGGAAGTCCTTTAAATGAATGAAGGGGTTACCGGTCCCATTATATCACCGGAAATTCGGCATTTCAGAAGGTGGTAAATGGAACACTGGCAACGTAGGAAGAGAAATTTCCGGAGCATTGTTAGTTGCCGTAACCTTCTTGAGCTGCTCCTCCATGCTGGCTAGCTTCTGAAGCAAAAGAGTGTTGGTATCGGGCTCGACTGGGGCCTGGTTTTGAATAAAAGAATGTGGTAAAGGCGTTCGTAGAACCCGAGGAGGTTGGGAGGATTGATGCCTGACTGCAGAATAGCTCGCCTGCTGGGCCGGCATGGCCGCAGTAGGCGTTTGTGGACGAGAGGAGGGAGGATGCAAGACCGCCTGGTCATTAATGATTTGATGGCCACTCACGGCCGGAGGGGGATTAGAAGAAGAAGAAAGGACGGATTTCCCCTTTAAGGCGGCCTGAATGGCTTGCCGTTGGGAGTCGTCCAACTGGGAGAGAGCTTGGATCAAATCTGAGACATTAATGGATGGGGAAGGGTTCCCCGAAGTGTTGGAAGATGGAACTTGAGACGAAGGGTCCGCCTCATGGACAGTGGTATCGACCACATGGACTTGTGAGTAATGGGGGTGAGGAGGAAGGTAGTTCCCCTCATAATAAAAAGAATCCTGGGGAGGGTCCTCATATTGACCAAATATGTTCTCATTCTCATCATCATAAGAGTACCCGTGGCCCGACATGTTGATGGTTTTACCTGAACGGAGCTTCATTCTTAAGAAAGAGGATGTTCAATGAAGGAACCGTCACAAAATACACAATCCAAACAAGGCAATCAAATCACTCAACTATGTTTATGCAAACAAGGTTGGCAAGAAACGCAAGATTTTAATGTTTGATGTTCGAATTTAGGGTGGATTATTTGTGAAGGTTCACTCTTTTTGCCAAATGAGACCTAGTTTGATCCGAATGTAACCTCCGGGTCAACTAAGTTCTTCTCTCTTTTAACAACGTATAGGTTCTCTAAACTCCAGGTACTTCGAGGGTACAACCAGCCCGGCGTCCGTGAGGGAATCCACGGGTGCGGGGACTTATGGAGGTCTTGGAAAAGGGATTTCCAGTCCAAAGAGACGGAATGCTCAATGGAGGGTCGTCCCGATTCCAAGAAGGGTGTGCGGATCCTAGGATAGAGAGAGGAGGTCTCTCAACCAAGCCAGCAAACCAAGATGATCCAAGCAGTAATATAATATCAAGACAAATGCTAAGCAATGAATAACAGCCAATCTGTGAAAACGAACAGTAAAGACACGCCCTTGGAAAGGTCGTGTTCACAGCAAGAGGAAAGACACGCCCTGTGGCAGGTCGTGACTAAATGAAAACACGGCAGCGTGGCTGTCGTAAATTCTGTGAGGGGCTCACAGACCGTAAGGAACAAAACGCCTTAGGATGAGGCGTTATAAATAAAGGACGCCTGCAACTGAGGGCGTCAAAACTCAGAGACACGCCCTGATGGAAGGCGCTGATAATAAATGAAACGCCTCTGAGAGGGGCGTTAATTCACAGGCAATATGACAAGTATGCACGAACAGCAGTTATGATAAAGAGAAACGCCTTAATGACAGCCGTTGATAAGAAATGAAACGCCTTGAAGAGGGGCGTTATTCCACAGACAGTATAATCAGCATGCAACCCACCGCAGTTATAGAAACATACGCCCTGGAGATAGGCGTTAATCTATGAAACACGTCCCTGTAAGGGGCGCTAAATATCAGACGAGAAAATAATGAAGATCATGCAAGCAGATGCAATAAATACACGCCCTTGAAGGGGGCGTTAATTAATAAAAACACGTCCCTGTGAGGGGCGTTATATCAAAAGACGCCCTCGTCGAAGGCGTTAATAAGCAACAATTGACTGATCCGGGGAGTGTGCAAGGTGCACAATGGAAGGTGCCCGAGGGGCACAAAGGAAAGGGTACCGAGGGTACCGAGGGGAAAGGGCACACGAGGGTGCCAATGGAGATGGTAATCAACAAAGAAAACAGTGGATGTCCCACCGTGATCGCCAATTTGTGGATCCCTTTAAAATCCACACTTTTGGTGTGAGGTTAAAAAGGAAGGGAAAAGGGAAACATTAAGTAATGGTGGAGATGAAACAATGCACGAGGTGCACAAGGGGAGTGTGTGATCGCCAGAGGGTTTACCTCAATAAAAAAAATAAGATCGCATGTACCTGGTGAAAGATGTGATGCGGGATGAATGTGGATCTCTTCCTCCAACTCCAATCGGCCGGCCGACGAAGTGGGTTTTCTTGATTGATTACCTTGTAAGAAAGACAATGAAAGACAAGCAAAAGAAAGGGGATCAGCCAAAGTGCAGTAGTATCAGTCAAAAACCAACATAAAAATGATGAAAAGACATCAACATGCGCACCTTCTTTTTTGTTTTCTTTTTAAACCCCTTAAGAAGACTTAAGGGAAGGGGAGTTTGATGATAAAAAGAAATGCAACAAGACATGAACAGATGTGAAGAGTGAATAGAGATATAAAGGACGGAGGGGTGATGATATGAATGAAGTAAAAACAAAAAAAAGATGAAAAGATGAGAACCCTGCTGTCCCTGGCGACAGTAAAGGGAAAAACCGAATGAATGTGTTGATGGATGTAGATGGACGAAGCACCGGATGCAGCCCAATCGAAGGATGCAGAGGGGAGGCAGCAAAGGATGAAGAAGCTCTGCTCGTGATGAATATTCAGCTTCTGAGCGCTTAACCCGCTGAATGCTTAAGGTGCTTAACCTTCTGCACGATCGGTCAAGGCTTCAATTTATAATGCCTCAAGCGGATGTGATCAAACCAAGGAATGATAAGAACAGGCAATGAGGCATCCAGGGAAGGATCAAGATCGGGCAAGAGTCCAAAGACAGCAGGGAACTGTGAGGGAAAGATGGAAAAAGGAAGGACTCTTGAGTGAAACACGCCTTAATACAGGGCGTCTTTTATGAATTGACGACCTTCTCAAAGACGTTTTCCTGAAACACGACCTAGGAAAGGGCGTTTCTTCCTGGATTTAGTTTTGGAAATGAAACATTGCCTTGTTTGAAAGCTCAGATAACACGCCTGAGATAACGGCGTTAATTAAAATCACGCCCTGAGGAAAGGCGTTACTCACAAAATGCCTTTTATTTTGAAAATAGATAATTCCAGAAATTAAGGATAACACCAAGAATTGACGCCCTCACATACGGTCGTCCTTTCTTTGAAAACGCCTTACAACAGGTCGTTATTTTTTGAAATTAACGCCCTTAATCAAGTCGTGACTCACAAAAATATAGGAAAAATGCAGAAAAACTCACAAAAATAGAAAAACTTCATGTTATAGGAATATTGAAGTCCACTTGGGGCATTTATATAATAACATGAGATTTGATCAACAAAACGTCAATTTTGGCGTGTCTACACAAGGGTGTAAGAAGGGGGCGCCCATGGGCCTAGCTCCCTAATGGGCCAAAAGACCAGACAAGTCCAATATGATGACCCACTAATAAGAGCACCTAGGGCAAGACTCAAAAATAGAAGTGAAATACATCAAAAGGACTCAACAAAGGAGAAAATACATCAAGATGTCTATAGTAGTGAGATCCAGTGCCGTCGAGGCCCCATCAAGTCATCCTATCCGTCTCCAGAGGGGAGAGATGTGTCGAGCCAGAGGGAGCTCTGAGTGATGTCCCCATCACAAACATATATTCATGTGTGCAAATTGAACTTCATACCAGAGCCGTGAAGGCGGGCCAGATAATAACATCAGCCATAGAAACAGATGATATCGTTAAGTCAGCGGTTCAAAGCCCGGGGTTAAGGGGGGAAGGAGGATCCCAATCATAGGTAGCCTGAGCCGCGACCGTGATGAGGTTTAAAACATCGATCAATATTTCGACACCATTTCCCCTTAATCCGGATCATGCCCAGGGGGAAATAGACTATCACCCACGGAGTGCCGGGATGAAAGCCGAAAGAGAGAAGTGTTGAACTTCCCGAATCGCTTATCTGCCATGGGGCAATGTTTGATATTCCCTGTAGAAGCTGGTGGAACTCATGCAGTGGCAGAGCCCTCCCGAGCTAAAGGGGTTATTCATGAACCCGATGCGGGACGACGGAAAGTGAGCGAACGCTCAAGGTTGCGCCCTCGCACGCGGATCGACCTGCCCGGTCAGGTCGCGGGGGTCAAGGGGGCAGCGCCCCTTGCGGGGGTTTTCGGGGGCAACGCCCCCGGAACAAAATTTGGATTGAAGACTCAGTAGTAAAACTTGGGCATGTTATCGGTGCAATTCAAGTGTGCATAGGTTCCCGATGCGAAGGCAAGGAGGCCGAGAGGTTCCCGGCACAGGCTTCTCGGCGCAAGGGCCAGATGGCCATAGCTATGGGCTTCTCGGCGCGCAAGAGGCCAAAAGGGGGGGGGGGGTTCTCGGCGTGGGGGAGAAAGCCAATGGGGCTTCTCGGCCCGCAGAAAAGAAAGCCAGGGAGGCTCTCAGCGTGAGCTTCCCGGCGCGCTGACAAGAGGGCCAAGGGGGTGGCTCTCGGCGCGAGGGTCCCCGGCGCGCTCAGGGCCGCGCCGAGAGCTATGGCGCCGAGAGAATGTTGATGTTCTGGCGCCGTAAGGACCCGTAGGGGGTTCCGGTGGCTCTATTTTGGGTTTCTTGGCGATTCAAGACACTATGAAGTCAAAGTGGATCAGTTCATCAAATCTGAGCTAGATTAGATTTGGGCTTTACAGAAGCATCAGGATAGAAGAGGGATTTAGGAAGACTACGGTCGAGGGAAACCCCGTCACCATTATCATGCAGAGCCCGAGGGACAACCTGATGCCGACTTTCGTCTCCTGAGAGAATTTTGGCAGCACCTCCCCTGGACCGAGCATTTGCCAGAGAATGGTATAGGCTGACATCCACGGAGTACCGGGATGAAAGCCGGAAAATGAGTGAGCACTAAGGCTCGAAGAGACTGTCCATGTCTCTGGCATCGGTCACTATTCCCCTTCTCGGAGACCGACGAAACCCTTGTAAAGACAAGGTCCACCGAACCCACGGGGTTGCATGTGAATCAAATTCAGGACATAGGAATGTAGGGGAGGTCTTCCCCATTATTGTACCACCTCAGGGCACATATGATGATCTCTGAGCATCCCCTAGACGGATGTATAGGGAACCAAAAGGGTCGAAGGATGACAATGCAGAGGAGGGCCTCGGACTTGGTTTCATTGGCCAAAGCAGGGGTATCGGCGTGGTTTTATTGGCAAGAAGATGGCTCTCGGCATGGTTTTATTGGTTGGCCAAGGGGGTCTCGGCGTGGGTTTTATTGGCTTGAAGAGGGTCTCGGCCAGGGGTTCTGAGAGGAAGGTCTCGGCTAGGGATTTGATTGGCCAAAGAAAGGGGGGCTCTCGACGCACTATTAATTGGCCAAAGGGGGGCTCTCGGCGCGCTATTAATTGGCCAAAGGGGGGCTCTCGGCGCAAGGCTTCCCGGCACGCTCCGGGGCGCGCCGGGAGCCTGGCGCCGGGAGCTTGGTGCCGGGAGGCTCACGTGAAGGGTATGAAATGGTGGCTCACGTGGAAGGGTCTGAAATGGGTTTTTTGTCGTTTAGCAGGAGAGGAAGGCCTCTCGGCAGAAGGGTTCTCGGCGGGGAATTTAGCATGCCGAGAAGGCTGAAATGCTACGAGCTTTTAGGGTTTCAGAGCTCGATAACGATGCTCTGTTTGGGGGTTTTCTTGAGATTTCTGGCTCAGGTTAAGGCAAGGTCTGGAGCACAGAAAAGGGGGGGGGGCTTTCATAGGTGCTTCTGTTAGAAGGATTCCAAGGGAATTGTAAGGCAGGATCATTAGGGGGAATCGAGATCATCGTCCAGATCCTGTGAGGGTTTTATCTATTTGCCGTCAGCCGTCTGGGGGATCAAGAGATGACTGTCTCTGATCCCCTGGACGAACCCAATGGCATTGAAAACCGGCGACGGAGGGACTTTCAGCACCGAGACTCCAGGCCCTAAGCATTCAAGGCTTAGAATGGAGGACCTAGGGATCGATATTGTCGTTTATCAGAGCTCGGCAGTTCAGGGAACCAAGAGATTGATGTCTCTGGTTCCTGAACTGTATGAAGGGCTCGAGGGGAAACTCGAACTATATGGGGAGAATCTGCCATTGAGACAGGAGGGGAGAAGGAAATAGAGCCCAATCATCCATTAGATAGGGGTGGGGGTTCTATCCTCATCCCTCTTCGAGGAACAGAGTCGTAGAAAGATCCTGAAACCGAGAGCGTCTAAACTATCAGAAATTTCTGATGAAAGATATACATAGAAAGATATAGAGCAAATATCTCAATCAATCGACACCCAAATGGGCCATGGTAGTATTTCATTTCATAACATCATTCCAACACCGACCACAAGGAGGGAGTGAGGGAAAGGGAGATGAATATACATCGGGATATCCCGGTTACATCCAAAACTAAAGATCGAGATAAACTCGGCAGGATTACACGAAGAAGAAAAGAAAACCATGGGGGAGGGTGGAGCATAGACTCCTCTCCCTCCCCGGAGCAGCCCACCTGGAGCCTTCCCTTCTTCCTTCTCTTCAGATCTTCTCTTTGCTTCTTCGATCGCCTTTTCCTCGGGCTCTCTCTTTCTCTTTTTTGGGTTTCTGGCTATCCTCTCGATATCTCCTTTTTTTTTTCTTCTTCTAACGCCGCCCCTTTATTTTTTTCTTTGGCCGCTGATCCCCCCCTTTTCTTCATCGAGCTGGAGGGTTATATATAGGGGGCGTTAAACCCTATTCTTATCGGCGCGCTTCCTTCATCCTTTGATCCTGAGTCTCGGCGCGCCCTAGGTCGTGGAGGTATCGACGTATGTGGCTTCTACTTGGGCCTTGGGCCTTCTTCGGTCCACGAACCAATCGGCGCCGATGCTTTCGACGTGGGCTTCTCCATCGTTTCCTTTCATCCCTGGGAAAATAAGAGATATAAGATGAAAATATGTTAGCATTAATATTTATATTGATATTGTCTTATCATTTTATTATTATTCTATTATTATCACTATATATTTTCTCTCTTTTTTTTTATCTTTTGTTATTATTGTTATTATTTATTTTCTTTTCCTCTTTTCTCTCATTTATTATTATATATACGTATATATTTTATGTGTCAACAAATGCCCCCCAGCCGTAGGTGGCGCGAATGAGGGACAAGAGAGTGGGGCCTATGGGTGCAACCCCCATCTAAGAACGTGTCTTTTTATTCTTTATTCATGCGAACATGCAGGCATTCAATAGTAAGCACAAGCTAGATATATGGAATAGCTCCCCTATAACGGGGATAGGATAAGGACATCGCCTGTGACTCATAGACAGAGTGTGGCTTACGAGACATAACTAAGGGAGATGTGCATGCGCAGAGAGGACATCGCATAGAATATGTGCACAACGTAAGCCACGATCTACACCCGAGGCTACTTCTCTATAGTGTGATAGTGCAAGTTTGCGAGCAGCGAATCTCCGATGTAGGGATACACAGATGTTCTGGATAACACTAGAGTATTGCTCTAGCATCTACGCATACAGCTGGGGTTCTCGATTTTTGGTAGCTTCGCATAACCCCCTTAGCTTATTTCTAGCTCCGGACTTCATCGTTCGGCGCGAGTCTCCTCATGTGTCTCAATGGAGATTCCCGGCTACTAGGATTCATCCTTTATAGCAATTTTCTTACGGACTTCACCGTTCGGCGCGAGTCTCCTCATGTGTCTCAATGGGGATTCCCGACTACTAGGATTCATCTTTTATAGCAATTTTCTTATGGACTTCACCGTTCGGCGCGAGTCTCCTCATGTGTCTCAATGGGGATTCCCGGCTACTAAGATTCATCCTTTATAGCAATTTTCTTACGGACTTCACCTTTCGGCGCGAGTCTCCTCATGTGTCTCAATGGGGATTCCCGGCTACTAAGATTCATCCTATCATTTTTTTTTCTTTTTTTTTTGAATGGGGGGTAGACAGCTTTTTCCTCACGATTACCCTTCATGTGGGTGCAGAAGTTAGAGCATCCATAAAGTATTAGGAAGAACCTTCTAGGATCCCTATGGTAGGAGACCGCTGAACACATAGTGGTGCAAAGTGTAGGAGTTTTGCTTTGGGTGCATCTCACGAGTTGCGTTAGCGACATAGCTGTGACTTTTCTACTAGACATATGCACTCAGCCAATATTGACTTTTCATCCCTTAGGGAATGCCGTGGCGCACACAGTCGTAGAATCTGGATAGCGTTTTTTTTTTAGCAAGGGAATGCGGTCATAGAAATTTGAAGGAAGGTGTATTAATAATATACTTCAGGCAGACACACACGCAAAACATGCAAGCAAGCAAACCATGTTATTATTTTTTTTTCTTTTATTTTTTTTGTTTGTTTTGTTTATTTTTGTTTATCTCTTTTTTTGTTTTGTTTTCTTTCTTTTCTTTTATCTTTTTTTTTCTTTTGTTTCTTTCTTCTTCTTTCTTTCTTTCTTTCCTTTTTTTTTCTCTTTTTCTTCTTCTTTTTTCTCTTTTCTCATCTCTTTTTTTTTCTCATCTTCTTCTTTTCTTTTCTTTTTTTTCTTCTTTTCTCATCTTCCTTTCTTTTTTTTTTTTTTAGAACTCAGTGGATACATCCTTAGGTCGACTTTCTTGTAAGTGGACGACCGATGCCATGGTGACAGGGAGAAGTTGTCACATGTTGTGACGAATCCCTGGAGGGACCAAGGGCCGGCGTGGAACCAAGGGGTCTTTTTGTTCATTGGTTAGGATAACAATTCCAAGCCAATGGTAGGATATTTGTTGTCTTAGCCTGAAGGTTATGATGTTGGGTGACTTGGCTTAGACATATGGTCGTGACACCAAGGCAGAGTTTTTAAACGGCTTAGGCAAATTGCCACGACGCTATACAGCTTGGCTTAGGCGGAAGGCCATGATGCCAAGGTAGGATATTTAAACAGCTTAGACGTATGGTCGTGACGCCGTACATCTTGGCTTAGGCGGAAGGCCATGACGCCAAGGTAGGCTATTTAACGGCTTAGACGTATGGTCGTGACACCGTACATCTTGGCTTAGGCGGAAGGCCATGACGCCAATGTAGGATATTTAACGGCTTAGACGTATGGTCGTGACGCCGTACATCTTGGCTTAGGCGAAAGGCCATGACGCCAAGGTAGGATATTTAACGGCTTAGACATATGGTCGTGACGCCGTACATCTTGGCTTAGGCGGAAGGCCATGACGCCAATGTAGGATATTTAACGGCTTAGACGTATGGTCGTGACGCCGTACATCTTGGCTTAGGCGAAAGGCTATGACGCCAAGGTAGGATATTTCACGGCTTAGACGTATGGTCGTGACGCCGTACATCTTGGCTTAGGCGGAAGGCCATGACGCCAAGGTAGGATATTTAACGGCTTAGACGTATGGTCGTGACGCCGTACATCTTGGCTTAGGCGGAAGGCCATGACGCCAAGGTAAGATATTTAACGGCTTAGACGTATGGTCGTGACGCCGTACATCTTGGCTTAGGCAAATGACGCCAATGTAGGATATTTAAACGGCTTAGACGTATGGTCATGACGCCGTACATCTTGGCTTAGGCGGAAGGCCATGACGCCAAGGTAAGATATTTAACGGCTTAGACGTATGGTCGTGACGCCGTACATCTTGGCTTAGGCGGAAGGCCATGACGCCAAGGTAGGATATTTAACGGCTTAGACGTATG
This sequence comes from Amorphophallus konjac, assembly GCA_022559845.1. NCBI lineage: Eukaryota > Viridiplantae > Streptophyta > Magnoliopsida > Alismatales > Araceae > Amorphophallus > Amorphophallus konjac. The sequence continues at coordinate 224,696,637 of CM040127.1, read as the reverse complement.
GTCGTGACGCCGTACATCTTGGCTTAGGCGGAAGGCCATGACGCCAAGGTAGGATATTTAACGGCTTAGACGTATGGTCGTGACGCCGTACATCTTGGCTTAGGCGGAAGGTCATGGCGCCAAGGTAGGATTTTTAACGGCTTAGACGTATGGTCGTGACGCCGTACATCTTGGCTTAGGCGGAAGGCCATGACGCCAATGTGAGATATTTAACGGCTTAGACGTATGGTCGTGACGCCGTACATCTTGGCTTAGGCGGAAGGCCATGACGCCAATGTAGGATAGTAGGTTTCATCATCGCTACTGGATTCATACTGATGTAAAGAAGTCCATAAGTTTCATCAGAATAGACGTAAGGTCTAATCTGGGTAAATTTCATCATTTTTATCACAAGTGGGACATGAGGATACATACGGGTTTTCATCGTCAATGGGACTTAAGGAAACACACGAGTTTCATCAGAAAAGATGTAAGGTTTATCCTGGACAGGTTTCATAGTTGAACAGGCAATGCGCCGGTCAATCAACGGGAGGGTTTCATTGCCAGTGGCACATATAGAAATATGCGGGTTTTGTGAGGATAGACGTAAGGTCTATTCCAGATAGGTTTCATCGCCAGTCCAGACTGATGGCCTGGGTCAAGGGTGAAAGTTTCTTGTTGACTGACTGGACGAAAGGTCCGAGACAGAGGCAGAAGGGTTTCTCTTTTTTTTAATTGACTGACTGGACGAAAGGTCCGAGCCAGAGGTAGAAGGGTCTCTTCATTCATCGACTGGATGGAAGGCCCGTGCCGCAGATAAAAATATTAATGTCAACCCGACAGGACATCAGAGTCAACAAACCTTGCTTGGACGGTATGTCTAGAACAAGGGCAGACGTAAAACATTATTGTCGTATGGATGCCATGCCAAAAATGGCCAACCTGGAAGAGACAAAGGGTCTGGGCCAGGGCAGAGGTGGCTGTTGGCTTGACAGACTTGTCAAAGTCAACCAACTTAGCAAGGGCGTGAGGCCATAAGCCAAGGGAGGAATATAGGATAGGTGTTGACTCGACATCGTGTCAAAAGCAACGAATTTGACAGAGGCGTGAGGCCTAAGCCAAGGGCAGAATATAGAAAGGGTGTTGACTCGACGTCTTGTCGAAGTCAACGAACTTGGCAAGGGCGGGAGGCCATAAGCCAAGGGAGGAATATAGGATAGGTGTTGACTCGACGTCCTGTCGAAACCAACGAACTTGGCAGAGGCGTGAGGCCTAAGCCAAGGGCAGAATATAGAAAGGGTGTTGACTCGACGTCTTGTCGAAGTCAACGAACTTGGCAAGGGCGGGAGGCCATAAGCCAAGGGAGGAATATAGGATAGGTGTTGACTCGACGTCCTGTCGAAACCAACGAACTTGGCAGAGGCGTGAGGCCTAAGCCAAGGGCAGAATATAGAAAAGGTGTCGACTCGACGTCTTGTCGAAGCCAACGGACTTGGCAGAGGCGTGAGGCCTAAGCCAAGGGCAGAATATAGAAAAGGTGTTGACTCGACGTCTTGTCGAAGTCAACGAACTTGGCAGAGGCGTGAGGCCTAAGCCAAGGGTAGAATATAGAAAAGGTGTTGACTCGACGTCTTGTCAAAGTCAACGAACTTGGCAGAGGCGTGAGGCCTAAGCCAAAGGCAGAATGTAGAAAAGGTGTCGACTCGACGTCTTGTCGAAGCCAACGGACTTGGCAGAGGCGTGAGGCCTAAGCCAAGGGAGGAATATAGGATAGGTGTTGACTCGACGTCTTGTCGGAGTCAACCAACTTGGCAGAGGCGTGAGGCCTAAGCCAAGGGCAGAATATAGAATAGGTGTTGACTCGACGTCTTGTCGAAGTCAACGAACTTGGCAGAGGCGTGAGGCCTAAGCCAAGGGAGGAATATAGGATAAGTGTTGACTCGACGTCTTGTCGAAGCCAACGAACTTGGCAGAGGCGTGAGGCCTAAGCCAAGGGTAGAATATAGAAAAGGTGTTGACTCGACGTCCTGTCAAGGTCAACGAGCCCTTACCCTGATAGAAGGTTTAAGGTAAGGGTAGATCAGATGATGAGCCCAGACCCAAGGCTAAGTATTGATGTTGATCTGACGAAAAGTCAGATTCAATGAATCTTGCTCAGACGGAAGGTCTACAACAGGGGTAGAATGTGCAGATAAGGATGTCAGCCTGACGTCATGTCGAAGCTGACCAACCTAGCATAGACGTAAAGTCCAAGCTGGGATAGAATATGGATATTGACCCATGGAGGTATCGGGGTCGACAAACCTTGCTCAGACAGAAGGTCTAATGCCAGGTGAAGGAATCTTTTGTTGGTTTATTCATTTTAATTTATTAAGTTTATTGAGTTTGCTGAGATGTTTGTTTATTCATCATTTTTATTGGGCCTCTTGGGCTTGTTGAGTTCATTGAGGTTTATTTCGTTGAATTTACTGAGGTTTGTTAGAGATTTTTTGTTGAGTTCCTCAGGTTTATTTCTCCTTTTTTTTTATTAGGTTTGTTTGGTTTATTGAGCTCATTAACTGACTGAGTTTATCAGGATTTATTTGGTTTGATGATGTTTGTTGAGCTCATTGGATTGATTATTATTATTTTATTATTTTATTATTTTTTGTTTGTTTTTGTTTGTTTTTTTTATTTATTTATTTATTTTATTTGATTTTTTAATTAATTAATTAAATTTTTTTTAATTCGTATATCATTTTTTTTTATTTTTTATTTTAACTTGGCCCAGTGGGACAAAAGGGTTTTATAGACCCAGACGGGTGGGATAAACTAGCTTGGCTAGGACGGAGTGTCTCAAGCCAATGAAAAGGGCTTTATGGGGATAGTCCGGTGAGACTGGTGGGATTATTTTCAGAGCTCGACAAGGGCGGAGTACCTCGTGTCAAGGGACAGGTTTGTATGAGCCCAAGTTGGGCAGGGGGACTGAGACAACAGTACTGGAAAGCCCCGCTGGGCCGATGCAGCGGGTGTTGAGATATTTGGTGTAATTGTTGGCTGAATGCCGGAAGCTAATGAAGATGTGTTGGTCGGGGCCCATGACCCGTATCAAGGGTAGATGGTCAATCCCGGTGGGACAAATGGGAGATATCCCTATAGGATGGGAAGATGGCGATGCACCATGCATCCCAGTGGGCCATTTTATGTTAATAATAATAATAAATTCATCCCAGTCTCCATAAACGGGACGGCCATTTTATTCTCTCTTGTTTTTTGTGTGTGCCTGCCCCAGAACAGGCTCTCTTTTTTTATTTTCTTTCTTTTTTTTATTTTCTTCTTCTTTTTTTTGTGTGCCTGCCCCCAGAACAGGCTCTTTTTTTTATTTTATTTTACAACCCTCTATACTCGAGCTGTGAGATAACGCTCAAATGCTGGCTTTTAGCCGAGTTTGCGGGGGATATCAAGGCCAGTGACGCCACGTGAGACTGCTTGCCTAAAGACGGGCATTTGGTGAGGGCGTGGCGGATCCACCTTATATTCGCCCATTTGCAATTCACCTTTCTTGATCGTGCCTTCGATGATGTCCTTGAACACGTAGCAATCCTCGATAGGATGTCCCGCTACTTGGTGATACGGACAAAAGCACGAGTTATCTTTTCTTGCGGAGTTGCTTGATCTCTTTGGCTTTGGAAGCACAACTTTACCGCATTCTAGGGCCCACTCAAAGAGAGCTGAGGTCATATCTTTTGTAAATGAATAGGGCTTCATCATTTTACCCCTTAACGAGGACCCTTGTGTGTCGGGCTTGGTAGAAGTGATACAAGCAGTCTTTGCTTTTTCCTTCTTCTGTCGCTCGAAGGCTTCAAAGCTTGGAATGCAAACTTCTTGTGCCGGCTGCTTATCGGCTGGTTTGTAGTTTTGACCCAAGCTCGTGGAGGATGGGCAAATCCTTGCAATGACCGCTTCAGCTTTAGTTGCAAAGTCATTTAGACTTTCGAAAGTCGTGACTTCGAAGTCAATGACCCATCGTAGAATCTCTCGTTTCAGATTCTCTTTACAGATCTGGACAGATTCACTGTAACTTGGTGGGTGCCTACACCTTTCACGCAGGCTCCTCCATCTGCTTATGTAGTCCCTGACGGACTCATTATCATTTTGTTTGGTCATTTGCAGCTCAGCCTCAGTGACTTCTTCTTTGGCCATCTTTGTATCCATTGTTTGCTCTGCTTTGGTCTTATCCCTTGTGGCTGGACCCACTGATCTTGAATGTAGGGTAGTTGGCGGCATATGAGGCCTCATCGATGTCTTTGTCGGATACATTTTAGTTGCCCCCTGACTTGCCCAAGGGAGTGTGTGTTGGGATGATTGAGGGAGGATGCCCCCTGAATGATCATGTGTTGTTCGGGGCATTGATGACCGTGCTGAAGCTCCAGATGAGCTAGAACTATCTTGCGATGCCTCGCATTGATGCCTCGGTAGTCGTGACGTATGTGACTTTATGTTCATTTCATTCAGTTGCCCTTGTAGCATTTCAATCTCCTGCTGCTTCTGGTGGAGTAGTGCCATTATTGTAGGGTCTTGTAGGAAGGGACTGGGAGCTCTACTGCCCCCTGCCTCTGATTTGTGCAGAATGGATTTCCCCTCGCCATCGTCGGTGGCTATAGGTAGCTTCTTTGGGACAAACCCCTTCTGTTCTATGGGCGGAGGAGGAATATGGCACTGAGCCTCCTTATTAGCTGGTGAGTGTTGCTTTGGCATCCTCCCAGACCTGATAGACTGAAGAGAAGCAGAAGCATTGGCTGGAACTACTTCCTTCGGCACAAAGCAAATTTCTTCATCTTTTTCATCAACGGTTTGGGCCTCACTAGAGGATGTTGACAATGTGTTGCAGGAGAAAATAAGATTCCTCCTTTCAGTATTTGTATTCTTATTTCTCTTTCCCTTCATGGTTGGCACCTGCCCCCACAGTGGGTTATTTGATGCATTCAGCTTTTCTGCCTTTTCTTCAGCTCTTTCTGTTAATTGGCGAGACTTGCTGCCTATTTGAGGGGTAGGCTTCTTGAGCAGCATAGGCTGATTCTTTGGCTGCTCATGGTTATCGGGCTCATGTGTAATGGCTTGTAGCTGTGGGTTAACTTCTTCATGTGCCCACAATGGGGTTTGTCTCTTCTTACTGTCCATTGGCCTTTTAATGATTGTTGGTAGAGTGGGACGGGCCATAACTCCGTAAACCTGGGTTTTTGGAGGTAAGCGAGGTACCAGTCTTATTTTCTTTCCCGTTGACACGGCTTGCCAATTTCTTTGTTCTTTTTCATGCTTAGGAATATTGTCTTCATAGGTGTGCCGGCTACAAGCCTCTGGCATTTCTTCAAGCAATTGTTGACATATAGATATCATATTGACTGACGCCCTTGGCACAGACATTTCGTGCGGGTGTGGGGGATCAACTTTGTATTCCCCTATTTGTAGCTTACCCCTTTTTATTAAGCCTTGGATGATGTCCTTGAATATTTGACAGTCTTCAATAGGATGTCCGAGGATCTGGTGGTAAGGGCAGAAATTCGGATCAACTCTTCTCCTGGCATCATCAGGCCTCTTTGGCTTTGGCAGGATGACCTTGTCATGTTTGACAGCCCACTCGAACAATGTTCGAGTCTCGTCTCTTGGGAAGGCATAGGACTTCTTTTCTTTATTCCGGTGTGGAGGCATTTCTTGACATTCAGCAGGCACTTTGAGAGGAGAATGGTGTGCCCATTTCTGCCTTTTTGCCACGACGCTAATAGCGTGTGCAGCTTTCAACATCAGCCTCTTATTAATTTGCTTAGCCTGATGGTTTGAGTTGATAGAATCTAATGGATATCTTGCACATAAGTCTTCAATCTATGTTGCAACATTAATCAATCGGTCAAAAGAATGGATTTCTACTCCAATTAATTTTTCCAGGACTTTTTTCTTCAGATTTTGTTTACACATCTGTACTGCATCTTCTAGATGTAGAGAGTGCTGGCATCTCATACTGAGATCCCTCCATCTTTTGACATATTCTGCAGCAGCTTCATTATCTTCTTGTTTGGTTGCCAACAGCTCAGCCATGGTCACCCTTGCCTGTGTGACATGGAATCTTTCTATGAATTTTCGCTGCATATCCGGCCAGTTGTTGACAGATCCAGCCGGCAAGCTATCATACCATTCAAAAGCATGTCCCGTTAGAGAACACCCAAAGAACTTTAATAGGTATGACTCATCTGTCGCCAAGTCACCCAGGACTGTTACATAGTGTGCAATGTGTTCCTTCGGGGAGCCCTGCCCATTGAATTTGTCAAACTTAGGAATTTTATTGATGCTAGGCGGCAATCTCTTAGTAACATGGTAGGCCGGATATGGCACTTTATACATGTCAAAGGGGGCGCAATTAGCACTACCCCTTTTGGCTAGCCTCTCTTCAACCATCTTTTCCACCATTGATTTATTCACCACGACTGGCAGTGCTGATTCAGGACAGAGGTGGGTGGGCTGCATTTCTTGTGTGGCTGGAGTTGCAATATGAGATGGCGGAGGTTTTGACAAGGGAACCTGCCGTTGCATTTGAAGAAGCTTCAGTTGTGCTGGCTGGAGCGACTGGAAATGATCCTGGGGAACAACCCAACTCTGACCGTCAGTTTGCAGAACAGTCTGTGAAAGAGCAGTCGAGGGGTTAAACCCTCCCAGAGATAGGTCAGTTTGTGCCCCCGGTTGCTTGGGTGCCACATCCTGTTCAGTCTTCTCTTTTAGTTGCTTCTTCAGCAGTTCTACCTCCTGCTGATATCTTTGCATGGCTATTAGGATGGTAGGGTCCATAGCTATTTTGCTGGTAATGGTCTCAAATGTTTCACCAAAGCCGCATCCGGACAGGGGCACCCCTTTTTCTTCAGATGCCATTATTTTGGTGCTGAGAGTAGTGTTGTTTTCATCGGTAGCCTGTTTGCCCTTAGAGGTCTGCAGTAACCCAGCTTCATTTTTGCTTTGTCCTGTCATAGGATCTTCTCTTTCGGTAACCTTGGCTAGTTCTTCTTGCCCATTTAGCAGGGCGTCATGCCTGCCCATCACTCCTGTCATATTACACGCGAGGACTTGCATTCTTCTTTCATGCTTTTTAACTCTCCTTCGGGACTGGCGAAGGAAAGTTGGCCCTTCATTTGTCAGAACTCTTTTCATTTCTTTCCTCTGTGAAAGACTTTCAAAACTCCTGAACTCAGCTTGCTTTTTCTCTTCATCTACCCCAACAGGTGATATCTTATTTTTTCCTTCTCCTTCAGCCTTGACAGCATGGAGTGACCTTTGTCGACCTATGACAGGACTTCCAAGGCCATGGAAGTATTCCCATACCCTCTTAACCATCCCCTCTTGACTGTACTCTGAAGAGATAGCAGGAGGCATCGTCCAGTCTTGGGCAGGTGGCATGTATGCTAATCGTGTCAGCTTGGCAACTGGGTTGAGATTCTTTGAGTTCTTGGAAATATCAGCCTGTCTTGTACAGACCCTGGCAGTGAGTGGAGGAGTTGTGACTATGACTTCTTCCTCATTCATGACATTATTATCCCTTCTCTTGGGGGCATCAGCAAAACTGTTATAATTTTGTAGGGTTGACATGACACTCTGGGTCTTCTTGGGAACCCACATTTGCTTGCGTCTTGGCAATTTTGAGGTTGGCTTCTCTTGCTTGCTATCATCATTGTTTGCCCTCCGGCTAGCTAGCACTTGGAAAGCATTATGGGTAGGAATGGTCGGGATGACCTGATCTGGCAGAGCTCTGGCATTGCGGCCGTTGAAGAAGATCCGGACGCCCCCAATCATCGTGGACTTCCCAGATGCAGAAAGTCGACATTGGGAAGCGGCAGAGGCTCTTCCTCTTCTGAAGTTCTTTTTGTTGCCTCCCGTGGGCCCCTTCTCATGTGCTTCAATCGGGTTGGTAGCATGGTGAACATAACAGCTCACGGTCACTAGATTCTTGAGTAGGGATTTCTTGATCTTATCCTCGCTCTGACAAGAAGCAGCTTTATCATCCTTCAGCTCTACAGGCTTCGGACTTTCTTTGCTCAGAATATCCACGGACACAACTCCCAGGAAGTTGGGGCAGCCAACGACCGGAGGAAAGTCATCAAAAGTGGTGGGCGAAGCAGAGGATGCGCTTCTTTTCGCCTCGTGATGGACGAAGTAGGGCACGACCTCCGGAGCATTCTTCATCACCTGGCTTATCTTGGGGCCGGTAGCTTGCGGCGAAGTCTCGACAACAGTTTTCGGCTCCTGGTTGTCGATCTCGAGCAGGTCAGTGAAGCTGATGCCTAGGCAGTTAGGCATCCCGACAGCAGGCGGCATCGATCCTAACGACAGAGGTACCGCCAGGTAGCTTTCTTGAACATGCGCATCGACCGGTTGCTGGTCAAAGCATACAGACACGATTCCAGTCGTCATTGTAGCTTCCTGGAAATAAAGAAAGCGCACAGAATCAGAAATTTGAGGGGGGGCCCACTGGGCCTCCTATTTTTGGCGTAGAGATGAAGGGAGACTCAATCCCACCGGGCGTGCCAGACTTGTTGACGTAGATTTTATTTATTTATTTATTTATTTATTGATTTATTGATTTATGGATTTATTGGCGTGCCAGTCACATGTGTGACGATTTTTTATTGTGCGCTCGATCTGACTTGGTCAGTCGATTGTAAGTGATCGTGTCCGGACTAGAAGTCCGTCATACCCTGAACGCTATGACGTTAATTACGTCCTCCCTGAGGAAGACAACCCTTGATTAAACGCCAAAAATAGGAGGCCTCGAGAGGCAAACATATATTCATGTGTGCAAATTGAACTTCATACCAGAGCCGTGAAGGCAGGCAAGATAATAGCATCAGCCATAGAAACAGATGATATCGTTAAGTCAGCGGTTCAAAGCCCGGGGTTAAGGGGGGAAGGAGGATCCCAATCATAGGTAGCCTGAGCCGCTACCGTGATGAGGTTTAAAACATCGATCAGTATTTCGACAGCATTTCCCCTTAATCCGGATCATGCCCAGGGGGAAATAGACTATCACCCACGGAGTGCCGGGATGAAAGCCGAAAGAGAGAAGTGTTGAACTTCCCGAATCGCTTATCTGCCATGGGGCAATGTTTGATATTCCCTGTAGAAGCTGGTGGAACTCATGCAGTGGCAGAGCCCTCCCGAGCTAAAGGGGTTATTCATGAACCCGATGCGGGACGACGGAAAGTGAGCGAACGCTCAAGGTTGCGCCCTCGCACGCGGATCGACCTGCCCGGTCAGGTCGCGGGGGTCAAGGGGGCAGCGCCCCTTGCGGGGGTTTTCGGGGGCAGCGCCCCTGGAACAAAATTTGGATTGAAGACTCAGTAGTAAAACTTGGGCATGTTATCGGTGCAATTCAAGTGTGCATAGGTTCCCGACGCGAAGGCAAGGAGGCCGAGAGGTTCCTGGCACGGGCTTCTCGGCGCAAGGGCCAGATGGCCATAGCTATGGGCTTCTCGGCGCGCAAGAGGCCAAAAGGGGGGGGGGGTTCTCGGCGCGGGGGAGAAAGCCAATGGGGCTTCTCGGCGCGCAAAAAAGAAAGCCAGGGAGGCTCTCGGCGTGAGCTTCCCGGCGCGCTGACAAGAGGGCCAAGGGGGTGGCTCTCGGCGCGAGGGTCCCCGGCGCGCTCAGGGCCGCGCCGAGAGCTATGGCGCCGAGAGAATGTTGATGTTCTGGCGCCGTAAGGACCCGTAGGGGGTTCCAGTGGCTCTATTTTGGGTTTCTTGGCGATTCAAGACACTGTGAAGTCAAAGTGGATCAGTTCATCAAATCTGAGCTGGATTAGATTTGGGCTTTACAGAAGCATCAGGATAGAAGAGGGATTTAGGAAGACTAGGGTCGAGGGAAACCCCGTCACCATTATCATGCAGAGCCCGAGGGACAACCTGATGCCGACTTTCGTCTCCTGAGAGAATTTTGGCAGCACCTCCCTGGACCGAGCATTTGCCAGAGAATGGTATAGGCTGACATCCACGGAGTGCCGGGATGAAAGCCGGAAAATGAGTGAGCACTAAGGCTCGAAGAGACTGTCCATGTCTCTGGCATCGGTCACTATTCCCCTTCTCGGAGACCGACGAAACCCTTGTAAAGACAAGGTCCACCGAACCCACGGGGTTGCATGTGAATCAAATTCGGGACATAGGAATGTAGGGGAGGTCTTCCCCATTATTGTACCACCTCAGGGCACATATGATGATCTCTGAGCATCCCCTAGACGGATGTATAGGGAACCAAAAGGGTCGAAGGATGACAATGCAGAGGAGGGCCTCAGACTTGGTTTCATTGGCCAAAGCAGGGGTATCGGCGTGGTTTTATTGGCAAGAAGATGGCTCTCGGCATGGTTTTATTGGTTGGCCAAGGGGGTCTCGGCGTGGGTTTTATTGGCTTGAAGAGGGTCTCGGCCAGGGGTTCTGAGAGGAAGGTCTCGGCCAGGGATTTGATTGGCCAAAGAAAGGGGGGGGCTCTATGCAAGGGGCTCTCGGTGCGCTATTAATTGGCCAAAGGGGGGCTCTCGGCGCAAGGCTTCCCGGCACGCTCCGGGGCGCGCCGGGAGCCTGGCGCCGGGAGCTTGGTGCCGGGAGGCTCACGTGAAGGGTATGAAATGGTGGCTCACGTGGAAGGGTCTGAAATGGGTTTTTTGTCGTTTAGCAGGAGAGGAAGGCCTCTCGGCAGAAGGGTTCTCGGCGGGGAATTTAGCACGCCGAGAAGGCTGAAATGCTACGAGCTTTCAGGGTTTTTAGAGCTCGATAACGATGCTCTGTTTGGGGGTTTTCTTGAGATTTTTGGCTCAGGTTAAGGCAAGGTTTGGAGCACAGAAAAGGGGGGGGCTTTCATAGGTGCTTCTGTTAGAAGGATTCCAAGGGAATTGTAAGGCAGGATCAGTAGGGGGAATCGAGATCATCGTCCAGATCCTGTGAGGGTTTTATCTGTTTACCGTCAGCCGTCTGGGGGATCAAGAGATGACTGTCTCTGATCCCCTGGACGAACCCAATGGCATTGAAAACCGGTGACAGAGGGACTTTCAGCACCGAGACTCCAGGCCCTAAGCATTCAAGGCTTAGAATGGAGGACCTAGGGATCGATATTGTCGTTTATCAGAGCTCAGCAGTTCAGGGAACCAAGAGATTGATGTCTCTGGTTCCTGAACTGTATGAAGGGCTCGAGGGGAAACTCGAACTATATGGGGAGAATCTGCCATTGAGACAGGAGGGGAGAAGGAAATAGAGCCCAATCATCCATTAGATAGGGGTGGGGGTTCTATCCTCATCCCTCTTCGAGGAACAGAGTCGTAGAAAGATCCTGAAACCGAGAGCGTCTAAACTATCGAAATTCCTGATGAAAGATATACATAGAAAGATATAGAGCAATATCTCAATCAATCGACACCCAAATGGGCCATGGTAGTATTTCATTTCATAACATCATTCCAACACCGACCACAAGGAGGGAGTGAGGGAAAGGGAGATGAATATACATCGGGATATCCCGGTTACATCCAAAACTAAAGATCGAGATAAACTCGGCAGGATTACACGAAGAAGAAAAGAAAACCATGGGGGAGGGTGGAGCATTGACTCCTCTCCCTCCCCGGAGCAGCCCACCTGGAGCCTTCCCTTCTTCCTTCTCTTCAGATCTTCTCTTTGCTTCTTCGATCGCCTTTTCCTCGGGCTCTCTCTTTCTCTTTTTTGGGTTTCTGGCTATCCTCTCGATATCTCCCTTTTTTTTCTTCTTCTAACGCCGCCCCTTTCTTTTTTCTTTGGCCGCTGATCCCCCCCTTTTCTTCATCGAGCTGGAGGGTTATATATAGGGGGCGTTAAACCCTATTCTTATCGGCGCGCTTCCTTCGTCCTTTGATCCTGAGTCTCGGCGCGCCCTAGGTCGTGGAGGTATCGACGTATGTGGCTTCTACTTGGGCCTTGGGCCTTCTTCGGTCCACGAACCAATCGGCGCCGATGCTTTCGACGTGGGCTTCTCCATCGTTTCCTTTCATCCCTGGGAAAATAAGAGATATAAGATGAAAATATGTTAGCATTAATATTTATATTGATATTGTCTTATCATTTTATTATTATTCTATTATTATCGCTATATATTTTCTCTCTTTTTTTTATCTTTTGTTATTATTGTTATTATTTATTTTCTTTTCCTCTTTTCTCTCATTTATTATTATATATACGTATATATTTTATGTGTCAACAGCCCCTTTCAGGTGTTGAGGCACCTTAGCACAAATACTTATGTGTTGGACCTTCCTGAAGAGTACGGAGTAAGCCCCACTTTCTATGTGGCTGACCTGGTGCCCTACAAGGGTCCCACGGTGACACCGAGTGAGGAGATCCAGCCTACCCCACCCCTTGAGAGCGCCCCCACACCTCAGAGAGCTCCACCCAGCTTGAGGAACCAGCGTGACAAAGTGGAGCGGATATTAGATGAACAGGTCACCAATACACGGAGTAAGGCGTATGGGCGATACCTGGTCAGGTGGAAGGGACGGCCCCCTTCGGATGACGCATGGGTGAGTCGGGAGGACCTCCAGCGGTTGGACCCCGACCTCTTGGAGCAGTATCACAGCAGGGAGGACCCCTACTCGACAGAGTCGAGCTCTTCGCGACCCGGGGGAATTGATGAGGGCATCACTCACGATTCCCTCTGGCTCGGGACCTCCCTCCCCTCCGATGAGATCCAGTGCTGAGCTCCATCACTTCACCGCTCACTGTAGCACCTTGAGGATCATCTTTTGTGCACTTGTTATCTTTATTTTGAGTCATAATCATGTAATTTGCCGTTTATTTGAGTCTTATACCTAGGTTATTATGTCATTTCCCTAAGTTGACTCTCATTGGACTTGGGTGCTTACTATTTGGCCTACTTCCTTGGGCTAGGCCCATGGGCGCACCCCCCCATTCCTTGGTTATTTGTTAGTGTGTTAAGAGTCAGGGACTTATATGTAATAGTGGGTTTCCTACAAATAGGACCCCAATCCCTCTTTTGAAGGTTAATGAACATTTGAATATTTGAGCATAAGTGCACCCCTCTCTCTCTCTAGCTCTCTCATTCTCTCTCCCTCTCTCTAGGGGGCGAACCCCTCTCTCTCTCTTCCCCCCTTCTCTCTCTCTCCCTTGGGCGAACTTGCCCTTTCACCTCCCCCTTCCCCTACCACCTCAGCTGCCACCTCACCCTCCACCCCCTCACCTCCCCTAGGCCACTTAATACTCATCAATTTCCTCCACTTCCCAAGCAACCCTTCCTATTCCCCATACACCTTCCCCACCTCCAAGACACCCATCCCTCTTCCCCAAGCAACCTTCCCACTCCCCCACACCCTCATTCATATCCCTTGACCATCCCAACCCCCACCCCACCACAAGTTGCGCACCACCCCTCACCATCTACACCCACCCCCTTGCCTTGGCCGACCCCTCCACCCCCCCTTCTCCAAGCTTCGGCCCTCTCTCCCCTCCACTCTCCTGCACCTCCATACTACCTGCTCCACCCCTCTCTTCACCCCCACGCAACCCTCCCCCATCTGCTATCACCACCACTCTTCCCTCCATTACCAAACTCCAGTCCCCCTTAACCTAACCTCACCACCATCCCCTTCATTTGGACACGTCTGCAGGTGGCAGAAGAAGGCCCGTCTTGCAGAAGCTCCCCCGAGTTCACACGGCCACATCTGAGGGCGTACCTTACCTTTCTGGAAAGGGCGTCCAGTCATCTTCGCAGGCGAGGTGATCCCATCCCGTTCCGAGTTCGGGGCTGTCCGGGAGAGCCAATATCCCCCGACTGCGCAGAGCTCCGTCAGCAGAGTTCCTGAACCATGTTCAAAGCTACACCACGACCGACGGTGGAAGATTCAAGCCATGAGTTCTTCTACAAATATCTTCTTCCACCAGTCCTCTTTCTGGATCAAGAAGCGGGAGTGCATTTGGCATCCGGAGGTCAGAGTTTTGGTCTTTCTTCCTCGACTGGTCGGGTCTGCCTCCCACAGTCGGCAGTGGCCTGCCCCCACTCATCGGCATCCCCCAGTCCACCCCGACCTCAGACAGCTTCCCCACCAGTTTTTTCCGTGAAGAGAGCTCATCCACGGGTCCAGCACTTCTGACGGTTCGAGATTTGGCATCCGGGAGCGGCCTGGACAACTTCTGCAAGCCACTGTTTGTATCTGGTAGCTGCTGCGGCCAGACTCTGCAACCCGGTTCGTCGCTGCACCACGACTAACAGTGAAGGATTCCGACCAAGGGCCCTTCTTCAAAGTTCTTCCTCCACCTGTCTCCGACCAGAAGCAGGAAGCGGAACCACAGTCGGTGTCCGGGAGCCAACGTTCCGATTTTTCCCCTTCAGTCGCGCAGGTCTGCCTTTCCCAGTCTGCAGCGACCAGCTCCCATTCATCGGCGTCCCCCAGTCCACCCCGACATCGGACGGCTTCCCCGTCAGTTTTTCAGCACAGAGGGATTGTCCACGGTTCCTGCAACCCCGACGGTTCGTGATTCGGAGTCCGGGGGCCACCGGAGCAATCTCTGCAACCTGCTGCATCAGAACAGAAGCTGTCAACCCCAAGTTCCATCGCCCTATTCGAACCCCCGCCGTGGCCAGCGATGACATCAGAAGAATTCAATAAAATTCAGAGGTGTCCTGGTTCCTGTTACAAAGAATTTCCCCCTTGTCTCGTCGTCTGCAAAATTCTTGAGTAGGAGCTACGGTTGCAACAGCGGCTTCCTATCGCTTCTCACAGTAAGCGAGCAGATTCAACATCGGCTTCCTCTCTCATGATTTCGGCGAGTTTCCCCTCCCGCCTGGCCGGCTTAGCGCCCCTCCCTGCGTGGAGGTAGTGTTTGCATGTAAACTTTACTTCCCCAGCCCTAGTCCAACCCTCCTGTGTGAGGAGTAGTGTTTGTAATAAACAGCTCAAGCTTCATCGGCGCAGTGTGCGGGGAACCACACTTCCCCGCTCGCCCTCGTCTCCGTTCGGGGTTGGTTTCTTCAAACCAACCAGGTGAGCTCTACCCTTGCTCCTTATTCTTGTTCATTTAATATCTGCAAAACTTATTCGCTGGTTGGTGAGAGAGTGCCCGATCCCGGAACCACCACCCTTGTGTGGTCACCGTGGCCTTAGTGAGAGGAGTGTCCTAGTGCCCCCAAGGCACCCGGCTGCCCTTGTTTGTGGGCTTCCTATCTTCGGGAGGGTTAAATTTAGTGGTGCTGGTCCTCTAACCAGCCAGGGGCTTTCTCCACTACCTCGGCTCGGCATCATCGAGTCACCGCAGGAAACGGGTGTGTGCGGTGTAACGGCGACTCTCAAGTTGCTCTCAACCTTGTTGATTGTTGCGAATAAAGTCCAAAGGTCTTTTGCTTGCTGCATTATTTGTGTCACATCAATCTCGATCATCCTCTCCACCATCATCCGGTTCATGACCATGGGGTCAACCAGTTCTGGATAGAAATGCGCTGGCTGCAGGTATCGGGTGACCAGGGTGGTCGCCTGTGGAGGACGCAGCAGCGAGGGTGTCGGGTGCACCTGAGGGAACACCGGAGGTAGCAGCGGCTGAGACTGTGGTGGCCACTGTTGTGCTGTCGCCATGCTTGGCTCTGACGGCTGGGACAGTGTGTAGGGCGGTGGAGGGTCGTCACGACGAGCCGCTCCCTGGGATGACTCACCCTGGACTTCGGGTGGTTTAGAAGCTGATGAATGTTCAATTTTTTCCATCAGCTGCTTCTTCAGAGAATCTATCTCCCGTTGATATTTTTGTAGCAGCATCAGAACTGATGGGTCTATAGTGGTGGGGATACCCTCTGTTGTCTCCCCAGACATACCCTCAGGCAGGATGTCGAGGAGGACGTCGTCTTCTTCTTCCGCCGTCACCACATTAGCGGTCAAGACGGGGGCCTTGTCATCCCAGCGGGGATAGACCTGGGGCTGTTTCCCTCTAACCATCATCAGAAGCTCTTTTGCCGCTTCTATTCTGCGGGCAGTTGGCCCCGGCCGTGCGGCCAATTGAGCCAATTCTTGGGGGTCTTCAGGAAGCTCCCCATATTGGCTTGATATGCCAGCCATGTTGCAGGTAAAAACCTGCATCCTTCTCCTTTGTTGATAGACCCTCCTTCTGGCTTGCTGCAGAAAGGTCAGCCTTTCGAACACAGAAACTCTTCTTCTTTCTTCCCGCTCGGGGAAGGCTTCATCGGCTTCGACCTCGAAGCCGTCATTATATCCATTGTCGTCGACTGACGACACCATCATTCTATCTTCCATATTTCCTTCTTCTGCCGCTGATGGGCAGTAACCTTCCTCAACGGCGACTGTCTGCATCAGTCGCTGTTGTCCGAGTGAGGGATTGCCTAAGCCTCGGAAATAATTTCTGACCAAGCAGGTCATCTCTTCTTGACCCCGCTCTTGATATAGGACGGGGGGTGATTGTCGACCTCCGGCAGGAGGGATATAGGCCAGCCGAGCTCTGTCGACTGGCAGTTGGAATCTTCATCCCACAGCAGGGACATTGGCTTGACGGGCCGTAGCCCGGAGACTTCTGTGGCGCGGAGGATCCGCGACCACCTCTTCTTCCTTCTTCGGGGGCAGGCCCTTTTCTCTTCTCACTTCCGCCTCGTCGTTCATAAAACGACGGCAGATGGGTGTTAGCTAGTGGACAGGTCGGGTTCGCTTGGGAACCCACACCTGTTTAAACTTCCTTGGCCTAGGTGCCGGGCTTCCTTGGCCATAGTGGCCGGTTTCTTCTATTTCTGCCCTCCTTCCAACGAGAGCTTGATAGGCATTGTGAATAGGAATGTTGGGGATGACTCGGTCCGGGGTCACCCATGCAGTGCGTCCGTCGAGGAAGATGCGCATACACCCGACTAGCATAGATTTCCTAGACTGAGACAGAGTTCCGGTAACTACAGCAGCATTCTTGCGGATCTGGCGACGCTGGCATCCTCCAGGGTGTTTGTTGATGACATTGGGGTGGGTCCCACGTATGACGTGGTGCACCAGACAGCTAGCAGCCGGGGCCGGAGTCTCGGACGAGTCTTTGCAGCAGGGAACCTTCAGAGGCTCCGCTTTCTCCACAGCTTCCTTGGCAGGCACTGGGGCTTCGACCTCCAGGATATCGACGAAGGCCAACCCCAAAAAGTTGGGGAAGCCTACAGTGGGAGGGAAGCTGCCGAATTCCATGGGTACCGCCAGATACCCTTGCGCGTGTCCAGCGACTATCGAAAGATCGAAGTCGACGCCAGTTATCCCGTTGATCGTCATTGGTTTGCCTGCAATGTCAAACAAGGCAATAATCAGTAGCCTTTGAGAGGGGTTCGAAGCCCGAATATCTCGGCAAAGAGATGAAAGGTGACACTGGTCTCACCGGGCGTGCCAGACTTGTTTCGTGACTTTTTTCTTTCTTTCTTGTTTATTCATTATTTCGCGTGTCGATCGGTCAATTAGCTAACTGGTAACTAACTGGCTGATTAACGACGCGGGCGTGCCAGTCATGTGGGTGACGATCTTATTATGCGCTCATTCTGACCCGTGTTGGGCAAAAGTGAGGTTCGGTCGGGACCAGCAGTCCGCCACACCGTAAAGGCTATGGCGTTAATTACATCCCCCATGAGGAGGGAACACCTTTGATTAATTGCCGAGATAGTGGGCTATTGAAGCTGAATTAAAAAAAAAACTACATGATGACCATGACGAAGGCATGCGGGATGCATTTATTTATCATACAAAGGATGCATAGTTCACAGAATTATGGACCCTTGGTACGTGGCAGAGGACGTAGTCCCAAAGACCACCATCGCGCATAGCGGAGATTTCTGGTTGGGCACAACCCGACCTTCTATCAACGCCATCTGATATACCCGAGGGTCGATGCAGCCATGCACAAGGAACCGTGATATGCGGGGTGTGACGACGTTGTTGTAACATAAATTCGGTAGCACGTCCCCTTCCTTGGGACTATGCCAAATGGGAATGTGGGACATCCATCCATGGAAACCAAAAGAGGATCGAGCGTAGCCTTGGGCCCGAGAAGGATCCACATATGACGGGACAGTATCCACCATCGCGTTATTTGTTAATATTCCCCTCTAAGGACCGTTGGAGGACATGCGGTGGCAGAACTCCGAGGGTCAGCGGGGTGATAGAACAAATGTCGGATTCGGTGTAATGTAGGGGTAAAGCCCCCCATTAATGTATCTCCCATGGACCTGGGCGAAGAACCATAGTTCCCTCGTGAGACAATGAAGGCTGGCATGAAAGTTGACAGGAGTGGTATATTGAGTTTAGATTAGATTTGGGTTCAATGAAGTTGCTGAGACATCAGATATTCGGGTGGCAGCTATTGTTGAAATGAAATGGCATGGATTGGAGCCGGCGCGAAGGCCAAACGGCGCGACGGGATCACGGTGCGTCGGGAAGTTAAAGGGCTATCGACGCGATAGGCAACCGGCGTGGCTGGGACGAAGAGGCAGTTGGCGCGGTGCGCTTCTCGGCGCGCCCTTCACCCGGCGCGAGATTGGCGCCAGGAGGGGACGGCGCCGGGAGTCATGTGGCACCGGGAGCCATTTCTTTGTTGGTTTTCTCAGGTCTTGTGAGGGTTTCTTCATTTAATGGGGACCTTAGGATGATGGATGAATGGAAACAGAGGATCAGGGTGGCTTCCTTCATGAGGGGGTCCAAGGAGATTACCAATTACGAGATGTATTCCCTGTGATATGATGTCATGAGATGATGTAGCTCAGGCTCTCGTCGTATTGAGGGGTTAGATACGCAATTCCTAATGAAACATCGTGCCGTGTGGTAGAGTAAAGCTCTGGGTAAAATTTGACAGCATCTCCCCTTACTTTGGGAGTGTGCCAAGAGAATATTATAGGCTATCTACTCACGAGTGCCGGAGTAGAAACCGAAATGAGTGCCGGGCGTAGCCCGAGATTCAAAGGGTCCAGATCACATGGGACTTCATCCCTTTGTTATAATATCCCCGATGCAGTCAACGGAGAGCCTGTAATGGTAGGGCTCCGTGGCTCAATGGTTTGTAGAATGTGAGGGAATTCGGCCCCTTTGATATGGCTCCTGTGAGGACAGAGGAAAGGGTGATGCCTCTCCACAGGAAGATAGGGCGTTTAAAGAAATGATGGCACGGCATGATGGCATCGGCGCGAACGTATTAAGATGGCCATCTTTGGCATAGAAGGGATGAAGGTATTAGCGAGAAGAATAATATGGCTTTCGGCGTGAAGGCTTGAAGTTCAACCGGCGCGGCTAGCCCTCGGCGCGAAACGTGCGCCAAGAGGGGCTCACGCCGGGAGGCTTTTTGAAGTGGGGGTTTTAAGGGTTTGTTAAGGCAGAGGCTTTGATCATTCGAAGCGAGGAGGTTTATTCAGCAACCTGGGCTATTTATTCGGATGATCGCAGAGAGGAGGCTTCGAGGGGGAGACGAACTTTCTTTTGGGGCCTCACTAGGAGCAGAGCCATGAACCAGAACTCCTGAAGATATTCCTCTCCATTCCACATACGAGGAGCCATGAGATAGACTGTCTCAGGCCCTCGAAATGTGGCTGGGGGTAGTGATAAAGAACGATGGCAAAGAAGCCTCAACAGATAGAAGAAGTTAAACATAAGACATTTGCAGCTGGCGGTAGCCGTATATAGATTAAAACCTCGGATACAGAGGGAAGCGGAAGAGAATGATCCAGCATATCAGAACTCATCCCATTCTTGTATTAACTACTTCAGCCAAATGGCTTACACATATGCGATTTAAGAGAAAGAAATCTAACCCAAAAAGAAAAGAAATCCAAACTTCATCCCTGCAAACAGGGTTACATTAGCATTCGATGCTACTAGAGCAAAGATGCTCGAAAGCGAAAAACAAAAGAGGAATACTCAGACGGACGGAGAAGAGAGAGAGAGAGAGAGCAAAGAAGCTGCAGTTGCACGACCCTCACCCCTGGATTCTCTCCTCGAACCCCTCTCTCTTTCTTCAGCTTCTATGAAGGGCGCTCGAGCTTCCCCCCTTTCTTTTTGGTGGCTAAGCACCCTCTTCCTTTCTTCTCGAAGGGCTCTCTCCTTTTTTCTTCGAAGGATCCTCTCCTCTTCCCTTCGAACATGTCCTCTCTTTTTTTGTTCGAAGGGCCGCCCTCTTATAGAGGCCAGTCCCTCACCCTTTCGGCCTGAGCTTCGCGGCGCGCCAACATCATCTTCCCAGCGTGGCGGACCTCGGCGCGTCCCATTTCACCTTTGGGTTTGGCCCACTTCCCTGTCATTCGGCCCATTCGACCCAGGATCCACTCAGTGGACTCCTTTTGACAGTGGGACTCTTGGCATGTATATATTAAGACTCCATGGGACTGTTTACACCTTGCATTCACAAACATGTGCGAGGCGCTGTACATCCCGTTTCAGGAGTATCAGAGATGTCTGAACATCTGTTTCAGCAGGCAGATGGTTGCCTGAATGTTGGTATAGTTTTATCAGTCTGACTATCTGATTGACAGCAGTACTGGACAGCGACCTAGCCAAAGACGGCTTTAGTCGAACAACATGATAGGGGTAGTGGGTTTCTTCTATTCAGACTCTCAGATCTCCCAGGGATGGTGCATGAGCTGTGCCCTCGACTGATCTTCAAAACTGTGAATCTGCTATGGTCTCTTCTGGTATATTTTAGGTGTCAACAACAGCCAACCCCACCTTGCTTCTTCCTTCGAGTCTCTGCCACTCTCTCTTCTCTTCAGCTTCTATGGAGGGCTCTCGAGCTCCCCTTTCTTTCAGTGGCTAATGCTCTCTATTCCCTCTATTGCCTCTTCTTCTCTTCTTTTTTTTCCTTGTTGTTTTGTGTTCCCTCTCCTGTTGTTGTTGTTGTTCTTTTTGTGTCGAAGGCAGCATCCTTTATAGAAGGGTGGCCTTCTGTTCCCGGCGTGAGCTTCTCCGTGTGCCTCAACACGCATCATCTTGGCGCGCCTGGCTTCGTATTGGGCTTGGCCCATCTGTTCAGAACCCGGCGCCGGAAGAGGCTCATCTAATGGGCTTCTTTTCATTGCTCTGATGGGCTTCTTGGTATATTCCTCTTGAGGCTTGTTTAGCACCTTGCGTTCACGCCCATGTGTGAGGCAGTGTGAATCCCTTTTCATGATCATCAGAATTATCTGAGGTTTCTCTTCAGCAGGCAGATGGTTGCCTGAATGTTGTTATAATTTTATCAGCCCGACTATCTGGTACAGGAGCCGTATCATTGGTTGACCTTCCGGGCCCCGAGTCTGCTTTGGCTTCTTCTTGTACATTTTAGGTGTCAACAAATACCCCCACCCGCAGGTGGCGTAAGCGAAGGATGAGTGGCACGGGACATGCGGGTGTACATTGCACCCCACTTTATAATTTCTTCAGGCTTGCTCCTGTTGATTGTTCATCCTTGTGACTCTGAGTCTTCATTCTGCTTGTATAAGCCCAATACTTTGCAAGCATACTCGGACGGACACTAGCATTTTTGGTTTAATCTTCTGATTGCAGCACCCCTGGGTGAGCCAACCGGCGCCATTGACGATTTCGGCATGCCCATCTCGGCGCGGCACTGTGGGAATGGTTTTATCTTCATCTTATTTGATTTTATTTGGATTTTTTGATTTGTTAGGTGTGCCAGTCACCGGAGTGACGATTTTATTGTGCGCTCGACCTGACTTGGTTAGTCAATTGTGAGGTCCGAGTCGGGACCGAAAGTCCGCCATACCATAAAGGCTATGACGTTAATTATGCCCTTCCAAGGAAGGACAACCCTTGATTAAACGCCAAAATAGGAGGCCTCGAGAGGCAATCATATATTCATATATGCAAATTGAATTTCATACCAGAGCCAGGAAGGCGGGCAAGATAATAACAGCAACTGTAGAAACAGACGATATCGTTAAGTCAGCGGTTCACGAGACCGGGCTTATGGGGGAAGGAAAAATTTCAGTCACAGGCAGACTGAGCCGTGGCCATGATAGGGGTGATCCCCTGGAGTCCAGACACAGTCGCAGGGACTTTATAGATATATCCCCTTTGCAGGGTACGAGAGAGATGAGAAATCCGTGAACTCCCCCAGATGCATGGCTTATTATGTTTTATTATGTTTTGTTATTCTTTTCATTTTTTTATTTCTTATTTCATTTGTTCATTTGTTATTCATTATTTCATTATTTCATTATTGATTTATTATATATATAATTTTTATTATTATTATTTATGATTATGATTATTATTTTTTTATTATTATTATCCTCCTTTTTTTATCTTTATTGGGGTTTCATTATAGAGACCGGAGTTTTATATCTCGATATGCGTGAATGTTGAAAATCCTGCACGAGGCGTATCGTATGCATGAATGCAAGACCGTGCAATAATATGCACGAACCATGAAGGCTGATATGCACGAGCCACGGCATGCACGAGACATCACGCACGGACCTCGTTTCGTTAAATCATGCATGACCCGAAACATGCATGGGCCATGGGAGTTCATGCATGCATGCAAAGGGGTACACAGAAGATGCATGGACCTCAATTCCAAGATTTATGCACGAACTCAACAAGTGCATGCAGGAAAGAAAAAGATGCACGGACCTTGCTGCCAGAACATACACTAAGTGCACGAATTCATGCACGAATGCAAGACAGGGTATGCAGGAAAGATGCACCAAGGCACATGAGACCAAATGCAATTTTTTTTACCTTTATATACATGTGCAAGCATCTTTTTATCTCTTTATGCCCGAGCCCAATAATGGGGAAACATGCACGAACATGAGTTTTCTTTGATTTGTTGATTTATTCAAAAGGTTCTCCTTCATTATTTGCTTATCTGTGACTGTGAAGCTTGCTCGTTTGTTCATCCACCAAAGAGGCAGGATCTTGTCATTATTAATATTATTTTTTTTATTGGTTTCATGCTGTCATGTGTCTTCAAGTGCCCGTTCCTGGGAGAATTTTGGCAGCACCTCCCCCGGACTGAGCATTTTGCCCGGGAATGATGGACGATCACCCACGAAGTGCCGGAGTGAAAGTCAACAAAAGAGGGGTACGAGACCCCCAACCCAAATACGTGCTTGCAGCACTTATTCTAATATCCCCTTAAGGCCATCAGAGCCCATGCAGTGGCAGGGCCCCTTTGGTTAGCGGGGTTATGATTAGATCTAGCCCGGGGGCCATGTAGGGGAGATTGTCCCCATTTATTGTTATCTTTGAGGGGTATATGGTGACCCTTAGTGTCCCTTGACAGCATACAGGGGTTATATTGAGTGGATCACAGGGAAAATCTGTAGGGTTTCTTGACTGGTAGCAGGGGTTCTCATCTGGGGTTCAAGGGATGGAGCATTCATAGCATGAAGGGGCTTATGGCACAACGGGGGTAGTTCTCGGCGCGAAAACCACCGCACCGGGAAGGTTTCTTCATAAGGCACTATTCTAGGCGCCGGGAAGCTGACATAGGGAGTTCTCGGCGTGCGAAGTCTCGCGCCGGGAAGGTTTCTTCGTGGGGCACTATTCTGGGCGCCGGGAGCTGGCAAAGGAGGTTCCCGGCGCGCCCATCCTCGGGTGGGGAAGGTCTCTTCAGGGACTACTGTTCTTGGCGCCGGGAAGGCTCCGGCTCTCTGTTCTTGGTTCCTCTAGTTTCGGACAAGGTTTCAGGCAGGATTTCAGATGGGGCGATCAAAAGGGTTTTATAGGCGTGAAGGCCAGGGGTTTAAGGGAGGGTAGCATCCATCGAAAGGTGGGGTCATCCATCATTAAACCCTCGAAAGATATATGTAGTTTTTATCACCTGCTGTTCAGATGGTCAAGAGATTGATGTCTCTGACCCTGAACGAGCTGGGAGCTCAGTAGAAAGCCACGACATGTGAGAAAACCCGTCATCAGAGGGAGAGAAGGAAGGGGATAGAACCCAATAACCCATAGACAGTGGATTGGGGCCTTGTTCTCACCCTTCCCCAAGGAATAGACTCCGAAGCACGGAGAGCAGGTTGAAAACTCGGAGCATCAAAATCAACGGACCGTTAAAAGGAAGGCAGATAATAGCAGACAGATGCTGGAAGTCCCAAGCATATGATCTGGGCAGCCGGAACGAAACATTTCATAAATATGCATATATACATCATTTGAACATTCGCACAGATTGTAAAAGGGAAGACGGCCAGAGATAGAGGAGAAACATAAACATTGCTATTCAAACTGATCGAATCACCTAAGGGAAGAGAAAAGAAAGGTGGGAGGGGGAGATAGATGGTAAACATTTCAATCACCCAACGCCCAGATGGGCCATCGTAGCATTTCATTCCAGTTCATCATTCCAAACTTACACCAATCACAAGGGGAAAGTGAGGGAAAGGGAGATAAAACAGAGGCCGGGATATCCCGGTTACATACGATGAATCGAGATAAAACTCGTAAGATTACATGAAGAGGAAAAGAAAACATGGGGGAGGGCGGAGCATTGACTCCTCTCCTCCCCAGCTACCTGCCCACCTGGAGCTTCCTCTTCCTCTCTTTCTCTTCGGATTGATCTCTTCTTTCTTTTCTCAGCGGAGGAGGCTCTCTCTCTCTGTTGGTCTCTTATGGTCTGGTGGTCTCTTCTCTCCTTTTTTTTTTCTTCTTTTCTCCCTTCCTCTGTTGCCTCTCTCCTCGAGCCCCCTTTTCTCGAGCCCCTTTTCCTCGTGAGCGAAGAAAATGGGTTTTATAGAACTCTGCTCATTGCAAGGGATACTCGGCGCGACTGCAGCAATGGGGAGGTTCCCGGCGCGCTACTCTCTCCAAAGCTCTCGGCGCAATGGGTCTCATTGAAGCCCATTCAATAGGCCCATTTAAGGCTTTTTCCCTTTTAGAGCTCCTATTGTCCTTAGCTTCGTTGAATTCCTTTGATCATATTAGAACTAACGAAGGCCCCTTGTATGCATCATCATCTCAATAATTCGGAGGTTTCTCATCAGTCAACAGACCGGAGTTTCATCAGTATTGCCATTTGGATGATGACAACACCGGACATCAGCCAGGCCTGAAAAGGTCCTGGCCGGGCAAGTAGTTGGTGGTGAGGGCTCTCCCTCAATCCTGACTTTGCAGAAATCTTCCAGTCTTCGTTGCTGGTCTGGTCTCATCTTTATATTTGTTCATACTTTATCTGTCAACAAATGCCCCCCACCTGCAGACGGCGTAAGTGCAGAATAAGCGGCACGGTGTCCGCAGGTGCATCTTTAGCTCAATGCTATTGACTCATTCTTTCAATTATAGCTTGGCAGTATCCCCATACTGGGATTTCATCCTGGCACGATCTTCTTGGCTTGAGCCTCGATCAGCTGAACATCTATCGGCTTGAGCCCTGATTAACTGGCACATCTGACATCTGTCGGTTTTGAGCCCTGATTGGCTACATATTTGACTTCTGTCGGCTCTAGGCCTCGATTGGCTGAACATCTGGCATCTGTCGGCTTGAAGCCTCGATCGGCTGAACATCTTGTATCTGTCGGCTTGAAGCCCCGATCGGCTGTACATCTGGCATCTATCGGTTTTAAGCCCCGATTGGCTGAGCATCTTGTATATGTCGGCTTGAAGCCCCGATCGGCTGTACATCTTGCATCTATCGGTTTTAGGCCCCGATTGGCTGAACATCTTGTATCTGTCGGCTTGAAGCCCCGATCGGCTGTACATCTTGCATCTATCGGTTTTAAGCCCCGATTGGCTGGACATCTTGTATCTGTCGGTTTTGAGCCCTGATTGGCTGTACGTCATGTATCTATCGGTTTTAAGCCCCGATTGGCTGAACATTTGGCATCTGTCAGCTTGAAGCCCCTATTGGCTGGACATCTGTGCTGTTATTTCCTTCATGTGGAAGAGTGGCAGTTCTAGCAGTCTTTACGCAGATGACCCGTGTTCAGCAGGAGAGCGTCCATTCTCTCAGGGAGAGAATGGGGGACTCGCTCCACCGCGTGTCGGTATCCGGTGGGACTGCCTTTGCTGGACTTGTTGGTTAACGGAAGACATGCTTTTAGGCCATAGCATCATGCGGGAGCGTAGACGAGAGGGGTTCTAGAGGAGCATCTGGAACAGACGAGAGGTCCGTTCCTCAAAGCCGGCCGTGGCGATGTGCCGATCGACCGGTACATGGTTTCATCATCGACATTGGGTTTATGTCGATGCAAAGGAGTTTAAGCTTCATCAGAATAGACGTATGGTCTAAACCAGGTAAGTTCATCGCGGATGGGACATAGAATGGTGCGTAGTTTCATCAGAATAGACGTAAGGTCTATCCCGCCAGGGTTTCATCATTGATCGGGCAAGGTGCCGGTCGATCAACATCTGGTTTCATCATCGATATTGGGTTTATATCGATGCAAAGAAAGTGTTATAAGTTTCATCAGAATAGACGAAAGGTCTAAATTGGCAGGGTTTCATCATTGATCGGGCGACGTGCCGGTCGATCAACAGTTGGTTTCATCATCGATACTGGGTTTATATCGATGCAAAGAAAGTGTTATAAATTTCATCAGAATAGA
Source organism: Amorphophallus konjac (assembly GCA_022559845.1). Classification (NCBI taxonomy): domain Eukaryota; kingdom Viridiplantae; phylum Streptophyta; class Magnoliopsida; order Alismatales; family Araceae; genus Amorphophallus; species Amorphophallus konjac. The sequence goes on along the minus strand of CM040127.1, from coordinate 224,670,135 downwards.
CGTAAGGTCTAAACTGGGTAGGGTTTCATCATTGATCAGGCGAGGTGCCGGTCGATCAACAGTTGGTTTCATCATCGATACTGGGTTTATATCGATGCAAAAAAAGTGTTATAAGTTTCATCAGAATAGACGAAAGGTCTAAACTGGCAGGGTTTCATCATTGATCGGGCGAGGTGCCGGTCGATCAACAGTTGGTTTCATCATCGATACTGGGTTTGTATCGATGCAAAGAAGTTTCATAGGTTTCATCAGAATAGACGTAAGGTCTAGACTGGGTAGGGTCTCATCATTGATCGGGCGAGGTGCCGGTCGATCAACAGTTGGTTTCATCATCGATACTGGGTTTATATCGATGCAAAGAAAGTGTTATAAGTTTCATCAGAATAGACGAAAGGTCTAAACTGGCAGGGTTTCATCATTGATCGGGCGAGGTGTCGGTCGATCAACAGTTGGTTTCATCATCGATACTGGGTTTGTATCGATGTAAAGAAGTTTCATAGGTTTCATTAGAATAGACGTAAGGTCTAGACTGGGTAGGGTCTCATCATTGATTGGGCGAGGTGCCGGTCGATCAATAACTGGTTTCATCATCGATATTGGGTTTATATCGATGCAAAAAAGTTTCATAGGTTTCATCAGAATAGACGTAAGGTCTAGACTGGGTAGGGTTTCGTCATTGATCGGGCGATGCGCCGGTCGATCAATAGCTGGTTTCATCATCGATATTGGGTTTATATCGATGCAAAGAAAGAGTTTAAGTTTCATCAGAATAGATGAATGGTCTAAACTGGCAGGGTTTCATCATTGATCGGGCGAGGTGCCGGTCGATCAACAGTTGGTTTCATCATCGATACTGGGTTTATATCGATGCAAGGAAAGTGTTATAAGTTTCATCAGAATAGACGAAAGGTCTAGACTGGTAGGGTTTCATCATTGATCGGGCGAGGTGTCAGTCGATCAACAGTTGGTTTCATCATCGATACTGGGTTTGTATCGATGCAAAGAAGTTTCATAGGTTTCATCAGAATAGACGTAAGGTCTAGACTGGGTAGGGTCTCATCATTGATCGGGCGAGGTGTCGGTCGATCAATAACTGGTTTCATCATCGATATTGGGTTTATATCGATGCAAAAAAGATTCATAGGATTCATCAGAATAGACGTAAGGTCTTGACTGGGTAGGGTTTCGTCATTGATCGGGCGATGTGCCGGTCGATCAATGGCTGGTTTCATCATCGATATTGGGTTTATATCGATGCAAGGATTTCATAAGTTTCATCAGAATAGACGTAAGGTCTAGACTTGGTAGGGTTTCATCATTGATCGGGCGGGGTGCCGGTCGATCAATAGCTAGTTTCATCATCGATATTGGGTTTATATCGACGCAATGATTTCATAAGTTTCATCAGAATAGACGTAAGGTCTAGACTGGGTAGGGTCTCGTCATTGATCGGGCGATGCGCTGGTCGATCAATAGCTGGTTTCATCATCGATATTGGGTTTATATCGACGCAAGGATTTCATAAGTTTCATCAGAATAGACGTAAGGTCTAAACTGGATAGGGTTTTATCATTGATCGGGCGATGCGTCGGTCGACCAATAGCTGGTTTCATCATCAATATTGGGTTTATATCGATGCAAAGATTTCATAAGTTTCATCAGAATAGACGTAAGGTCTAAACTGGACATGGTTTTATCATTGATCGGGCGAGATGCCGATCGATCAATACCTGGTTTCATCATCGATATTGGGTTTATATCGATGCAAAGAAGTTTCATAGGTTTCATCAGAATAGACGTAAGGTCTAAACTAGATAGGGTTTCATCATTGATCGGGCGATGCGCCGGTCGATCAATAGCTGGTTTCATCATCGATATTGGGTTTATATCGACGCAAGGATTTCATAAGTTTCATCAGAATAGACGTAAGGTCTAAACTGGATAGGGTTTCATCATTGATCGGGCGGGGTGCCGGTCGATCAATAGCTGGTTTCATCATCGATATTGGGTTTATACCAATGTAGAGAAGTTTCATAGGTTTCATCAGAATAGACGTAAGGTCTAGACTGGGTAGGGTCTCGTCATTGATCGGGCGATGCGCCGGTCGATCAATAGCTGGTTTCATCATCGATATTGGGTTTATATCGACGCAAGGATTTCATAAGTTTCATCAGAATAGACGTAAGATCTAAACTAGATAGGGTTTTATCATTGATCGGGCGATGCGCCGGTCGATCAATAGCTGGTTTCATCATCGATATTGGGTTTATATCGACGCAAAGATTTCATAAGTTTCATCAGAATAGACGTAAGGTCTAAACTGGACAGGGTTTTATCATTGATCGGGCGAGATGTCGATCGATCAATAGCTGGTTTCATCATCGATATTGGGTTTATATCGATGCAAAAAAGTTTCATAGGTTTCATCAGAATAGACGTAAGGTCTAAACTGGATAGGGTTTCATCACTGATCGGGCGAGATGCCGATCGATCAAAGGAAGGTTTAAGAGTTTCATCAGGACAGACGTAAGGTCTGAGCTGGCCGGGCTTTATCAGAATGGTGATGGGTTTCATTATCGGTGGGACATTTGCAAGAGGGTATGTAGATTTCATCAGGGTAAACGTAAGGTCTGCCCTGGAAAGGTTTTATCATCGGTGGGGCGTGGAGCCAGCTGACCGACGGAAGGCTTCATAAGTGAAGGGGAGGTGAAGGCAGCGTGCCGGTTGGCATGGAACTTTTGAATCACCACATTACCGACCCAAGTGCCCTTTCGGGTTTTCACCGGAGCCAGCCCCCTCTTGCTTTTGCCCACGCGCCCTTTCAGGTTTTCACGTGGCGGGGTACCCGATTTTGCCTGCAGTGGCCTTTCAGGTTTTCACCACAGCTGGGTTTTGGCCATTTTTGCCCTTGCTCAGAGTGCCTGAACAAGTCTGGCGGGGCATCTTTATTTTTAGCCCCCATTTTGTCTCTTTTTTTTTTGACTTCGGCTTTGTAATCCATGTGCTCAGCTTGTGTATGTATCATCATTGATGTGGGTGCCAACACCAATGCAAGGGGCATATGGTTTCATCATCCACGTAAGAGGAAAGCCTGGGTCGACTTGAGTGTGTTTTGTGGCTTAGGCACGAAGCCGTTTGCCGGGAGCCTGGCTGCATCGTTGATGTGGGGATTACCATCAACGCAAGGGAATAGGATTTCATCATCCATCCAGACAGAAGGTCCCGATTGACTTTGAGAATGTGGGTAGCATCTTCATCAGAGCAGACGGAAAGTCTACTCCGGACGGGTTTTAGCGTTGGTCAGGCGGTGTATCGCTCCATTAGTAGCTGCTCTTATCATCGATATTGGGTCTATATCGAAGCAAGGATTCCATGGGCTTCATCAAGATAGACGTAGGGTCTAAACTGGATAGGTTTCATCATTGATTGGGCAGTGTGCCAATCGACCAATAGCCAGTTTCATCATCTGTATTGGGTTCATACCAATGCAAGGATTTCATATGTTTCATCGGGATAGACGTAAGGTCTAAACCGGCTAGATTTCATCGTTGATCGGGCAGTGCACCAATTGATCAACAGCAGGTTTCATCACGGCGGGACGTATGGTAGGTTTTATCACAATAGATGTAAGATCTAGACTGGATGGGATTCATCGTGGCGGGTCTTAGATAAAAACAAGTGGAAATGTTTTATTAGAACAGACGGAAGGTCTATTCCGAGGTGGGCTTTTTAGCATTGATCGAGGCAATATGCCTTGCGATCAACGGGGTTTCATCATCAGTGGGACATGCGGTGGATGGTGGCCCAGGCATGAAGCTGCTGCCAGGAATGTAGACTAGCTTAACAGGGATGAAGAGTCCAGGTTAAAGAAACAGACCGGCCGATCTTGTCGATGATGACAAGGGACAAGAAATTGTTGGACAGGATTTCCGGTGGGACTTTATGATGATCGTCCTTCTAAGAGTTTTATCAGGAAGGGTGAAAAAGAAAACTTTAAAATTACCACGTTACTCGCTTAAGCGCCCTTTCGGGTTTTCGCCGGAGCCAGCCCCCTCTGGCTTTTGCCCACGCGCCCTTTTCAGGTTTTCACGTGGCGGGGTACCCGATTTTACCTGCAGTGCCCTTTCGAGTTTTCACCACAGCTGGGTTTTGGGCCATTTTTGCACTTGTTCCTAATATAGGAGCAAGTCTGGCGGGGTATCTCGATTTTTTAACCCAATTTTTACTTTCTTTTATTCTCTTTTTTTTTAGAGGGTGATAGGTCGGAATGGCACTATATCAAGATAAGGGTAGTTCAGCCAGGGCGGAGTGCCGCTAGACCAAGAAAGGGGTAGCTTGGCTAGGGCGGAGTGCCGCTAGACCAAGAAAAAGGGTAGCTCGGCTAGGGCGGAGTGCCACTAGACCAAGAAAGGGGTAGCTCGGCTAGGGCGGAGTGCCATTAGACCAAGAAAAGGATAGCTCGGCTAGGGCGGAGTGCCACAAGACCAAGAAAAGGGTAGCTCGGCTAGGGCGGAGCGCCACTAAACCGAGGTAAGGGTAGCTCGGCTAGGGCGGAGCGCCACTAGACCAAGGAGAGGGTAGCTCGGCTAGGGCGGAGTGCCGCTAAACCAAGGTAAGGGTAGCTCGGCTAGGGCGGAGTGCCACTAAACCGAGATAAGGGTAGCTCGGCTAGGGCGGAGTTCGGCTAGGGCGGAGTGCCACTAAACCGAGATAAGGGTAGCTCGGCTAGGGCGGAGTGCCATTAGACCAAGAAAATGGTAGCTCGGCTAGGGCGGAGTGCCATTAGACCAAGAAAAGGGTAGCTCGGCTAGGGCGGGGTGTCACTAGACAAAGAAAAGGGTAGCTCGGCTAGGGCAGAGTGCCAGTAAACCGAGGTAAGGGTAGCTCGGCTAGGGCGGAGCGCCACTAGACCAAGGAGAGGGTAGCTTGGTTCGGGCGGAGTGCCATTAAACCAAGGTAAAGGTAGCCCGGCTAGGGCGGAGTGCCACTAAACCGAGATAAGGGTAGCTTGGCTAGGGCGGAGTTCCACTAAACCGAGGTAAGGGTAGCTTGGTTAGGGCGGAATGCCACTAAACCAAGGAGAGGTAGCTCGATCAGGGCGGAGCGCCACTAGACCAAGGAGAGGGTAGCTCGATTAGGGTGGAATACCACTAAACCAAGGAGAGGTAGCTCGATCAGGGCGGAGCGCCACTAGACCAAGGAGAGGGTAGCTCGGTTAGGGCGGAGTGCCGCTAAACCAAGGTAAGGGTAGTTCGGCCAGGGCGGAGTGCCACTAAACCGAGATAAGGGTAGCTTGGTTAGGGCGGAATGTCACTAAACCAAGAAAGGGTAGCTCGGCTAGGGCGGAGTGCCACTAGACCAAGAAAAGGATAGTTCGGCTAGGGCGGAGTGCCGCTAAACCAGGGTAAGGGTAGCTCGGCGAGGGCGGACTGCCACTAAACCGAGATAAGGGTAGCTTGGTTAGGGCGGAATGCCACTAAACCAAGGAGAGGGTAGCTTGGTTAGGGTGGAGCGCCATTAGACCAAGAAAAGGGTAGCTCGGCTAGGGCGGAGTGCCACTAGACCAAGAAAGGGGTAGCTCGGCTAGGGCGGAGTGCCACTAGACCAAGAAAAGGGTAGCTAGGCTAGGGCGGAGTGCCACTAGACCAAGAAAAGGGTAGCTCGGCTAGGGCGGAGTGCCGCTAGACCAAGAAAGGGGTAGCTCGGCTAGGGCGGAGTGCCACTAGACCATGAAAAGGGTAGCTCGGTTAGGGTGGAGTGCCACTAGACCAAGAAAGAGGTAGCTCGGCTAGGGCGGAGTGCCACTAGACCAATAAAAGGGTAGCACGGCTAGGGCGGAGTGCCATTAGACCAAGAAAAGGGTAGCTCGGCTAGGGCGGAGTGCCGCTAGACCAAGAAAAGGGTAGTTCGGCTAGGGCGCAGTGCCGCTAGACCAAGAAAAGGGTAGCTCGACTAGGGCGGAGTGCCACTAGACCAAGAAAATGGTAGCTCGGCTAGGCCGGAGTGCCGCTAGACCAAGAGAAGGGTAGCTTAGCTAGGGCGGAGTGCCGCTAGACCAAGAAAAGGGTAGCTCAGCTAAGGTGGAGTGGCGCTAGACCAAGAAAAAGGGTAGTTCGGCTAGGGCGGAGTGCCGCTAGACCAAGAGAAGGGTAGCTCTGCTAGGGCGGAGTGCCGCTAGACCAAGAAAAGGGTAGCTCGACTAGGGCGGAATGCCGCTAGACCAATGGAAGGGTAGCTTGGCTAGGGAGGAGTGCCGCTAGACCAAGAAAAGGGTAGCTCGGCTAGGGCGGAGTGCCGTTAGACCAAGAAAAGGGTAGCTCAGCTAGGGCGGAGTGCCACTAGATAAAGAAAAAGGTAGCTCGGCTAGGGAGGAGTGCCACTAGACCAAGAAAAGGGTAGCTCGGCTAGGGCGGAGTGCCGCTAGACCAAGAAAAAGGGTAGCTCGGCTATGGCTGAGTGCCGCTAGACCAAGAATGGGTAGCTCGGCTAGGGCGGAGTGCCGCTAGACCAAGAAAAGCGTAGCTCGGCTAGGGCGGAGTGCCACTAGACCGAGATTAGGGTAGCTTGGTTAGGGTAGAATGTCACTAAATCAAGGTAAGGGTTGCTCGGCTAGGGCGGAATGCCACTAAACCGAGGTAAGGGTAGCTTGGTTAGGGTAGAATGCCACTAAACCAAGGAGAGGTAGCTCGATCAGGGTGGAGCGCCACTAGACCAAGGAGAGGGTAGCTCGGTTTGGGTGGAGTGCCGCTAAACCAAAGTAAGGGTAACTTGGTTAGGGCGGAATGCCACTAAACCAAGGTAAGGGTAGCTTGGTTAGGGCAGAATGCCACTAAACCAAGGAGAGGGTAGCTTGGTTAGGGCGGAATGCCACTAAACCAAGGAGACGGTAGCTTCGTTAGGGTGGAATGCCACTAAACCAAGGAAAATGGTAGCTCGGCTAGGGCGGAGTGCCGCTAGACCAAGAAAGGGTAACTTGGCTAGGGCGGAGTGCCACTAAACCGAGATAAGGGTAGCTTGGTTAGGGCGGAATGCCACTAAACCAAGGAGAGGGTAGCTTGGTTAGGGTGGAGCGCCCCTAGACCAAGGAGAGGGTAGCTTGGTTAGGGCGGAATGCCACTAAACCCAGGAGATGATAGCTTGGTAAGGGCGGAATGCCACTAAACCAAGGAGAGTGTAGCTTGGTTAGGGCGGAATGCCACTAAACCAAGGAGATGATAGCTTGGTTAGGGCGGAGTGCCACTAGACCAAGGAGAGGGTAGCTTGGTTCGGGCGAAGTGCCACTAAACCAAGGTAAGGGTAGCTTGGTTAGGGCAGAATGCCACTAAACCAAGGAGAGGTAGCTCGATCAGGGCGGAGTGCCACTAGACCAAGGAGAGGGTAGCTCGGTTAGGGCGGAGTGCCACTAAACCAAGGTAAGGGTACCTCGGCTAGGGCGGAGTGCCACTAAACCGAGATAAGGGTAGCTTGGCTAGGGCGGAGTGCCACTAAACTGAGGTAAGGGTAGCTTGGTTAGGGCGGAATGCCACTAAACCAAGGAGAGGTAGCTCGATCAGGGCGGAGCGCCATTAGACCAAGAAAAGGGTAGCTCGGCTAGGGCGGAGTGCCATTAGACCAAGAAAAGGGTAGCTCGGCTAGGGCGGAGTGCCACTAGACCAAGAAAAGGGTAGCTCGGCTAGGACTGAGTGCCACTAGACCAAGAAAAGGGTAGCTCGGCTAGGGCAGAGTGCCGCTAGAACAAGAAAAGGGTAGCTCGGCTAGGGCGGAGTGCCGCTAGACCAAGCAAAGGGTATCTCGGCTAGGGCGGAGAGCCACTAGACCAAGAAAAGGGTAGCTCGGCTAGGGAGGAGTGTCGCTTGACCAAGAAAGGGGTAGCTCGGCAAGGGCGGAGTGCCATTAGACTAAGAAAAGGGTAGCTCGGCTAGGGCGGAGTGCCATTAGACCAAGAAAAGGGTAGCTCGGCTAGGGAGGAGTGCCGCTAGACCAAGAAAAGGGTAGTTCGGCTAGGGCGGAGTGGCACTAGACCAAGAAAAAGGTAGCTCGGCTAGGGCGGAGTGCCACTAGACCAAGAAAAGGGTAGCTCGGCTAGGGCGGAGTGCCGCTAGACCAAGAAAACGGGTAGCTCGGCTAGGGCTGAGTGCCGCTAGACCAAGAATGGGTAGCTCGGCTAGGGCGGAGTGCCGCTCGACCAAGTAAAGGGCAGCTCGGCTCGGGCGGAGTGCCACTAGACCGAGATACGGGTAGCTCGGCTAGGGCGGTGTGCCACTAAATGGAGATAAGGGTAGCTTGGCTAGGGCGGAGTGCCACTAAACCGAGGTAAGGGTAGCTTGGTTAGGGTAGAATGCCACTAAACCAAGGTAAGGGTAGCTCGGCTAGGGCGGAATGCCACTAAACCGAGGTAAGGGTAGCTTGGTTAGGGTAGAATGCCACTAAACCAAGGAGAGGTAGCTCGATCAGGGCGGAGCACCACTAGACTAAGGAGAGGGTAGCTCGGTTAGGGTGGAGTGCCGTTAAACCAAGGTAAGGGTAGCTTGGTTAGGGCGGAATGCCACTAAACCAAGGTAAGGGTAGCTTGGTTAGGTCGGAATGCCACTAAACCAAGGAGACGGTAGCTTGGTTAGGGCGGAATGCCACTAAACCAAGGAAAAGGGTAGCTCGGCTAGGGCGGAGTGCCGCTAGACTAAGAAAGGGTAGCTCGGCTATGGCGGTGTGCCACTAAACCAAGATAAGGGTACTTGGTTAGGGTGGAATGCCACTAAACCAAGGAGAGGGTAGCTTGGTTAGGGTGGAGCGCCCCTAGACCAAGGAGAGGGTAGCTTGGTTAGGGCGGAATGCCACTAAACCCAGGAGATGATAGCTTGGTTAGGGCGGAATGCCACTAAACCAAGGAGAGGGTACCTTGGTTAGGGCGGAATGCCACTAAACCAAGGAGATGATAGCTTGGTTAGGGCGGAGTGCCACTTGACCAAGGAGAGGGTAGCTTGGTTCGGGCGGAGTGCCACTAAACCAAGGTAAGGGTAGCTTGGATAGGGCGGAATGCCACTAAACCAAGGAGAGGTAGCTCGATCAGGGTGGAGCGCCACTAGACCAAGGAGAGGGTAGCTCGGTTAGGGCGGAGTGCCGCTAAACCAAGGTAAGGGTAGCTCGGCTAGGGCGGAGTGCCACTAAACCGAGATAAGGGTAGCTTGGCTAGGGCGGAGTGCCACTAAACTGAGGTAAGGGTAGCTTGGTTAGGGCGGAATGCCACTCAACCAAGGAGAGGTAGCTCGATCAGGGCGGATCGCCATTAGACCAAGAAAATGGTAGCTCGGCTAGGGCGGAGTGCCATTAGACCAAGAAAAGGGTAGCTCGGCTAGGGCGGAGTGCCACTAGACCAAGAAAAGGGTAGCTCGGCTAGGGCTGAGTGCCGCTAGACCAAGAAAAGGGTAGCTCGACTAGGGCGGAGTGCCGCTAGACCAAGAAAAGGGTAGCTCGGCTAGGGCGGAGTGCCGCTAGACCAAGAAAAGGGTAGCTCGACTAGGGCGGAGTGCCACTAGACAAAGAAAAGGGTAGCTCGGTTAGGGCTGAGTGTCGCTAGATCAAGAAAGGGGTAGCTCGGCTAGGGCGGAGTGCCATTAGACCAAGAAAAGGGTAGCTCGGCTAGGGCGGAGTGCCGCTAGACCAAAAAAAGGGTAGTTCGGCTAGGGCAGAGTGCCGCTAGACCAAGAAAAGGGTAGCTCGGCTAGGGCGGAGTGCCGCTAGACCAAGAAAAGGGTAGCTCGGCTAGGGTGGAGTGCCGCTAGACCAAGAGAAGGGTAGCTTGGCTAAGGCGGAGTGCCGCTAGACCAAGAAAAGGGTAGCTCGGCTAGGGCGGAGTGGCGCTAGACCAAGAAAAAGGGTAGTTCGGCTAGGGCGGAGTGCCGCTAGACCAAGAGAAGGGTAGCTCGGCTAGGGCGGAGTGCCGCTAGACCAAGAAAAGGGTAGCTCGGCTAGGGCGGAGTGCCGCTAGACCAATAGAAGGGTAGCTTGGCTAGGGCGGAGTGCCGCTAGACCAAGAAATGGGTTGCTCAGCTAGGGCGGAGTGCCGCTAGACCATGAAAAGGGTAGCTCGGCTAGGGCGGAGTGCCGCTAGACCAAGAAAAGGGTGTTGTGTTGTGCCCCTGTGTGGTTTTGATGATGACTGACACACCATGAGTCACACTGAGGTGTGCTAGATGACTGATTGACTGCTTGAATATCTGATTGTTTGCTTGAATAACTAATTCATGAATATGGCTAGATTGGGGCAACATAGTGGCTAATTGTTTGCTGTTTGCTCATGCATTTCAAGTCTGTACATTGGGTTCACATCTCCAAGTTTGTACAGCCGTTTGCTTTGGATTTAAAGTCTATACTTTGGCTAAGTGTATACACTGTTAGTCTCATTTAGAGTCATATTTGATGATCAGTCATGCTTCATGTTAAACTGATGCATAAAGCATTCATTGCTGAGGTTTTAATGATTTATCTGGTTTTGATGATTGGTGTTTGATGTTAATCACTATGAGTCATCCTGCTGAAATGTTCATTCAGGCCTTCATATGCTCAGTCAGTTTATCTGCTGACATTGTGCTTTGATGATAGCTTCATGATTGTGATTTGTATATCATCTGGAGAATGCACGTGTATGACTGATATATTGTGTGTGTTAGACTTCTGGTATGTGCATGGTCTATACTTCGCCTTCAATCTTCAAGTCTGTACATCCACAGTTAGACTTGAAGTCTGCACTCTAGTCTTCACTGTCAAGTCTGCACATTGGTATTCGATTTCAATGTCCGTACATTGGGCTTTTACATGAAGTCTACACATTGTTGTTTGTAGTGAAAGTCCATACTTTGGACTGTTCATCAAAGTCTGTACATCATACTTCTATAGTATGTCTGTACAGTGAGTGATTCATTGGTGAAGTCTGTACACTTAACTGAACTTCAAGTCTAGACATTGCACGGTTCCCTTCATCTTCGTGTTGTTTTCAGTATGTGTCAATTTCATCTTCGTGTCGTTTTTACCTCGTGTCGTGTTACCCCGTGTCAATTACTGTTTCGACTTCGTGTCGTTATCAGTCCGTGTCTTTCTTATGTTGAAATCACACCTCATGTTGATTTCTGTTTTCGACTTCGTGTCGTTTTATTTCTTGTCATTTTGACTTCGTGTCAAATCACTGCTCTATCTTCGTGCTGTTTTCACTCCGTGTCAATTTCAGTTGTCATCTTCGAGCTATTTTCAACCCGTGTCAATTACTGTATCGTCTTCGTGGTGTTCTCACTTCGTGTCAACTTCACTTCGTGTTGATTCTTTGTATTCTGTCTTAGTGATTGGTCTTTCGTTTTAGACTTCGTGTCTTTATCGCATTGACCACACTCCGTGTCGTCTCTCCTCTCATGACTTCGTGTCGTGTTATCTACACCTCGTGTCGTTGTCTCTTTGTGTCTTCACCTCGTGTTATTTTCGTCTCTTCGTGTCGGGTTTGTTCTCATGCGTGCAGGACATCGCAGCACTTCGTGTTGCTTCCTGTTTCACTTCGTGTCATTTTTTGTTCTTCCTAGACCTCGTGTCTTTCTTGTATTGAAACCATACTTCGTGTTGGTTTCTGTTCTCGTCTTCGTGTCTGTTGTCAGCACGTGTTGTTCTCTTCGCTGTGTGTCATGTCATGTTGTTTTTATGTTCATGTCTTCGTGTTGTTCTTCCTAGACCTTGTGTCTTTCGTATGTTGAAACCATACTTCGTGTTGGTTTCTATTTTGTCTTCGTATGTACCTCGTGTCGTTCTTTTTATAGTGCTTGTTTTATTACAGTGACTTCGTGTCGTTTCCCTATTGTGTCTTCGTGTTGTCTCCGTGTCGTTGCCGTTTGTTAGTTCGTGTTGTTTCATTCTAACCTCGTTCAGGTTTCTTCTAAAGTGCTGTTCTTCTGATAAATCTATACAGAGTTGTTCTTTAAATTGATGACTTATCCGATACTCTGTTTTACAGGTGCCTTGATCGTGAAGCTTAAGGCAGCACGTGATCCGAGGCTGGAATGAAGCCTGCTGAGAGACTGCCACGTGGTCCGAATAATTAGGGCTGGAAATGTGGAGGTCACACGTCATGGCTGATGATGATGCTGCTGCTGCTATATATATGAGCCTTCTTCCACAGAAGAAGTTTGATCGAGTTGGCGAGAAGAAAACTCAATACAGAGAGCCACGATCCAGACAGAAAAGAAGAAAAAAGAAAAGAAGAAGGGAAAGAGAGTGAGAAAGAGAAAGAAAGAGAGATTGAGTAAGAGATCGAGATAGCAGAGTGTGAAGAAAGGAAGAGGAAGAAGAATAGAGAAGAAGAGAGAGCTAGAGTGATAGAAGCTTGAACAGAAGATCTGTTCCTGCTGTACCGTGGATCAAATCCAGGCCAGCCAGCTCCTGCGAGAGCCACATTTGTTTTTATCTTTTCAGCCTTCTGTTGCTGGTTTCGTTTTTGTTTTTATCCATTTACTGTATTTCCGATCCTCTGTAGAGAGGTCGGGGTTCCTCCTGTGGGTTCAGGAGAAGGGAGACTTTGTGTCTTCGGTTTGCAAGTAGCTGGGTGCTACTTGTGGTTGGTACCCTCCGGTGTGGAGGAAGAGAGACTTCCGTCTCTGGTTGCCTTTGACAGGGTGTCATCGGTTGTTTCCCTCCGGGTTTGAGAAAGGGAGATTTATCTCCGGTTGTGCTTCCCTCTGGGGTTCAGAGGAAGAGAGACTTGGGTCTCTAGGTTCCCCTCCGGGTTGGAGGAAGGGAGGCTTGTTCCTCCGGCTCTGGGCTTGTGAGTAGCAAGTCCGGTGGTTCCCTCCGTGTGTAGAGGAAGAGAGACCGTGTGTCTCTGGTTTCCAAGTGGCTGGAGTCACTTGTGGGTTCCTCCTGTTTATTCAGGAGAAGGGAGATTGCTATCTCCGGTTCTGGGCTTGTGGATTCAAGTCCAGGGGTTTCCCTCCGGTTCTGGAGGAAGAGAGACCGCGTGTCTCTGGTTTGCTAGTGACTAGTGTCACTAGTGGTTCCCTCCGGTTGGGAGGAAGAGGGGAGGTTGTTCCCCTGGTCAAGCTGTTTGGCAGTGTTTGTTGCAGACTGAGTCTGTTGTTTCTAGCGTGAGCTAGTGGAAACCACACTCGGTTTGAGTGTGGGGTGGATGTAGGTCTGGAGGACCGAACCACCTAAAAACCCCTTGTGCATTGTGGTTTGATTTGTTCATTTGTGCTTCCGCTAGATAAATGCATAGGGGCGCTCTAAGCGTTTGGCTTTTGGCTGAGCAGAAGTGTTGATTAGTTTTCTTAGAATATTTTAATCTGTCAAGAGAGCGAAATTCCAGTTGAGCTTCAGATTGTCGAATATGTCTTGTTATTATTCTAGTTTTAATTGGGAGAAGTTTTTAACGGGTTATATTCATTCACCCCCCCCTTCTGAATACTGCACTGAACCTAACAATTGGTATCAGAGCCAATTTACTGCTTCAAGATCCAACGATCTGCAGTGATCCCCGTGCTTCTCTGTGTTTATTCCGGTTTGCTGCTCCTTGATCTTTGTGTAATTGATCATTGCCTACAAATGGCTCTTCCACTGGTTTTCAATGGGTCTAACCTTGATTCATGGTTCAGTAGTTTGCGTAACTACGTCAATCTAGATAATCCCGATTTGTGGAAGTTAATTACTCATGGTCCTCATAGATTACCACGAAAAGAGTCCAAATGGACTAATCGTCATAGATCAATGCATAGAGAAAATCAGAAAGCTATAAAACTGATAAAAGCATCCATCAACAAGGCTTTACACTTTTGCCTTCATGATTGCAGGTCTGCTAGGGATATTCTGGACAAGATGAAACTAACTTGCAGAACAGAGAAGGAAAACTGCATGATGGCTGATGGGAGCGACCATAGCAGCAGCCACAGTGATGAAGAAGAGAACGAAGTTCAGGTAAATCCCTTTGCGGACTATACCTTAGATGATTGGGTAGATGCTTATTCCAAGCTGTTAAGATCTAGCAATAAATTGAGCAAGAAAAATAGATCTATGAAAAAACAGCTAGATATGTTTGAGAATTCTAAACTTATTGGTGAGGACAGTGATACTCTGAAAACTGAAAATCAAATATTTAGAAGACAGCTGACTGATGTTGATTCTATTACTTCAGATCTGGAATATCTGAGATCTGAAAATGCTAGACTCAAAAACCAAACTGAGGAATCTGGATCTAAATCAGTGAGCCTTGAAAATGAAAATAGATTGATTTCTGAAACCTTGGAGACTGTCATAATAGAAAATTCAGAACTTCAGAAAAGGCTTGAAAAACTTCAATCTGAAGATGAACAAGAAGTGTTTAGTGAATGTCAGGCCACCTTAAGTGTTTTGAAATTTGATGATGAAATCCTGGAACACAATGGTAAAATGAGACAGGAGATCTGCGAGCTAAAACAGTTAAATACAGCTATGTCTGAGAGACTTATCACTCTTGAAAAGGGGAAGAGTGTTAGCCTGGATAGCTCTGATGAGCTAATGAAAGCTGAATAGGAAATTGAAAGTCTTAGGACTGTTAATCAAATGCTGAAAGAAGATGTTATTTGCTATAAAAAGAAAGCTGATGAATATGAAATCCATGTATCAAAGCTTGGATCAGAAGTTACAGAATTGAGGAAATCTCTTGAGAAATTTGTTAGTGGAAAAGAAAATCTTGATAAAATTCTTGGATCTAAAGTGAATCTCCGAAGAGAGGGTTTGGGCTACAAACCAATAGATAAAAAGAGCTTTGAAAGTAAGCTTCAAACTTCATTCGTGAGTAGCTCTAAGTCAGGCAGCACATCGAATGTGCCTATTTTTGAATTTAGTGCTAAGAAGAATCAAAATTCCACTGACAGCCCTAAGTCTGAGAAACAAGTTCAAAAACAGAAAAAGACTATTCATGTTCAGAACAAAGATTCAAGGAACTCTCATGATAAACCTGAGAATGCTGTGCCTAAATTGAACAAACACATTCATGCAAATAAAAAGAAAATTTCATGCCATTACTGTCATAGGTTTGGTCATTTGATGCATGAATGTAAATTGATGGAACAGGATGATAGAATGCATGCCAGGAAGTACAATAACAAAAACAGTCCTGTTGAACAGAAAAGAAAAAGTCATTGTTATCATTGTGGAAAAACAGGTCATGTTAGTGAACAATGTTGGTTTGCCAAAGGTAAAGGCAAATATTCTTTAAATTCTAATCATGACAATTTGTATGAAAATCAGCATGTCTTTAAAAGGAACAAAAATGGGTCCAGGGGCCAACACATGGTGTGTTTCACCTGCAGCAAGTCAGGCCATAGGGCGGTTGACTGCTGGCTTAATGTTGGTAGAAGAAATTCCATCTTCTGCTATCACTGTGAGAAAGTTGGCCATACAGTCAAAGACTGCTGGTATTCTCAGAGAAAGAAGGTCAACTCTAAATTTGTTAAACAAAGTGTGTTTGGTAGAAACAAATCTGCTCAAACAAGAAAATCCCTCACATGCTTTGAGTGTGGTAAGCAAGGTCACAAGGTGACTGATTGCTGGTTTTCTGACCATCTGAAACAAAGTGGTGGTAAAAACAGAAACATTCATGCTCATGAATTTAGTACACCTGCTTACATGCATAGTAAGAAATTCAGACCGAGTGGTTCATGTGATTATTGTAGTCGGTCTAGACATTCCATGCCTAGCTGCTATATGAAAAAGCATGATGTTATGATGGCTCAGAAGCTTTGGAAAACATCCCATCAAAATGTCACTAACCCTACAGGACCCAAGGAAACTTGGGTACCAAAATGTGCCAAGTGAGAAACTTTTTACAGGTGTGTCTTGGGAATGAGAAATAAAAGGGGCAAATAAACCAAGACACCCTAAAAGGGTAAACCCCACTCATGCACCTCTCAGGTAAGTCTCTTGACTTTTCAATGAGTTTGCTTAGATGGCATTAGGTATATAGATAGATTTGTTAATTAGTGGTTTAAACATGTATGTTTACATTTCCATGCAATAGTTGTTGCTTCTGAATATGCTCATTCTGTGACTGCATACATCTAGAATTCATGACTCATGAATGATTTTCAAATGTTCTGAATGCACACCGTCAGGGGGAGCTGCACTGCATATCATGCACATTTGACCAGTCTAATACCCTTCAGGGTCTTCATGCCTTTCATGGGTAGTTAATACATCTAATTGCATCTCAGAGTGGCATCATTTAATCATGAAATTTTTCAAAAGAAAAGGGAGGGTTACAGTTTATGCACTCAGTGAGGGGGAGCATCTCTCATTATTCATTCATGTAAGTGCATGTGACCATCAGACCTCTCATCAAAGCTCATGTCTGATGACTAATACTCACCTTCCTGTTTGAACTGCAATCTGGATAAACTCCTTGGTGATTGTGAAATGCATTGTATTTCAGCCTCTTGCTTCAATTCTTGTCAGCCATTGTCACTCATACTATCAATTGGTATTCATTGGCATTTGTTGACGTGGCTATACCTGAAAATTGCTCTTGCCTTCCTTGAAGTCCCAGAAAGATTTCTCTGCTCATATCTTGATCATAAATCTGAAAAACATTGTTTTTAAGGAAATTTCTATCATATAGGACTATGAATGTCTGAAGATTTTAGCCGGTTGAAGTTTCATGTACTTCTTGTGTTTGTTTATGAATTCTTCTTGGAAATATCTGAGTTAGTCTTAATAAATTTTAACCAATCCTTTCATGTTGTGTCTTTTAAACTCTTCTGAAATCTGAAATTCTGAAATCATGATTTTCCTTGACTGATTTGCATGAAAATATGTATTGTTTTTAAACATCAGGGAATATGGATTGTCAAATACCAAATCTTGTCAGAGCAATGTCCTTGGTCACTGAGAAATACATCTCATTCATCAAAGAAATGAATTGATATATGTCATGAAGTGCCATAGTTAACTCTGTTTAAATATGTTGATTAAAAATCTGGCAGAGCAATGGCAGGCACACTGAGAAATACATGTCTCTCATCAAAGAAATGAGTTTCAGTGTGTCATGAGGTATAAATGCTATCTCTGTTCTTAAGAAGCATGACAGTTAGTCCTTCCAAGCGCTTAGGGATACTGGCGTCTAAACAACGTGTATCCTCCAGTTGTAAGGATGTACTTAACTTAATTGCTCTTGAATATTGCTGTTAAAAAAAAAAATTTTTTTTTTTGCCTATCTAGCAGATCATCTGAGATTGTTTGGAAAAGAATGTTCTTTCAATAGAAATTTTGACAGAAATAAATGGTTTCTTGTTTGTTTATCCTTGAAATTAAGCGAGGAAGAATGAAGAAGGTTAAAAAGGTTTCTCAATATGAAAACTTGGTTCACTTGTTATTAAGAAAACTGATTTCAGATATGAGTAGAAATAGCTCATGTTCAAACCTCGCATACATAAAATTCTGAACTGGTTTGTCAACATAGGTTCATTCATAGGTTTCTATGATGGAAAAGTCTGTAATCATTTGTTTAAATCAGATTTATGAAATTGATATTTCATTGAAAATCTTTCTCATTCTTTCTGAATTCCTTTTTACTCTCTCACACTGGACTCCAGTCGGTCAGACTAAACTGACTGCTTCATTTGCACTCAGTTCTATCAATTGGTTCCAACTGTTGACTTCCACTGATGTCTTGGACCTGCATAAGCATGGTGGATGCATCAGAGTTGTATGTCTAAGGGGGAGCTAGTCAAACTTATTGCATAACATGTCTTTCAGGTTTTGATTCATGCATAGGTCTCATATCCTACATGAATTCTCATTGACTGTGCACTCGTATAATTAATTGCAATACATTCATAACATCTTTTTAGTGACGATGGGGGAGACTTCATTCATGCATTTAGTTGAGATCCTAACTCTTTTCTGAATTGAGTTCTTCATACTTCAGTGCTCCTGTGTGATTGAAAATATGACATATCTACTGGGGGAGAAGCTCTTGAAAGGATACATTTGGAAGATAGTTGTCACACTCCAAAGGGAAGTATAACATTCAAGTCTATACTGAATTGTTTCCCTATTTCATATCTTTGATGAAGGCAAAGGGGGAGAAGAATCTAATCTGATTCAGTGTAACTCATAGTGTTGCCATCATCAAAAAGGGGGAGATTGTTGTGTTGTGCCCCTGTGTGGTTTTGATGATGACTGACACACCATGAGTCACACTGAGGTGTGCTAGATGACTGATTGACTGCTTGAATATCTGATTGTTTGCTTGAATAACTAATTCATGAATATGGCTAGATTGGGGCAACATAGTGGCTAATTCTTTGCTGTTTGCTCATGCATTTCAAGTCTGTACATTGGGTTCACATCTCCAAGTTTGTACAGCCGTTTGCTTTGGATTTAAAGTCTATACTTTGGCTAAGTGTATACACTGTTAGTCTCATTTAGAGTCATATTTGATGATCAGTCATGCTTCATGTTAAACTGATGCATAAAGCATTCATTGCTGAGGTTTTAATGATTTATCTGGTTTTGATGATTGGTGTTTGATGTTAATCACTGTGAGTCATCCTGCTGAAATGTTCATTCAGGCCTTCATATGCTCAGTCAGTTTATCTGCTGACATTGTGCTTTGATGATAGCTTCATGATTGTGATTTGTATATCATCTGGAGAATGCACGTGTATGACTGATATATTGTGTGTGTTAGACTTCTGGTATGTGCATGGTCTATACATCGCCTTCAATCTTCAACTCTGTACATCCACAGTTAGACTTGAAGTCTGCACTCTAGTCTTCACTGTCAAGTCTGCACATTGGTATTCGATTTCAATGTCCGTACATTGGGCTTTTACATGTAGTCTACACATTGTTGTTTGTAGTGAAAGTCCATACTTTGGACTGTTCATCAAAGTCTGTACATCATACTTCTATAGTATGTCTGTACAGTGAGTGATTCATTGGTGAAGTCTGTACACTTAACTGAACTTCAAGTCTAGACATTGCACGGTTCCCTTCATCTTCGTGTTGTTTTCAGTATGTGTCAATTTCATCTTCGTGTCGTTTTTACCTCGTGTCGTGTTACCCCGTGTCAATTACTGTTTCGACTTCGTGTCGTTATCAGTCCGTGTCTTTCTTATGTTGAAATCACACCTCGTGTTGATTTCTGTTTTCGACTTCGTGTCGTTTTATTTCTTGTCATTTTGACTTCGTGTCAAATCACTGCTCTGTCTTCGTGCTGTTTTCACTCCGTGTCAATTTCAGTTGTCATCTTCGGGCTATTTTCAACCCGTGTCAATTACTGTATCGTCTTCGTGGTGTTCTCACTTCGTGTCAACTTCACTTCGTGTTGATTCTTTGTATTCTGTCTTAGTGATTGGTCTTTCGTTTTAGACTTCGTGTCTTTATCGCATTGACCACACTCCGTGTCGTCTCTCCTCTCATGACTTCGTGTCGTGTTATCTACACCTCGTGTCGTTGTCTCTTTGTGTCTTCACCTCGTGTTGTTTTCGTCTCTTCGTGTCGGGTTTGTTCTCATGCGTGCAGGACATCGCAGCACTTCGTGTTGCTTCCTGTTTCACTTCGTGTCGTTTTTTGTTCTTCCTAGACCTCGTGTCTTTCTTGTATTGAAACCATATTTCGTGTTGGTTTCTGTTCTCGTCTTCGTGTCTGTTGTCAGCACGTGTTGTTCTCTTCGCTGTGTGTCATGTCATGTTGTTTTTATGTTCATGTCTTCGTGTTGTTCTTCCTAGACCTTGTGTCTTTCGTATGTTGAAACCATACTTCGTGTTGGTTTCTATTTTGTCTTCGTATGTACCTCGTGCCGTTCTTTTTATAGTGCTTGTTTTATTACAGTGACTTCGTGTCGTTTCCCTATTGTGTCTTCGTGTTGTCTCCGTGTCGTTGCCGTTTGTTAGTTCGTGTTGTTTCATTCTAACCTCGTTCAGGTTTCTTCTAAAGTGCTGTTCTTCTGATAAATCTATACAGAGTTGTTCTTTAAATTGATGACTTATCCGATACTCTGTTTTACAGGTGCCTTGATCGTGAAGCTTAAGGCAGCACGTGATCCGAGGCTGGAATGAAGCCTGCTGAGAGACTGCCACGTGGTCCGAATAATTAGGGCTGGAAATGTGGAGGTCACACGTCATGGCTGATGATGATGCTGCTGCTGCTATATATATGAGCCTTCTTCCACAGAAGAAGTTTGATCGAGTTGGCGAGAAGAAAACTCAATACAGAGAGCCACGATCCAGACAGAAAAGAAGAAAAAAGAAAAGAAGAAGGGAAAGAGAGTGAGAAAGAGAAAGAAAGAGAGATTGAGTAAGAGATCGAGATAGCAGAGTGTGAAGAAAGGAAGAGGAAGAAGAATAGAGAAGAAGAGAGAGCTAGAGTGATAGAAGCTTGAACAGAAGATCTGTTCCTGCTGTACCGTGGATCAAATCCAGGCCAGCCAGCTCCTGCGAGAGCCACATTTGTTTTTATCTTTTCAGCCTTCTGTTGCTGGTTTCGTTTTTGTTTTTATCCATTTACTGTATTTCCGATCCTCTGTAGAGAGGTCGGGGTTCCTCCTGTGGGTTCAGGAGAAGGGAGACTTTGTGTCTTCGGTTTGCAAGTAGCTGGGTGCTACTTGTGGTTGGTACCCTCCGGTGTGGAGGAAGAGAGACTTCCGTCTCTGGTTACCTTTGACAGGGTGTCATCGGTTGTTTCCCTCCGGGTTGGAGAAAGGGAGATTTATCTCCGGTTGTGCTTCCCACTGGGGTTCAGAGGAAGAGAGACTTGGGTCTCTAGGTTCCCCTCCGGGTTGGAGGAAGGGAGGCTTGTTCCTCCGGCTCTGGGCTTGTGAGTAGCAAGTCCGGTGGTTCCCTCCGTGTGTAGAGGAAGAGAGACCGTGTGTCTCTGGTTTCCAAGTGGCTGGAGTCACTTGTGGGTTCCTCCTGTTTGTTCAGGAGAAGGGAGATTGCTATCTCCGGTTCTGGGCTTGTGGATTCAAGTCCAGGGGTTTCCCTCCGGGTCTGGAGGAAGAGAGACCGCGTGTCTCTGGTTTGCTAGTGACTAGTGTCACTAGTGGTTTCCTCCGGTTGGGAGGAAGAGGGGAGGTTGTTCCCCTGGTCAAGCAGTTTGGCAGCGTTTGTTGCAGACTGAGTCTGCTGTTTCTAGCGTGAGCTAGTGGAAACCACACTCGGTTTGAGTGTGGGGTGGATGTAGGTCTGGAGGACCGAACCACCTAAAAACCCCTTGTGCATTGTGGTTTGATTTGTTCATTTGTGCTTCCGCTAGATAAATGCATAGGGGCGCTCTAAGCGTTTGGCTTTTGGCTGAGCAGAAGTGTTGATTAGTTTTCTTAGAATATTTTAATCTGTCAAGAGAGCGAAATTCCAGTTGAGCTTCAGATTGTCGAATCTGTCTTGTTATTATTCTAGTTTTAATTGGGAGAAGTTTTTAACGGGTTATATTCATTCACCCCCCCTTCTGAATACTGCACCGAACCTAACAAAGGGTAGCTCGGCTAGGGCGGAGTGCCACTAGACCAAGAAAAAGGTAGCTCAGCTAGGGCGGAGTGCCACTAGACCAAGAAAAGGGTAGCTCGGCTAGGGCGGAGTGCCGCTAGACCAAGAATGGGTAGCTCAGCTAGGGCGGAGTGCTGCTAGACCAAGAAAAGGGTAGCTCGGCTAGGGCGGAGTGCCACTAGATCGAGAAAATGGTAGCTCGGTTAGGGCGGAGTGCCACTAAACCGAGATAAGGGTAGCTTGGCTAGGGCGGAGTGCCACTAAACCGAGGTAAGGGTAGCTTGGTTAGGGCAGAATGCCACTAAACCAAGGTAAGGGTAGCTCGGCTAGGGCGGAATGCCACTAAACCGAGGTAAGGGTAGCTTGGTTAGAGCAGAATGCCACTTAACCAAGGAGAGGTAGCTGGATCAGGGTTGAGCACCACTAGACCAAGGAGAGGGTAGCTCGGTTAGGGTGGAGTGCCGCTAAACCAAGGTAAGGGTAGCTTGGTTAGGGCGGAATGCCACTAAACCAAGGTAAGGGTAGCTTGGCTAGGGCGGAATGCCACTAAACCAAGGAGAGGGTAGCTTGGTTAGGTCGGAATGCCACTAAACCAAGGAGATGGTAGCTTGGTTAGGGTGGAATGCCACTAAACCAAGGAAAAGGGTAGCTTGGCTAGGGCGGAGTGTCGCTAGACCAAGAAAGGGTAGCTCGGCTAGGGCGGAGTGCCACTAAAACGAGATAAGGGTAGCTTGGTTAGGGCGGAATGCCACTAAACCAAGGAGAGGGTAGCTTGGTTAGGGCGGAGCGCCCCTAGACCAAGGAGAGGGTTGCTTGGTTAGCGCGGAATGCCACTAAACCAAGGAGATGATAGCTTGGTTAGGGCGGAATGCCACTAAACCAAGGAGAGGGTAGCTTGCTTAGGGCGGAATGCCACTAAACCAAGGAGATGATAGCTTGGTTAGGGCGGAATGCCACTAGACCAAGGAGAGGGTAGCTTGGTTCAAGCGGAGTGCCACTAAACCAAGGTAAGGGTAGCTTGGTTAGGGCAGAATGTCACTAAACCAAGGAGAGGTAGCTCGATCAGGGCGGAGCGCCACTAGACCAAGAGAGGGTAGCTCGGTTAGGGCGGAGTGCCGCTAAACCAAGGTAAGGGTAGCTCGGCTAGGGCAGAGTGCCACTAAACCGAGATAAGGGTAGCTTGGCCAGGGCAGAGTGCCACTAAACCGAGGTAAGGATAGCTTGGTTAGGGCAGAATGCCACTAAACCAAGGTAAGGGTAGCTCGGCTAGGGCGGAATGCCACTAAACCGAGGTAAGGGTAGCTTGGTTAGGGCAGAATGCCACTTAACCAAGGAGAGGTAGGTGGATCAGGGTGGAGCGCCACTAGACCAAGGAGAGGGTAGCTCGGTTAGGGTGGAGTGCCGCTAAACTAAGGTAAGGGTAGCTTGGTTAGGGCGGAATGTCACTAAACCAAGGTAAGGGTAGCTTGGTTAGGGCGGAATGCCACTAAACCAAGGAGAGGGTAGCTTGGTTAGGTCGGAATGCCACTAAACCAAGGAGATGGTAGCTTGGTTAGGGCGGAATGCCACTAAACCAAGGAAAAGGGTAGCTTGGCTAGGGCGGAGTGCCGCTAGACCAAGAAAGGGTAGCTCGGCTAGGGCGGAGTGCCACTAAAACGAGATAAGGGTAGCTTGGTTAGGGCGGAATGCCACTAAACCAAGGAGAGGGTAGCTTGGTTAGGGCGGAGCGCCCCTAGACCAAGGAGAGGGTTGCTTGGTTAGCGCGGAATGCCACTAAACCAAGGAGATGATAGCTTGGTTAGGGCGGAATGCCACTAAACCAAGGAGAGGGTAGCTTGCTTAGGGCGGAATGCCACTAAACCAAGGAGATGATAGCTTGGTTAGGGCGGAGTGCCACTAGACCAAGGAGAGGGTAGCTTGGTTCAAGCGGAGTGCCACTAAACCAAGGTAAGGGTAGCTTGGTTAGGGCAGAATGTCACTAAACCAAGGAGAGGTAGCTCGATCAGGGCGGAGCGCCACTAGACCAAGGAGAGGGTAGCTCGGTTAGGGCGGAGTGCCGCTAAACCAAGGTAAGGGTAGCTCGGCTAGGGCAGAGTGCCACTAAACCGAGATAAGGGTAGCTTGGCCAGGGCAGAGTGCCACTAAACCGAGGTAAGGGTAGCTTGGTTAGGGCGGAATGCCACTAAACCAAGGAGAGGTAGCTCGATCAGGGCGGAGCGCCATTAGACCAAAAAAAGGGTAGCTCGGCTAGGGCGGAGTGCCATTAGACCAAGAAAAGGGTAGCTCGGCTAGGGCGGAGTGCCACTAGACCAAGAAAAGGGTAGCTCGGCTAGGGCTGAGTGCTGCTAGACCAAGAAAAGGGTAGATCGGCTAGGGCGGAGTGCCGCTAGACCAAGAAAAGGGTAGCTCGGCTAGGACGGAGTGCCGCTAGACCAAGAAAAGGGTAGCTCGGCTAGGGCGGAGTGCCATTAGACCAAGAAAAGGGTAGCTCGACTAGGGCGGAGTGTCATTAGACCAAGAAAAGGGTTGCTCGGCTAGGGCGGAGTGCCACTAGACCAAGAAAAGGGTAGCTCGGCTAGGGCGGAGTGCCGCTAGACCAAGAAAATGGTATCTCGGCTAGGGCGGAGTGCCGCTATACCAAGAAAGGGTAGCTCGGCTAGGGCGGAGTGCCGCTAGACCAAGAAAAAGGGTAGCTCGGCTAGGGTGGAGTGCCGCTAGACAAAGAAAGGGTAGCTCGGCTAGGGCGGAGTGCCACTAAACCAAGAAGAGGGTAGCTTGGTTAGGGCGGAGTGCCACTAAACCAAGGTAAGGGTAGCTCGGCTAGGGTGGAGTGCCACTAAACTGAGATAAGGGTAGCTTGGTTAGGGCGGAATGCCACTAAACCAAGGTAAGGGTAGCTTGGTTAGGGCGGAATGCCAGTAAACCAAGGAGATGGTAGCTTTGTTAGGGCGGAATGCCACTTAACTAAGGAGATGGTAGCTTGGTTAGGGTGGAATGCCACTAAACCGAGGTAAGGGTAGCTTGGTTAGGGCAGAATGCCACTAAACCAAGGAGAGGTAGCTCGATTAGGGCGGAGCGCCACTAGACCAAGGAGAGGGTAGCTCGGTTAGGGTGGAGTGCCGCTAAACCAAGGTAAGGGTAGCTCGGTTAGGGCGGAGTGTCGCTAAACGAAGGTAAGGGTAGCTTGGTTATGGCAGAATGCCACTAAACCAAGGTAAGGGTAGCTCGGCTAGGGCGGAGTGCCACTAAACCGAGGGAAATAGCCTGACTAGGGTGGAACGCCCTTCATTGGTGTGAGGTAAACATCGACGCGAAGAAGGATGGGGTTTCATCATGCAATCCAGACGGAAGGTCTGAATTAATGTTGATGGATAGCAGCTTGGGCATGAAGCCATTTTCCGAAAATGTATGTTTCATCGTCAATGTTGGGGTTTAACATTAACGCAAAGGAATAGGGCTTCATAGTCTACCCAGACGAAAGGTCTGAATTGATTCAAAGATGCGTATGGCAGCTGGGGCACGCAACCGTTCGCTGGAAGGGTAGGCTTCATTGTTAATGTGGCTCTGATCAGTTGGATATCTACATCTTTGCATATCACTGATTCTGTTGACTTTTCTTTGGCAATCTTTGAACATTGGTCCGCTTGAGTGCCGATGGTAGAATATCTGCCGGCCTGGGCGCCGACAGCTAGAATTTTGATTTCTCTTAGCTGGCCACACTGGCAATCCATATTTGTGAGCATCTGTTGACCTGAACGCCGGTGGTTAGGCGAGCTTCCATCATTCTTCATTGATCCATCATTCATTATTCATTGCCATCTGGGATTCCATCATTTGGATAGTCCCTGACAACAGCAGCAGACGTGCAGTGTAAGAGTCTGCGGCAGGATGGCCCTTGAAAGGTCAATGCTCCAATTTTATTCATCATTGCCATAAATGATCATTGCCCCTTTAAAGGGGTGAGCAATATCCAGCAACGGCCATGCATGCCGCCATTGACATTTCATACATTTACCCCTAGAATGGGGAACCACGTGTGTCTTTTATCATTCTTTTGGCGTACATTTGTGCCAAGAACGGGATACCATCAATATTTCTCATTGTTTGGCATACCTCTGCCCCTGGGATGGGGTACCATTTGGAACTTCCATCATCTCATAATCATCATTTTTTTTCCTATTTTCTTCTTCTTTCCTTTTCTTTTTGATATGCATCCCCCTCTTTAAAATGGGGTATCATCTGTATCTTCCGTCATTTCATCATCTCTCTCATTTTTTTTTATTTTTTGATGTGCATCACCCCTCAAATGGGAGTACCATCTATATTTTTTATTTCATCATTTTTTTATCATCATTTTTTATCCACATGTGCCCCCAGGACGGGGTATCATCCATACCTATCATCATTTTTTTTAATACATCTGCCCTCAGAACGAGGTATCATCTGCATCCCTCATCATTTTTTTTATCTTTTACGTGTACATCTTCCCCCAGGAAGGGGTATCATTGGCATCCTTCATCATCATCATTTTTTTTCATCTTTTCTTTTCTTTTTTGGTATACATCTGCCCCAGAGCAGGGTGTCATCAGCCCCTTGTTTAGTCTCATACAGTTCTGCCTTAGTAATTTCTTCCTCGGCAGGTTTCATTTCCCTCATCTGTTCTATTTTGGGCCCACCCGTCACAGCCAGAATTGGTGGATTTGAGTGCAGACCAGGTATATGAACACCCATTTAATTCAGCTTGCTCTGCAGCACTTCAACTTCTTGCAATTTTTCATATAATTTTGTCATCATGGCGAGGCCAAGAACGTTGCCCTCTGTCCCGATCACAGGAGGGATTGGCAGTGTTCTATTAAAGACGCCAGATGCGTCCAGGCTTTCAGAGATTGACATCTTTGCCCTTATGCCTCCATATGGAGGAGGAGTGGGGTAGCACGCTTCTTCCTTTGGTGGCGGGAGATGCCCATATTTCTCCCTGGTTTTATCATCATGACGGGAGACTGAAGCTTTGGCTTGCTCTGACCTTATCGGTGTGGAGCATATCTCTCCATCATCTTGCTTGAGAGTCTGGCCATTGTCGGGCGAGACCGACAGCATGTTACAGGAGAAGACTTTGTCCCTCCTCGTACTTCTTCGCATCTGCTTTTCCTTCTTTTTGGCGGTCATCATCTTCACCCCTAAGGGGTCATCTAGCACATCTGGCACTTTTGATTCACTTTTCATTTTCTTCATCAGGCCCGGGGATTTGACATGCTCCCGCAGGACGGGTCCATCGGTGCCATTTGCACAGGCTTTTGACACCTCTTTAGGCAATTGCCGGTATAGGGATATCATATTGACTGCTCTTTTTAGCTCAGTCAACTCATGCGGGCGTGGCGGGTCCACTCTGTATTCACCTAGCTGTAGTTCCCCTTTCTTAATCATTCTTTCAATAACATCTTTGAATACATAGCAATCTTCAATGGGATGACCCAACGCCTGGTGATATGGGCAGAAGCGGGGGTCATCTTTTCTTTTGGCATCATCAGGTCTCTTTGGATCTGGAAGGACAATTTTGTCAAATTGGATGGCCCATTCAAATAGGACCCGAGTCTTTTCCTTAGGAAAGGAATAAGGCTTGCTCATCCTGGCTCGCAGAGCGGGGCCATCCTTCTGATCAGCCGGCCCGACGGGAGGAGGGCGGGCAACGCCTTTTTCTTTATCTTGTTGTTGCTCAAACATCTTGAAGTCTATTGTACCGACTTCCGCAGGCATGGGCCGTTTATCAGCCGATCTAGCTTTATGGTATACAACAGTAGCAATTGAAGGACCACTGGAGAGGAAGGCGTCGACCTCCGCCATGGCATTGTTTAGTCGGTCAAACGACCTTATCTCCATTCCAATCATTCTTTCGAGAGTCTCCCGCCAAAGATTCTACTTGCAAATTTGGACGGCGTCCTCCTGATGCGGAGGCCACCTGCATCTCATGGTGAGATTCCTCCATCTTTTTATATAATCCAGAGCGGTCTCATCTTGCTTCTGCCTTATTGCATATAGCTCGGCTATTGTGATTTCTCTTTCTGTAATATGAAATCTGTCCCAGAATTTCCGCTGCATATCGGGCCAATCAGTCACTGACCCAGCCAGTAGGCCAAAGTATCATTCAAAGGCTAACCCTGTAAGGGACGAGCCGAAGAATTTCAGGAGGTAGGATTCATCAGATGCCAGGTCGCCCATAATTGTTGTATAGTAGGCTATATGCTCTTTGGGGGAGCCCTGGCCATTGAATTTTTTAAATTTCGGCGGCTTGCTGACGTCTGGTGGTTGTTTCTTAGCAGCATAATGCGCAGGATATGGTACCTTATAAACATCATAGGTACTGGAATCCCCAGTCCTTTCGGACAGCTTCATTTCAATAATTTTTTTCTATCATCAACTTGCCAGCCACATCCGGATCTATGGGCTCCGGGAAGAAGTGTGCCCGCTGCCGGCTGAAGGGGGTTGTCATAATTGTTGTATGTAGAGCAGGCACGGCAGGCTGCATTTGAGACGCAGAGGGCTGAGCTGTCGCTTGTTGTAGAGAAGATTGACTCGGTGCCTTGCCTTTGTCAGTTTGAGCAGGATGGACCGGAGAGGCCACCCCTATCGAGTTGGAAGTCTGCCCAGCTGGCTCAGCATGCTTGGAGACAGGTGTATGCTCGCCTCTTTCATTGAGCTGTCTTCTGAGGGAGTCAATCCCCTGCTGATATCTTTTGAACATCATCTGGATCATGGGATCCAGGGTTGTCGGGATCTGTATTTCTCCCGATATTTCCTTAGTGGAAACACCCAAAGGGTTGTATTCTTCTTCTGCAGTCACTACATTGGCTGTCATCATAGTGACTTCTTGAGCTTCATCGGTAGCCATTATCTTTTCTTTCGCTGCTCGGCTTCTTCTTGTGACGGCATTTGGCCTGTGTGCCAATTTAATCAGCTCTTCAGGCTAGTCTGGCAGTGTGTTATATTTCTCGGTGACACCGGTCATATTGCAGGCAAAAACATGCATCTTTCCCTTTCAGCTGTGGACTTTCCTTCTAACCCGACTCGGATATGTGAGGTGGTCAAAGACTGAAGTCCTTTCTTTTGCTTCTTCCCTCTTGGGGCTGTCTTCTCGATGTCTGACCCTACGGCCATCCTCATAGTCGTTGGAGTCTGAGGATGAGACTCCAAATGCCACATCTTCTGGGGTTTCATCTTTTTCATGCAGGGTGCCCAAGGCACGAGACAATCTTTGCTGCCCTAGGGAGGGGCTCCCTAGACAGTGGAAGTAGTCTTGAACCACCTGGTTCATTTCTTCTTGGCTATGCCTTTGTAGATCTGATCGGGGCAGCAACCTCTCTTCGATCTTTGGCTGATAAGCCAGCCTTGAAATTTGGGCAGCCAAATGCTCTGACTTGGACTATTTGAAGATATCAGCCTGTCTGGCCCAGGCCTTCAGTCTCTTTGGAATAGTAGCATAGGCTGGATCTTCCATTCTTCTTTGTTCTTCCTTTTGGCAGTATATATTGTCCCCCCCCCTTCGTGGCGAGTGGCAACGACATCTTCTCTCCTTCTGCCCCCAGCCCTGGGGTGAATGATAGTAGCATTTTCTTTTCCTCTGCCCCTAGTCCGGGGTGAATGACAGCAACATCTTCTTTTCTTTCTTCTCATCTCCTGCTCCCAGTCCTGGGGCGGATAATAGCGGCATATTCTTCTTTCTTCTGACATCTTCTGCCCCCAGCTCTGGGGCGGATGACAGTGGTATTTTCTTTTCTTTCCCATCTTCCGCCCCCTGCTCTAGGGCGGATGGCAGTAGTCTCTTCTTTTCTTTTCTCATCTCTCCTGACTCTGGCTTCAGGGTGGATAGCAGTGGCACCTTGCTCTTGAGCCGGAATCCGGCTCTATATCTTCTTCGGCCTCCATATCTGTTTATATCTTGCTGGCTTGGGCGCCAGCGGCTTCCTCTCATCAGTTTCCCAGTTGGCCCTCCTAGTGGCCAGAATTCGGAACTTGTTGTTGGTCTGGACGGTCGGGACAACCCTGTCCGGCCGGACGTCTTTGGGGCGACCGTTGAGGTTCACCCTAACATCTCCCATCATCATTGTCTTTCCAGGATTTGAAAGACGACAGCTGGTAGCAGCATACTGGCTCCTCAGGTTACCTCTTCTCCCTTTTTGGGCAGCAGCGGGGACCGTCCCTCCTTTCCACATGGTGGACAAAGCGGGCGATGACTATCGAGGCCGTCCTTTCTGGTAAGCTTTCCTTCTCATCGGTAGTCTTCATTGGGGCACCTGTAGCAGTGCCTTGTTTTTTGTCAGCAACCTCCAGTAGGTCGGTGAAGACGAGGCCCAAGCAGTTGGGCAACCCGACAGCAGGGGGTATAGACCCGAACATCTTGGGCACCGCCAGGCAGCCTTCGCTAACATGACCATCAACGACCTGCTGGCCGGAGTGGAGGGAGGCGAATCCACTCGTCATTTTAGTTCCTGGAACTAGGATTAGCGCACAGTTAGAATTTAAGAGGGGCCGCCGGGCCTCCTATTTTGGCGTAGAGATGAAGGGAGACTAGGTCCCACCGGGCGTGCCAGCTTGTGGGAATGGTTTTATCTTCATATTATTTGATTTTATTTGGATTTTTGGATTTGTTAGGCGTGCCAGTCACCGGAGTGACGATTTTATTGTGCGCTCAACCTGACTTGGTTAGTCGATTGTGAGGTCCGAGTCGGGACCGAAAGTCCGTCATACCATAAAGGCTATGACGTTAATTACGCCCTTCCAAGGAAGGACAACCCTTGATTAAACGCCAAAATAGGAGGCCTCGAGAGGCAATCATATATTCATGTGCGCAAATTGAATTTCATACCAGAGCTAGGAAGGCGGTCAAGATAATAACAACAACTGTAGAAACAGACGATATCGTTAAGTCATCGGTTCACGAGACCGGGCTTATGGGGGAAGGAAAAATTTCAGTCAGATGCAGACTGAGCCGTGGCCATGATAGGGGTGATCCCCTGGAGTCCAGACATAGTCGCAGGGACTTTATAGATATATCCCCTTTGCAGGGTACGAGAGAGATGAGAAATCCGTGAACTCCCCCAGATGCATGGCTTATTATGTTTTATTATGTTTTGTTATTCTTTTCATTTTATTATTTCTTATTTCATTTGTTCATTTGTTATTCATTATTTTATCATTTCATTATTCATTTATTATATATATAATAATTATTATTATTATTTATGATTATTTATGATTATTATTTTTATTATTATTATTATCCTCCTTTTTTATCTTTATTGGGGTTTCATTATAGAGACCGGAGTTTTATATCTCGATATGCGTGAATGTTGAAAATCCTGCACGAGGCGTATCGTATGCATGAATGCAAGACCGTGCAATAATATGCACGAACCATGAAGGCTGATATGCACGAGCCACGGCATGCACGAGACATCACGCACGGACCTCGTTTCGTTAAATCATGCACGACCCGAAACATGCATGGGCCATGGGAGTTCATGCATGCATGCAAAGGGGTACACAGAAGATGCATGGACCTCAATTCCAAGATTTATGCACGAACTCAACAAGTGCATGCAGGAAAGGAAAAGATGCACGGACCTTGCGGCCAGAACGTACACTAAGTACACGAATTCATGCACGAATGTAAGACAGGGTATACAGGAAAGATGCACGAAGGCACATGAGACCAAATGCAAATTTTTTTACCTTTTTATACATGAGCAAGCATCTTTTTATCTCTTTATGCCCGAGCCCAATAATGGGGAAACATGCACGAACATGAGTTTTCTTTGATTTGTTGATTTATTCAAAAGGTTCTCCTTCATTATTTGCTTATCTGTGACTGTGAAGCTTGCTCGTTTGTTCATCCACCAAAGAGGCAGGATCTTGTCATTATTAATATTATTTTTTTTATTGGTTTCATGCTGTCATGTGTCTTCAAGTGCCCGTTCCTGGGAGAATTTTGGCAGCACCTCCCCCAGACTGAGCATTTTGCCAGGGAATGATGGACGATCACCCACGAAGTGCCGGAGTGAAAGTCAACAAAAGAGGGGTACGAGACCCCCAACCCAAATACGTGCTTGCAGCACTTATTCTAATATCCCCTTAAGACCATCAGAGCCCATGCAGTGGCAGGGCCCCTTTGGTTAGCGGGGTTATGATTAGATCTAGCCCGGGGGCCATGTAGGGGAGATTGTCCCCATTTATTGTTATCTTTTAGGGGTATATGGTGACCCTTAGTGTCCCTTGACAGCATACAGGGGTTATATTGAGTGGATCACAGGGAAAATCTGCAGGGTTTCTTGACTGGTAGCAGGGGTTCTCATCTGGGGTTCAAGGGATGGAGCATTCATAGCATGAAGGGGCTTATGGCACAAGGGGGGTAGTTCTCGGCCCGAAAACCACCGCGCCGGGAAGGTTTCTTCATAAGGCACTATTCTAGGCGCCGGGAAGCTGACATAGGGAGTTCTCGGCGCGCGGAGTCTCGCGCCGGGAAGGTTTCTTCATGGGGCACTATTCTGGGCGCCGGGAGCTGGCAAAGGAGGTTCCCGGCGCGCCCATCCTCGCGCCGGGAAGGTCTCTTCAGGGACTACTCTTCTTGGCGTCGGGAAGGCTCCGGCTCTCTGTTCTTGGTTCCTCTGGTTTCAGACAAGGTTTCAGGCAGGATTTCAAATGGGGGGATGAAAAGGGTTTTATAGGCGTGAAGGCCAGGGGTTTAAGGGAGGGTAGCATCCATCGAAAGGCGGGGTCATCCATCATTAAACCCTCGGGAGATATATGGAGTTTTTATCACCTGCTATTTAGATGGTCAAGAGATTGATGTATCTGACCCTGAACGAGCTGGGAGCTCAGCAGAAAGCCACGACATGCGAGAAAACCCGTCATCAGAGGGAGAGAAGGAAGGGGATAGAACCCAATAACCCATAGACAGTGGATTGGGGCCCTGTTCTCGCCCTTCCCCAAGGAATAGACTCCGAAGCACGGAGAGCAGGTTGAAAACTCGGAGCATCAAAATCAACGGACCGTTGAAAGGAAGGCAGATAATAGCAGACAGATGCTGGAAGCCCCAAGCATATGATCTGGGCAGCCGGAATGAAACATTTCATAAATATGCATATATACATCATTTGAACATTCGCACAGATTGTAAAAGGGAAGACGGCCAGAGAAAGAGGAGAAACATAAACATTGCTATTCAAACTGATCGAATCACCTAAGGGAAGAGAAAAGAAAGGTGGGAGGGGGAGACAGATGGTAAACATTTCAATCACCCAACACCCAGATGGGCCATCGTAGCATTTCATTCCAGTGCATCATTCCAAACTTACACCAATCACAAGGGGAAAGTGAGGGAAAGGGAGATAAAACAGAGGCCGGGATATCCCGGTTACATACGATGAATCGAGATAAAACTCGTAAGATTACATGAAGAGGAAAAGAAAACATGGGGGAGGGTGGAGCATTGACTCCTCTCCCTCCCCAGCTGCCTGCCCACCTGGAGCTTCCTCTTCTTCTCTTTCTCTTCGTATTGATCTCTTCTTTCTTTTCTCAGCGAGGAGGCTCTCTCTCTCTGTTGGTCTCTTATGGTCTGGTGGTCTCTTCTCTCCTTTTTTTTTCTTCTTTTCTCCCTTCCTCTGTTGCCTCTCTCCTCGAGCCCCCTTTTCTCGAGCCCTTTTTCCTCGTGAGTGAAGAAAATGGGTTTTATAGAACCCTGCTCATTGCATGGGATATTCGACGCGACTGCAGCAATGGGGAGGTTCCCGGCGCACCTACTTTGGTGGGGAGGTTCCCGGTGCGCTACTCTCTCCAAAGCTCTCGGCGCAAGGGGTCTCATTGAAGCCCATTCAATAGGCCCATTTAAGGCCTTTTCCCTTTTAGAGCTCCTATTGTCCTTAGCTTCGTTGAATTCCTTTGATCATATTGGAACTAACGAAGGCCCCTTGTATGCATCATCATCTGAATAATCCGGAGGTTTCTCATCAATCAACAGACCGGAGTTTCATCAGTATTGCCATTTGGATGATGATAACACCGGACATCAGCCAGGCCTGAAAAGGTCCTGGCCGGGCAAGTAGTTGGTGGTGAGGGCTCTCCCTCAATCCTGACTTTGCAGAAATCTTCCAGTCTTCGTTGCTGGTCTAGTCTCATCTTTATATTTGTTCATATTTTATCTATCAACAGGCACCTAACCGGCGCGAGCTTCATGTCGGCCCGATGGATCTCGGCGTGACTCTTTGTTTGGTGCTTTCAGCGTAGTGATACCCTCTGGTATCAACTTCTGATGCCATCGTGGTTTCGTCGGAGGCTTTGGATATGCTACCGCTTGCCACAGTGTCTTCTTCAGAAGCGGTTACTATACTTCACCCTGTGCCAGTAAGAGTACATGTAGCCGCCGAAGTATCATCAATGGAGCTTAGCCCACTGGGAGAGAGTCTTGCCCTGGTGTCTGCAACATAATTGAGAGCTGAAGTTGACCCGTCAAGGGGTTCTACCTTCGTCCCGGCGGCCATAATGAATATTGCGCCTGACCCTGCTGCTCCATCTGTGCCAGAAATAGGGTTGGAATGATGTAAAACCAACCTTGGACCTATTTAGCAAGCATTCAAGTTTGAGCAGCGGACTCACACTAGCGAGCTCACCCGTATGGCGCACACTAGTACCCGATGGTGACTAGGCGATGTTGGAGAGGGTCCGAGGCGGGACCTTTAGGCTCCAAAGGTGGGCTAGCTTGGGAAGAACCCCAAATGGGCCTAGGATGCCCAAATCATGGGCGGCCAACACACCAAGGGTGTGAGTTAAGTGGATTCACTCTCAACTTATCCGCGGTGGTCACTCACGGTACTAGCAATTTGAGCGGAGCTCTCACTCTCCGTCCGACGAAACAATAGCAATAATACTAAGCTAAGCAAGTGATTAAACCAGTCAAGAGAGGGTCCGAGGCTCACCTAGCCAGCATGAAGACGCCGACTCGGCCAAAGACGGGGGCGAGCGGGGAGGCGAGGGTATTCACCCGCACGCCGCGTCGATTGAAGCTTCAAACCTGCGACTTAATAATGACATGAACTACACCCCATGTAAGGGGGGGGGGATCTCGGGGTGGGGGTTATGTGAATTACAGCCAAAAGTACCTCCGCGCAGGGAGGGGCCTTCAGCCGGCCAAGCGGGGTGGGGAATTATGAAGAAAACTCGACGTTCAGATTGATGCCGGTTCTGCCAATCTTCAGAATGACTAGACAGGGGTGCGGTGATGATGCCGCCAAAAATTACACAGAGCTCAGAACTTGATGAGACTTGCGCCAAAAGCTTCCCAACCGACCATGGATGATCTCTGAATTTTTGCTGAGCTTAGTAAAATCGTTCCTGGTTGGGGCAGAGTCTGGAACCGGACTGACTGGTTCTGCCTCTGTCTGGTGCAGAACAATGTGGCATGTTGCAGAGGGTGCCACGATCTCTACGAAACTCTTATTGAGACGAGACCTGAACCGTTGGAACCGTGGTCGAGTCTACTTTCTGTCGGCGCTAACGGCGGGGTCGGCAGATGTCGGAGAGGACCGGGGAGATCAGATGAATAGAGGGGTGTCGGTTCTGGATCCTGTAAACTGACCTGACACACTTGGAGTAGAAAATTCGTAACTTTAGATGCCAATGTCCAAATGCAGCTCTGCTTCTTGAGGATGAAATAGGACTTGATAGGGAAGAATTCTTCTGAAGAACACTTGATCTGAATCCCAAAAGGTTCGCCGTGGCCTAGCTCCCACTCTCGCTCTGGTTCTCTGCCTGGGGTCTTCTACGCAGTCGAGGGAGATCGGCTCCTGTGGACAGCTCCGACCTCGGATGTCGACGAAACCACCTCGCCTTGAAAGCTCTCTAGATGACCTTTCCACAGATGTAGGCCTTGACACCTGGAGGACCAGGGAGCAGCCGGACCCGATGCAATCTTCAGGACCCAACTCTGCTGCCTGCGACCTGCTATCTGAAACTGCAAACTAGCAAGAATAAAGGGAGTGGAAGGGGGTTATCTAGGCTTGTGAATGATGGCTGAAGGTTTAGGGAGAGGGGGAGGACGTGGCTAGGGCTCCAGGAGGTCAGGAGTGGCAGTGGTGGAAGGAGAGGGGGGGATGGAACTGCTAGAGGTGGAGATGGGGGAGTGGGTGTGCACAAGAGAGAGGGTGAGAAGAGAGGAGGGGGAGGAGGGCGACCAGACCAAGGGGGATCTGGTTTGGGTCGACCTAGGGTGTGGGAGGGATGGGAGAGGGGAGGGAAATTCGAATTTGGGCTTTGGGAGGGGTTAATTCAGCCTTGGGAAGGTGGAGAGGTGCCTAGGGAAGTGGTGGTGGTTGGGAAGTAGGGTTTAGATTGGTGGAGGGTTGTTGGGACTAGATGGAGAGTAAAGGAGGGTTGTGGGAAGTTGTGGGGAGTTATTGGAGGTAGGTGGGGGTTGGAAATGATTGAGAGGGGGGGAGGAGAGAGAGAATGGGGCGAATTCTTCCCCTTGAGAGAGAGAGAGAGAGATAAAGAGAGAGAGATATATATATTGAGAGAGAAGGCTAGAGGGATTTGGAGTATATCTGGAATTCAATATTCATGCATAAGTTCTTACAAATGAGAGAGGGGTGGGGCTATTTATAGACTCCACACTTTTCCTAAGACCAAACTGACCCTGACAAGCTAACTAATGACCAAACAGTGCAAGGGAGGGGCGCCCCTGAGCCTAGCCCAATGGTTTGGGCCCATTAACTAATCATACCAACATAATGACTTCAAGACTTAGGAAAATGACTCACCAACCTAGGTACATGACTCAAATAAAGGGAAAATTACATGATATTGACTCAAAGAAAATGTGAAGATTACATGACTAGACTCAAAAATACATGACTAACATAATGGCGCTAGCCGACGAACAATCCGAGTTTGGAGAAAATGTGGAGGGGCAAGGGATGCCCTCATCATATCCCCGGGGTGGGTAAAACTCGACCCCGTCGAGTATGGGTCCACCAGGGAAGTAGTATATCGAACTGCGGCTGTGGGCGATCCACGATCTTCATACTCAACCCGCGACCATAGTCGGGGAACGGTGCTTCAGCTCGACAAAGTGGCTCGGTCATACCCTCATGCTGGCGATGGGATCTTGCTTGCCTAGTATTGCCGCTGTGTGCTCACGTCAGGCTCTCAGGCTATTTGTGGTGGCACTCCAAGGGTGTCTCTCACAAGGGTAGGTGTAAGCTCGAGGCACTCACTAGGATCCACCGTGGTGCCCTTAGAGGGTGCTGGATCCGCCACATGAGAAATGGGGAGAATCCCAAAACCCTTTTGAAAGTTTAACCCATAAGCCGGGTTGCCAAAGCCACTCGGAACTTGGCAAGGTCCAAGTCCTCGTGCCCTCAATTTGGAGGTGACCCTAAAGTAGAGCCACTCCAAAGCCATCATCGCCAAGTTATCAACTTGGAACTCAAAGTGGTGCTTAGGAGTTTGTGCTCACTTCTTGTGAATCCCACCGCTTGTTGCTTGATACTTGCTTGAATGCATATGCCATGCACTGTGATGCAATGTGAGTTGACAATGTATGGTATGAAAAGGTGGTCCAGGACAACCACATATAGACCTATCATGCATTGATATTATGAAGATTTTGAAGGATTTGGGAGGACCGGGGCATCCATAGGTGTCCCTCTTACAAGTGAGTGTGATGAATGTTGGAGGACCCGGACACCCATGTAGGCTCCTAGCATACATAAGACCAATGGTGAATTGGGGAGGACCGTTACATCCAAATAGGGACCACTCATGCTTCCTACTTGACATGTGGGTGATGTGAATGAATGGACCCGTCTTTCTAATCATGCCAAGTGGTGTGTGGTGCCAAGACTTATGCACTCCTATCCTAGAGATGACTTCTATGTGCATGGGTATGGGGTGGCCCTTGAGCTTCCACTCGTATGGATCAAAGGGATCTAAGAAGGGGAAAATCATGGAGTGGGGCAACTCATCAATCCCAAGGTGTATGTTGCCGAAGGTCAAGGCTCCCATGGTGTAACCCGAGTCTAGGAAGGGAGGGGTTTGGTTCATCATGGGTGGTAAGGGTAGGGTAAGGTGGGTGGTGAATAAGGTAAGTGGGACACATGGAGATCTAGGTTCCCATAGGAAAGGGTCGAAGGGATCATGGTAAGGGTCACCCAGATAGGGGTACTCCATGTCCTCAAGATCCTCAAATGATGAGTCATCCTCCTCAATAAGTAGGCCAAGGTTGCTAATGGGTTGGCCGATCAAAGCACTTGGGATCTCAATGGTTGGGGAGTAGACTAGGATGGGTTCCTCCTCCATGGGGAGTAAGAGTATGATCTCACTTGTAAATTGGCCATTAGTGTAGATGGAAGTGATGGAGCCAACGACGGGGTAAGCTAGGCTAATGGTGCTAGGCTCCGACGGCCTCATGGCTAGCATATCGGTCAAGTGGACTTGCCAATGTAGGTAGGCCACTAAGTCTCCCAAATCTTCCACACAATAGGAGGTTTGATAAGTGACATGTGGCTGAATGGGAATGATTTGGGATTGATATCCCATGGGTAGGCGGCATGGTTGTGAACTAGGAATGGTGAGACCTTTCTTGAGCCATTGGAGTATGGACTTATCTATGGTGAGGTTGGGTGTCTCTAGAGGAGCTAGGCTAGAGGTGTGTGAGTTGTTTGGCCTTTGGATTTCCTCTATGTTGGGAGGTGGATCCGGATGGGCATCCTTCTCCACTTGGGTGGGTGTGTGGGTTGCAACTTCTATTGCTAATGGAGTAGGGGGATCTATGGTGGGTGGTTTGGTGATAGCTAGCGTATGACACACCCGAGGTGGTGAACAAGCATGGGCTTGGGTTGGGATAGGAAGGGGAAGTAGAGGAGGCCTTGGTTGGGGAAAGATTGGTGTAGGAAGCGGGAGGTGGGTTGGGTGAGAGATTTTGGGTTGATTTGTTTTGGGAGATGTGTCCCTTTTCGGGGATGATGGTGGGTTTGTGGTGGTGGTCAAGGGGGCTTGTGGGGTACGGGTTTGGTGAGGGGTTTTGGGTTTGGGGGTGGTGGCCATTATGGGCCTCGGTGGATGGGTGGACACGGGGTCCAATTGGGTTTGTGGACATATGGTTGTGGTGGAAGTTTGTAGGTAGGGTGCTGGTGTGGTGGTTGGGGTAGGATAGGTGGGAAGTGATGTGGAATGAGGAATTAGGGTCATGGGTTGGCTAGGTGGGGATGAAGGAGTTGAAGTGCTCCTTAGGTCTTGGTGATTTGAGTATGAGGGGGAAACATATCTAGCCCTAAGTTGCTCCTTCATGTCCTTCCAAGTGGTGATGGGAGTTTCCCTTCTAAGTACCTTTATCCCGACAATTTGCATCCAATAAGTTTCTGCCCGTTTGGTAAGTTGCATTTTGGCAACCCATGCCTTTTCATCCTCGGACATATGATACCAAGTGAAGTATTGGTCCATTGTAGCTTCCCAATCTAAATATTCTCTAGGAGAGGTTCCATCAAAGGTGGGAAGTGGGAAAGGGACCATCCCATCGTCCGTCCTTGGGGCGGGCCTATCTTCTCCAAGTTGGTTGAGTCGGCCTGATATGTTATCAAGCCGCTCATTGGCATAGGTCAAGGCTTTCATGAAGTAGTTGACATGGCCAGGGAAGTTATGGGTGTTAGTGGTAGGCATCTCTTGGTGGCTTGGACTTATGGAGTGGGCCGATTGGTAAGGTCGATATGAGGTGGCCATACTAGGGGACAAGAGTGATGCACTTGATGACTCTAAATGCATAGACATGCCCTAGGACCAACTTGATAGAGATAAGTTGTGAACTTGCTCTGATACCACTTGATGTAAAACCAACCTTGGACCTATTTAGCAAGCATTCAAGTTTGAGCAGCGGACTCACACTAGCGAGCTCACCCGTATGGCACACACTAGTACCCGATGGCGACTAGGCGATGTTGGAGAGGGTCCGAGGCGGGACCTTTAGGCTCCAAAGGTTGGCTAGCTTGGGAAGAACCCCAAATGGTCCTAGGATGCCCAAATCATGGGTGGCCAACACACCAAGGGTGTGGGTTAAGTGGATTCACTCTCAACTTGCCCGCGGTGGTCACTCACGGTACTAGCAATTTGAGCCGAGCTCTCACTCTCCGTCCGACGAAGCAATAGCAATAATACTAAGCTAAGCAAGTGATTAAACCAGTCAAGAGAGGGTCCGAGGCTCACCTAGCCAGCGTGAAGATGCCGACTCCGGCCGGAGACGGGGGCGAGCGGGGAGGCGAGGGTATGCACCCGCACGCCGCGTCGATTGAAGCTTCAAACCTGCGACTTAATAATGACATGAACTACACCCCATGCAAGGGGGGGGGATCTCGGGGTGGGGGTTATGTGAATTACAGCCAAAACTACCTCCGCACAGGGAGGGGCCTTCAGCCGGCCAAGCGGGGTGGGGAATTATGAAGAAAACTCGACGTTCGGATTGATGCCGGTTCTGCCAATCTTCAGAATGACTGGATAGGGGTGCGGTGATGATGCCGCCACAAATTCCACAGAGCTCATAACTTGATGAGACTTGCGCCAAAAGCTTCCCAACGGACCAAGGATGATCTCTGAATTTTTGCTGAGCTTGGTAAAATCGTTACTGGTTGGGGCAGAGTCTGGAACCGGACTGACTGGTTCTGCCTCTGTCTGGTGCAGAACAATGTGGCCTGTTGCAGAGGGTGCCACGATCTCTACCAAACTCTGATTGAGACGAGACCAGAACCGTTGGAACCGTGGTCGAGTCTTCTTTCTGTCGGCGCCAACGGTGGGGTCGGCAGATGTCGGAGAAGACCGGGGAGATCAGATGAATAGAGGGGTGTCGGTTCTGGATCCTGTAAACTGACCTGACACACTTGGAGTAGAAAATTCGTAACTTTAGATGCCAATGTCCAAATGCATCTCTGCTTCTTGAGGATGAAATAGGACTTGAGAGGGAAGAATTCTTCTGAAGAACACTTGATCTGAATCCCAAAAGGTTCGCCGTGGCTGAGCTCCCACTCTCGCTCTAGTTCTCTGCCTGGGGTCTTCTACGCAGTCGAGGGAGATCGGCTCCTGTGGACAGCTCTGACCTCGGATGTCGACGAAACCACCTCACCTTGAAAGCTCTCTGGATGACCTTTCTAGAGATGTAGTCTTTGACACCTGGAGGACCAGGGAGCGGCCGGACCTGATGCAATCTTCAGGACCCAACTCTGCTGCCTGCGACCTGCTATCTGAAACTGCAAACTAGCAAGAATAAAGGGAGTGGAAGGGGGTTAGCTAGGCTTGTGAATGATGGCTGAAGGTTTAGGGAGAGGGGGAGGACGTGGCTAGGGCTCCAGGAGGTCAGGAGTGGCAGTGGTGGAAGGAGAGGGGGGGATGGAACTGCTAGAGGTGGAGATGGGGGAGTGGGTGTGTACAAGAGAGAGGGTGAGAAGAGAGGAGGGGGAGGAGGGCGACCAGACCAAGGGGGGTCTGGTTTGCGTCGACCTAGGGTGTGGGAGGGATGGGGGAGGGGAGGGAAATTTGAATTTGGGCTTTGGGAGGGGTTAATTCAGCCTTGGGAAGGTGGAGGGGTGCCTAGGGAAGTGGTGGTGGTTGGGAAGTAGGGTTTAGATTGGTGGAGGGTTGTTGGGACTAGATGGAGAGTAAAGGAGGGTTGTGGGAAGTTGTGGGGAGTTATTGGAGGTAGGTGGGGGTTGGAAGAGATTGAGAGGGGGGGAGGAGAGAGAGAATGGGGCAAATTCTTCCCCTTGAGAGAGAGAGAGAGAGAGATAAAGAGAGAGAGAGAGAGATATTGAGAGAGAAGGCTAGAGGGATTTGGAGTATATCTGGAATTCAATATTCATGCATAAGTTCTTACAAATGAGAGAGGGGTGGGGCTATTTATAGACTCCACACTTTTCCTAAGACCAAACTGACCCTGACAAGCTAACTAATGACCAAACAGTCCAAGGGAGGGGCGCCCCTGGGCCTAGCCCAATGGTTTGGGCCCATTAACTAATCATACCAACATAATGACTTCAAGACTTAGGAAAATGACTCACCAACCTAGGTACATGACTCAAATAAAGGGAAAATTACATGATATTGACTCAAAGAAAATGTGAAGATTACATGACTAGACTCAAAAATACATGACTAACATAATGGCGCTAGTCGACGAATAATCCGAGTCTGGAGAAAATGTGGAGGGGCAAGGGATGCCCTCATCATGGAACCTCCGCCTCTTCCAGCACCTGTAGAAGAGAGTTCTTCAAAGAGCCCTACGGAGCAAGAGCATGCTGCCGTGGTACCTGCTACTTCGGCTCTGGTGGCCATTCCAACTTCTTCTTTCGAGCCAGACATTGGCTTATGGGCTTCCATAGACAGGGAGGTGACCTTTGAGGTGGCTCCGGCAGCCTCCCTGGACTTTACTTCATCGGAGGACTTTGTCTGGTAGTATTTAGAGATGTTGCGCCAGGTTGTGGAGTCTTAGCCGACACTATCTTACCCCCAGTTGAAGGAAGTGGCCGGGCGACTGACGATCGGGCTGCAGGCATTAGGCTGTCCTTTGGACACCTGGACCCAGCGGGTGCTGTTCCTGCTAAAATTTGTAAACTGCCGAGACTTTATCGGGAGGGTGATGAATGACCGACTAGCGGCCCTCAAATTGCAGAAAGCCGATTGTCAGACGGAGCTGGCGTCCCTGACCTCTGATCTCCACAGGAACAAGGCCCATGTTGAAACTTCAGCTGCTCGGGCACATATTCTACGTAGCCGATGGGAAGAACTCCGGGCTGAATTGGCTTCCATTGAAGCTGAGATACCACGACTGGAGGCTGCAGAAGTCCAAGGCATCGAGGAAACTTCTTTACTGGAGGGCCGAGTCGCATCCCTAGAGACTGAGGTGACTCGCGTTTCGGAGGAAGAAATGCAACTCCGTGAACTGGGAGCGGCTCCACATGTTGGGCTCATTGACTTTGCAGATATTTTTAGGCGATCTTAGCTGATCTGCCTTTGTAATTCGTCCCCTCCGAAGGGCCCCTTTTGTATTCATTCCCCTCTTTTTTGCAATGAAATACAAGTTTCCTTTACTTTTTTAGGTGTCCACCTTTGCACTTGTATTCTATCATATCTTGTGGCAACTTTGGCGACCTGCTTGGAAATATACCCATATCTGCGCCGTAGGAGAGCGTCCACCCTTTCAAGGAAAGGATGGTGGCCTCGCTCCACCGTGTGACGGGGTCCCAGAGGTTGCCAGATTGGTGTAGATGTAAGTCTTGCCGA
This sequence comes from Amorphophallus konjac, assembly GCA_022559845.1. NCBI lineage: Eukaryota > Viridiplantae > Streptophyta > Magnoliopsida > Alismatales > Araceae > Amorphophallus > Amorphophallus konjac. The sequence continues at coordinate 224,627,338 of CM040127.1, read as the reverse complement.
CAAGAAATGTCAAAAATACGACTGTTGGCTGATGAGTGGTCCATCCGGGATAGGCTTTATTACCGGTGGGACAACTGATGGGAGTGCCACTCAGAGGCATATCATATACTTTATAGTAATCACATTACTGACCCAAGTGCCCTTTCAAGTTTTTGCCGGGGCGTGATTTGGGGATATGCTGGCCGACCTTGTCGATGGTGAGAAGGGTCGAAAAGGTAGTTGGTCTTGCCAATGGTGACAAGGACCGAAAAGGGTAGACGGTCTTACCGATGGTGATAAGGACCGAAAAGGGTAGACGGTCGTGCCGATGGTGACAAGGACCGGAAAGGGTAGCGACCGATCTTACCGATGGTGACAAGGGTCGAAAAGTGTAGACGGTCTTGCCGATGGTGACAAGGACCGTAAAGGGTAGCGACCGATCTTGCTGATGGTGACAAGGGTCAAAAAGGTAGACGGACTTACCGATGGTGACAAGGACCGTAAAGGGTAGCGACCGATCTTACCGATGGTGACAAGGGTCAAAAAGGTAGACGGTCTTACCAATGGTGACAAGGACCGAAAAGGGTAGACGGTCTTGCCGATGGTGACAAGGACTGTAAAGGGTAGCGACCGATCTTGCCGATGGTGACAAGGGTCGAAAAGGTAGATGGTCTTGCCGATGGTGACAAGGACCGAAAAGGGTAGCGACTGATCTTGCCGATGGTGACAAGGGTCGAAAAGGTAGACGGTCTTGCCGATGGTGACATAGACTAGAAAGGGTAGCGACCGATCTTGCCGATGGTGACAAGGGTCGAAAAGGGTAGACGATCTTGCCGATGGTGACAAGGACAGTAAAGGGTAGCGACCAATCTTACCGATGGTGACAAGGGTCGAAAAGGTAGACGGTCTTGCCGATGGTGGCAAGGACCGAAAAGGGAAGACGGTCTTACCGATGGTGACAAGGACCGTAAAGGGTAGCGACCGATCTTGCGGATGGTGACAAGGGTCGAGAAGGTAGACGGTCTTGTCGATGGCGAGAAGGACCGGAAAGGGTAGCGATCGATCTTGTCAATAGTGACAAGGGTCGAAAAGGGTAGACGGTCTTGCCGATGGTGACAAGTACCGTGAAGGGTAGCGACCGATCTTGTCGATGGTGACAAGGGTCGAAAAGGTAGACAATTTTACCGATGGTGACAAGGACCGGAAAGGGTAGCGTCCGATCTTACCGATGATGACAAGGGTCGAAAAGGTAGTTTGAGATGGAATGACGAACGAGGATAACCCCGTTACTACATCATCTTTTCATTTCATCATCATTTTTATCATCATTTTTGTTCTATTCATTCATTTCATCATTTTTTTTAACCACATTACCAACTCAAGCGCCCTTTCGGGTTTTCACTAGAGTCAGCCCCCTTTTGCTTTTGCCCATGCGCCCTCTCGGGTTTTCACGTGGCGGGGCACCTGATTTTGCCTGCAACGCCCTTTAGGGTTTTCGCCACAGCCGTGTTATAGTCATTTTTGCCCTTGTCCCCATTTAGGAACAAAGTCGGCGGGGTATCTCTATTTTTAACCCCATTTATGTTTCTTTTCTCTCTCTTTTTTTCTTTTAATTCCTCGGAGGATCCGAAACACAGGAGAGCTTGTTTGCTAGGACACCGATCGGCCTTGTCGATGATGACAAGGGTCGGATCCTGGTTTGGTTCGTCGACATTGGTTAAATGCCGAAGCAAAGGCTATATGGTTCTTGACCAGGATGAAAGGTCCAGGCCAAGGGACAGAGGTCGACCTACCTCACTGATGATGATGAGGGTCGGACACAGGTTTGTCCATCGATGTGGGTTACACGCTGAAGAAAATGGTATATTCATTCACAGGGACGAAAGGTCCAAGTTAAGGGTAGAGGTCGACTTATCTCGCCGATGATGACGAGGGTCGAATCCTGGGTTTGTTCATCGGCAGGGGTTACATGTCGATGCAAAGGTATGATTATTGACAAGGATGAAAGGGCCGAGTTAAGGGATAGAGGTCGACCGGTCTCGCCGATGATGACGAGGGTCGAACACGGGTTTGTTCGTCGACATGGGTTACATGTCGAAGGAAATGATATATTCAATAACAAGGACGGAAGGTCCAAGTTAAAGGAGTAGAGTTCGACCAATCTTGCTGATGATGACGGGGGTCGAATGTTGTGTCTCTATGGTTTTGATGATGTCAATATTCATAAGTCATTCTTTGATAATGGCATTAATGACTTGTTGTTGTGTTTAATCAAATGAACATTTCTGTTGGTGATTGCTCTTGAAAATGTCTTGAAGCATTCTGTTCATCAAATGGTATTTGAAGTCTATACATACGATTGTGGTTGCTGTACTTCACTGGCTCATTCATAGATCAAGTCTATACATTGCCAGCACACACGTTCAAAGTCTTTACATTGAAGTCTGTACAGCCTCTGCATTGCACATAAAGTCTATACACTCCATCATCTCTCTGTGCGTCTCATAGTGCTTCATGTCTGAGCGTCTCATGTTGTCTCATACAAGTCTATACATTCGCATGCATTACACACAGCAAGTCTATACAGCCCAAGTATGTACATCCACCGTCTTACCCAGCGTCTCATGGAAGTCTGTACACTCTTCATGCATGTGCATAGTTCATGCATCTATTCGTTAACTAAGTCTATACATCCACGAAGTCTGTACATCCCAAGCATAACATAGTAAGTGCATGCATTTCTTCAAGTCTGTACATTCCTGTCATGCACGCTTTCAAAGCCTGTACAGCATCATCGTCTCTCTTACCGTCTCACCCAGCATCTTTGTGCATGGAGCATTCAAGTCTATACATTGTTTTCTCATGCACACATTCAAGTCTGTACAACGTTTGTCTAGAGTGCATGTATTGTCACTAAAGTCTATACATCCGTCTCACTTAGCATCTTCTCGCTTTCACGCTAAGTCCATACATTACATTTGGGCATCAAAGTCTATACACGCTGTCAAAGTCGGTACAGCTTGTGCACGCATTCAAGTCCATACATTGCCTCACACAGTTCATCCAAAGTCTGTACATTCCAATGGCTGTGCATCCCTTGATCTCAAGTCTGTACATTGCCCTGCTTAAGGCACAGCAAGTCTGTACAGCCAATACATCTCTTGCCAATGCTGAGGTGAGGTCAGTACAGCCTCTTTGTGTTGCACAAAACAAGTCTGTACACTGTCATGGTTGCTTTGAAGCCGCATCAAGTCTATACATTGTCCCTGCATGCGCTGCAAGTATATACATTGATGTCGCATTCATGCAAAGTCTGCATAGTGTCTCACATTGGCAAAATCTGTACATCGTTGGCTTGTGCATGCATCGTCTTCCAAAGTCTATGCATCGATATGGTTGTACATCACTCAAAGTATGTACATTCCAATGTCTGTACAGCCCTTGCTTAGGTGAAGTCTGTACATCGTTGCAACTCTTTTGCTTCATGCTCGTCAAGTCTGTACAGCCTGCATTGCTCTCAAAGTCTATGCAGCGTTTGCATAGAATGCATTCACTAAAGTCTGTACATCCGTGTTCATGTGCACAGTTCGTGCATCAAGTCTACACATTGTCGCCTACTCGTGCATGTCTATACATTGCTGTCTCATGTATTCTAAGTCCATACATTCGCTGCTGGCATGTCTATACATCGCCGCTTGTTTGTGCATCGATCAAGCCTGTATAGCTTGTGTCTGCATCAGTTCATTAGTCTATATATTATCTTCTGCACAAACACTAAGTCTACACATTGTAGCATGCACAAAAAAATAGAGTCTGTACACACTTCAGCACTTAAAGTCTGAACGTTCTTCAGCAGAGTCTGTACACACTTCAGCACTTAAAGTCTGAACATCCTTTAGTGAAGACTGTACACACTTCAGTGCATATGTGCATCTCCTTCAAGACAAAGTCTATACACTCTTTATCTCTAAGTCTATACATTCTATTGCATATGCATCTTTCCTACTAAGTCTGTACACGGCGGTCTTGAGTTACCCAGCAAGTCTGTACATCACTCTAATATATTCTCTTATGACTGTGTGACAGGTATATCCTTCGAGAAGAAAGATGTTTAGGCACGTGATCCGAGGTTGGCACCTGGCACGTGATCCGAGGACAAACAGGGCACAAGCCCTGCACACGCCCTAACTACTGCTGGTATAAATATGGAGCTTTCTCCATCAGAAGAAGACTGATCGAGACAGAAGGAGAGAGCAGCAGAGAGTGATAGAAGAAGAGAGCAGCAGAGAGGCAGAGAGTAGAAGAAGACGAAGAGTGAAGATAGACTGAGAGCTCGTGAAGAAGAAGAAAAAGAGAAAGAGAGATAGAGAGAGGGTTCGTAAAGAAGAACAAAGAGGAATCTTCAGAAGATCTATTCACTGGCATTTGGATCAAATCTAAGCCAGACTTGCTCTTACGAGAGCTACATTTTGCAGTGCATTTCCAGGTTTCTGATTGCTGTAGTTTCGTTTCTTATTTTCTTTTCTTTTACACTTGGCTTGTTGTTCTTCCGATTCTCTAGTGAGGTCGGGGTTCCTCTTGTTGATTCAAGAGAAGGGAGACTTGGAGTCTCCGGTTGCTAGTGACTGGTGTCACTAGCGATTTCCCTCTGGGTTTTCAGAGGAAGAGAGACTTGGGTCTCTGGGTTCCCCTCCGGTTTGGAGGAAGGGAGGATTGGTCCTCCGGTTGCAAGTGGTTGGGTGTCACTTGTGGGTTCCCTCTGGTTTAGAGGAAGAGAGACTTCGGTCTCTGGTTTGCTAGTGACTGTGTGTCACTGGTGGTTTCCCTCCGGTTGGGAGGAAGAGGGGTGGTTGTTCCCCTGGTCAAGCTGTTAGGCAGCACCTGTTGCAGACTGAGTCTGCGGTTCTAGCGTTGGCTAGTGGAAGCCTCACTCCGGTTTAGAGTGAGGGGTGGATGTAGGTCTGTGGACCGAACCACCTAAAAAATTATCTGTGCCGTGGTTTGACTTGTGTGTTTGCTCCTTGTCTTCTATCTCCCCTTCACAGGTTATGCATGGTTGATTTGTTGTGATTTCCTTGGGAGCTTATATGATTGTGAAGTGTTTGTTCTTTCGCTCAGAAGAATTATAACTTATTTGTGAGTCTGAGCTTCTCTGTCCACGATTGTGATAAGAGAGAAGTTCAGTTGATTTCTAGCTAATTGTCTCTGATTGGTTTTTATCTGGGCATTTTTGAAGAGGGATACATTCACCCCCCTCTGTATCCATCGCATCGATCCTATCATCGAACACGGGTTTGTTCGTCGACATGGGTTACATGTCGAAGCAAGGGACATGCTCATTAACGAGGATGAAAGGTCCAAGTTATAGGATGGAGGTCGACCGATCCCGCCGATGATGACGAGGGTCGGACACAAGTTTGTTAGGGGATCTCCGGTGGGACTTCTGATGGTTATCCCTTGGAAATCTCATTGAGAGGAGGATGAAGAGAAACTTCTGGATTACCACTTTACTAACCTAAGTGCCCTTTTCGGGTTTTCACCGAGGCCAGCCCCCTCTTGCTTTTGCCCACGTGCCCTTTCTTGTTTTCACGTGACGGGGTACCCGATTTTATCTACAGCGCCCTTTCGGGTTTTCGCCACAGCCGGGTTATAGTCATTTTTGCCCTCGTCCCCGTTTAGGAACAAGGCCGGCGGGGTATCTCTATTTTTAACCCCATTTCTGTTTCTTTCTCTTTCTTTTGAACTCATGTAGTGAAAGGATGCTAAGAGGGTCGGCTAGAACATGAAGTATCGCGCCAAAAAAGGGGTTTATTCGTTAGCAAGAAGATAATGCCAACGCCAAGGGTAGATTTGTGCCGATTCGGGCGTAGGACCCGCAATGGCAATGATGTATAAAGGTCGGCTAGGACACGGAATCTTGCGCCAAGCAAAGGGATTTATTCGTTAGCAAGAAGGTAATGCTAACGCAAAGGATAGATTTGAGCCGATTCGGGCGTAGGGCCTGCAATGGCAATGATGTATAAAGGTCGGCTAGGACACGGAGTCTTGCGCCGAACAAGGGGTTTATTCGTTAGCAAGAAGGTAATGCTAACGCAAAGGATAGATTTGAGCTGATTCGGGTGTAGGGCCCGCAATGGCAATGATGTATAAAGGTCGACTGGGACACGAAGTCTTGCGCTAGAAGCAGGATTTATTCGTCAGCAAGGAGACCATGCTGACGCAAAGGATGGATTTATGCCGATTTGGGCGTAAGGCTCGTAATGGCAAAGATGTATAAAGGTTGGCTGGGACACGAAGTCTTGCGCCAGAAGAAGGGTTTATTCATCAGCAAGGAGACCATGCTGACGCAAAGGATGGATTTATGCCGGTTCGGGCGTAAGGCCCGTAATGGCAAGGATGTATAAAGGTTGGCTGGGACACGAAGTCTTGCGCCAGAAGAAGGGTTTATACGTCAGCAAGGTGACCATGCTGACGCAAAGGATGGATTTATGCCGATTCGAGCGTAAGGCCCGTAATAGTAAAGATGTATAAAGGTCGGCTAGGACACGGAGTCTTGCGCCGAACAAGGGGTTTATTCGTTAGCAAGAAGGAAATGCTAACGCAAAGGATAGATTTGTGCCGATTCGGGCGTAGGGCCCGCAATGGCAATGATGTATAAAGGTCGGCTAGAACACAGAGTCTTACGCCGGACAAGGGGTTTATTCGTTAGCAAGAAGCTAATGCTAACGCAAAGGATAGATTTATGCCGATTCGGGCGTAGGGCCCGCAATGGCAATGATGTATAAATGTCGATTAGGACACAGAGTCTTGCGCCGAACAAAGGGGTTTTGATGTGGCACAGCCCATAGACCACTAAATATGATGAGATGACCCTAGGACTTAGACCCGCAAGCATACAAGCGCTCAATGATTCTCACAATGATGATTTTTGCCCACACGGCTCACACGTTCACCCGGTGGATCCGAGAGATGATGGTGAGGGTCCGAGGCGGGACCCAATTGTCCTAATGGACTTACAATGCTATGGCTGACCCCCAATGGGCCTAGGAGACCCAACGTTGTGGGTGGCTGGCCCGCAAGACGGGGTGTTGGGTGGCACTCACTCACGGGCCGCGGTGGGCACGACATTGCCTAAAGTGAAGTCCGAGCACTCTCTTACCGTCCGACGGGCATTCAAGGTAATACTACATTTGCAGAAATGAAGCTACAAGGGTGTGATCAGAAGCTCACCTGATCGGTGTGAAGACACCGATCCCGTTCGGAGACGAGGGCGCGCCGGGAGGCGAGGGTATACACCCGATCGCCACGGCGATGGAGCTTGACCTGAAAATGCGAAGAGGTACAGCACTACACCCCGTGCAAGGGGGGGATCTTGGGGTGGGGGTTAATGTATTACAACCAAAAATTACCTCCACGTAGGGAGGGGCCTTCAGCCGGCCAAGCGGGGAGGGGAATGAGCGAGATAGAGTCGACTTTCCGAGCTTTGCCGATTCTGCCTAGCTTCTGTATTTCGGGACAAAGGATCGATGTCGATGCTGCCAATAATTCCACCGAGCTCAGAATCTGACGAGACTTGCGCCAAAAGCTTCCTAACTGGAGAGGGGAAAGGCTTGAATTTTTAGGCGACGTTCCGATCTGGGGTCTGGCTGCTCCTGCAACTGGAAGGTGGTTGCAGTTCTGGTCTTTGGCCGAACATGATCTGAAACAGCAGCTTGCAGAAGTTTCCACGACCGCTCCTGAGCTCTAAATCTGGCACCACTGGACTCGTTGGAACCGTGGACGAGTATACTTTGCAGCAAAACAAACCGGGAAGTCTTCTGATGTCGGAGATGAGCTGGGTGTCCAGAGGAGTGGACGGTGGTCAGTGCAGACTGTGAGGAGGCAGATCGGCGTGGTTGTGGTAGAAAATTGAGATCTCTGGTTGTCGGATGCCGAACGGGGTTCTGCCTGCTGTTCCTGGACGCTGACAGGGGGAGGAAGATCTTTGTAGAAGACCTTGAAGGCTGGTTCTTTCAAGGTTCATCGTGGGAGAGCCTGCTCTGTCGTTCTGGTTCCTGGCCTGAGAAGCCCTGTGCAGTCGAGGGAGAATGGTTGCCGCAGACAGCTCGGAGCTCGGATGTCGACAAAACCACCTCGCCTGGAAAGCTCTCTGGAAGACCTTTCCAGAGATGTAGGCCTTGACACCAGGAAGATCAGGAATCGGCCGAAGATGTTGCGACGTTCAGGACCCAACTCTGCTGCCAACAAACTGTTGATGTAGCCGCAATCTTATGGTGTCAAATGGTGTTGGGGTGGGGTAACTTAGCAAGGGGAGGGTGGCTGTGGGCTGTGGGATATGGAGGAAGGTTGCTGGAGGGCTGAGGGGAGCAGGGGTGATGGCGAACCTGGCTGGAGCTGCTGGAGGTGGAGGTGGAGAGGTGGGTGTGCACAAGACAGAGGGGGAGTGTGAATGGAGGGTGGGGGCGAACTTGGCTTGAGGGGGAGGGGTATGGGGCGGCCAAGGCAATGGAGGGAAGGTTCAAATTCGAAATTGGCCTTGGGAGGGGTGGGATTTGTGTGGGGAAGTGGGGGGATTGTGTTGGGAGGTGGAAGAGTTGCTTTGGGACAAGGAGGGGGAGTAAATGAGGGGCTATGGGGAAGTGGAGGGCCTTAATGGAGGTGGGTGAGGTAGTGGAGGTTGTTGGGGGTTGGAGTAAGTGAGGGGGAAGGAGGAGATAGAGAGAGGGTCGAACTCCCCTTGGGGAGAGAGAGAATGAGAGAGAGTGTGAGAGGGAGAGAGTAAAAGAGAGAGATCTTGAGAGGTGGAATGAAGTAGTTTTTAATATTTCATCAAAAGTGAGTACATGGAGGGAGATGGGGGCTATTTATAGGCAACCCATCTTTACAAGACAAAAATACCCCTGCCATTTAAGGCAAAAGACCAAACATGTCCTAGACTCAGTCCAATAGGCCCAAACTAAGGTATTAGGGCCCAATTAGACCAAATAGGGGAAATGGACTAGTACAACAAGACATAATAAAAGGAAATACATGCGACATGACCCAATAAAAGGAGAATTACATATGATAAGACTCAATAAAAGGAAGATACATAAGATGAGAATGAGTCGACCAAATCAAGGGTGTGCAGGCGACCCGAGCCATAGCGAGTGTCGTGGGATGTCCTCATCAAATCCCCCGGGGTGGGGAGAACTCGACCCTGTCGAGTGCGGGTCTGCCTGGCTGTTATAGTGCTCCAGAATGTCGGGATCCAACCGCAGTAGGTCCTCCCGACTCACCCAAGTATCCTCCGTCGGGGGACGGTTCTTCCACCTAACCAAGTAGCGCTGATACACCTTGTGCCTCGTAATGATGCTCTGCTCATCCAGTATTGCCTCTATCTGCTCTCATCGGTCTCTCAGGCTAGAAGGTGGAGTCCCTCCGGAAGTGTCCCTCTCAAGGTGGGGTAAAAGCTCAAGCTCCTCACTGGGTTCCACCGCGGGGCCTTTGTAGGGTACCATATCCGCCACATTGAAAGTAGGGTGCACCCCATAGCTCTCTGGCAGGTCAAGCTCATAAGTATTGCTGCCAAGTCGTCGTAGAACTCGAAAGGGTCCCGACCCTCGTGCCCTCAACTTGGAGGCAGGCCCGGGAAGGAGCCGCTCCGTCCTCACCATCACTAGGTCTCCCACTTGGAATTCACAGTGGCGCCGGTGAGCATCTGCCCGTCTTTTGTAAGCCTCATTGCTTTTCCCTATATGCTTGCGGATGTCATCATGCAACTCTTTGATATGCTGTGCAAAGGACTCAGCTGAGACTGACACCCTAGCATGTGGGGGAAGGGGAATGAGATCCGAGGGCTTTCTAGGCCTAAAACCATGCACTGTCATGAATGATGATCCTATAGGGATGAAGGGAGGGCCTGGACAGCCAAATTCAGTCCTATCAAGTGTTAGATTGGTTTTGACAGACTTAGGAGGACCAGGGCATCCCTGAATTGACCTATCATGCTTAGAAACCATGTGGACCTTGATGCACTTAGGTGGACCGGGGCAGCCACAAGTGGCCCTATCATGCATGAGACGGATGAAGAGTGGGGGAAGACCAACTTGTCCAAATGTAAGCCTATCATGCACTGGACTTAGTGTGTGAATGACACAAATGATGTGACTAGCCTGACCACATGATGCAAAAGGTTTTGATACATGGATTCCTATCAAGATGGTCCCATCTGTGAGATTTGGGGGTTTCCACTCATGGGGATCGAAGCGGTTCCAAGGGGTGGACATCTTGGGATGGGTCACTCCCTTATTTCCAAGGTTGATGCCACCCTTGGCATTGACTCTCATAGTGTGGGCGGAATTTCGGAATGGGTGGGTTAGGCCTGACATGGTGGGTGAGGGTAGGAGGGAGTGGGTGGTGGGTGAGGAGTACTTGGAAGCCCATAGGGAGTGGCCAAACAGATCAAGATGGGTTAAGGGGTGGGTGATGTGGAGGTGGGTTTCAATCCAAGTGGTCGCCCTAGGGTCCCTAGCACACATAGGGAAGTGGAAATCATGAACCCAGTGGGACTTATCGTAATGCTCCTTGCAAAGGGGCGAGGGGTAGGGAGAGATGTAGGAGGGCCAGGAGGTGGGTTGGTAATGTGGGGCTAGTGGGAAGGGAACATGTGGATCTAGGAGGACTTGGGTTGAGGGGAATGAGGCTTCTTCCCATCCTGGACCTTGAGCATTCCAAAGCATACACTCCCTAGTGTGGGCTGGGCACTCGTCTCCTAATGGGGTAAGCACCAAAGTGGATTCCTTAGGTTGATTGCCCTCTCCTTGTGGTAGGGGAGTGGTGTAAAACTCATCGGGAATTGAAATCCCTTTCCTTGTGGAAGGAGGGGATTTCCATTGAGTGGGGTCAAAAGGATCATAGAAATTGAAACTCTTATGGAGGGATTCCTCTATGTTCTTGGATAGGTTGGCCCAAGTAGGATGTTCCCCGATGCATGTTGAACCTTCATCGACAAGGGGCAACAACAAGAGTGTGGACTCACTAGGAAGTGTGACCTTGAGGAGAGGAGAGCATTTTTTTGTGGGGCTCATTGGGTCAAGTTCCCTAGGGGTTGGCAGGAAGATTAGAAGCTCACTAGTGCATTGGCCTATAGTGCAAATAGATGTAATGGAGCCAATGGATGAGTAGGCAAAGGCAAGGTACTTGGGCTTAATGGGTTCCATGGCCAACATGCTAGTCAACCCCATTTGATAACTCAAACTCCTAAGTAGGTCTTCAAGGGTTTCCACAAAGCAAAAGGATTGATATGTTGTGTGACGAGAATGACATGGCACTAGTTGAACTTACTCTATGGGGAGGTTGCATGGGGTTGAAGGGTACAAGATGGGACCTTTCTTGAGCCAGGTAGCTAGGGGCTCCTCTATGGTTAGCTCACCAGTGGGTGGGATGAGTTGCTCATGTTGGGGTTCGGGTTGGTTTTGTGCAATGGAGATTTGAGGCTCATTTTCCACTTTAACTGATCGCTTTTGAATGATTTGCTTAAACTTGGAGAGGGCTTGGTTATAAGAATTTGGGAAGTGGAACCTTTTCTTGTCTCCCAGGGATTGCAAGTGACACCCTTTTCCTTCGGGGTCTATGATTGCTTGTTGTTCTTCCATCCATTCTTTTTCCAAAATACTATGTGACCCAAGGGGCCGAATTTTGCACCATGCTCCACTACCCCACGTAATGGATTTGGAGGGAATGCGGCTTACACAAGGTACGTAGAACTCTACGAAAACCCATTCCCCATGGATGACAATTTTCCCTTCTTGTGATAAGGAGTTCACAAGAGTTTGGGAGACATAATTTCCCGATTGGTACTCATCAAGGAACACAGTGGTGATTTTGTTGTGGGGTAGGACTACTTTGAAGCTAAAGGACATGGTGAACCGGTCACCATGGGAATTGGGATTCATGGTGTTATTGGAAGAAGATGAATTGTCTTGATAATGAGTTCCACTACGAGTGGTCATGCAAAGTTGGGTGGGCTATGCAAGGGTGTGCGAGTGCACCTAAGAAAAACTTAGTGTGACCCAAGACTAGACTTGTCAGGACAAGCCTATGACCGCTCTGATACCACTTGATGTGGCACAGCCCAAAGACCACTAAATATGATGAGATGACCCTAGGACTTAGACCCGCAAGCATACAAGCGCTCAATGATTCTCACAATGACGATTTTTGCCCACACGGCTCACACGTTCACCCGGTGGATCCGGGAGATGATGGTGAGGGTCCGAGGCGGGACCCAATTGTCCTAATGGACTTACAATGCTATGGCTGACCCCCAATGGGCCTAGGAGACCCAACTTTGTGGGTGGCTGGCGCGCAAGACGGGGTGCTGGGTGGCACTCACTCACGGGCCGCGGTGGGCACGCTATTGCCTAAAGTGAAGTCCGAGCACTCTCTTACCGTCCGACGGGCATTCAAGGCAATACTACATTTGCAGAAATAAAGCTACAAGGGTGTGATCAGAAGGTCACCTGACCAGTGTGAAGACACCGATCCCGTTCGGAGACGAGGGCGCGCCGGGAGGCGAGGGTATACACCCGATCGCCGCGGCGATGGAGCTTGACCTGAAAATGCGAAGAGGTACAGCACTACACCCCGTGCAAGGGGGGGATCTTGGGGTGGGGGTTAATGTATTACAACCAAAAATTACCTCCACGTAGGGAGGGGCCTTCAGCCGGCCAAGCGGGGAGGGGAATGAGCGAGATAGAGTCGACTTTCCGAGCTTCGCCGATTCTGCCTAGCTTCTGTATTTCGGGACAGAGGATCGATGTCGATGCTGCCAATAATTCCACCGAGCTCAGAATCTGACGAGACTTATGCCAAAAGCTTCCTAACTGGAGAGGGGAAAGGCTTGAATTTTTAGGCGACGTTCTGATCTGGGGGCTGGCTGCTCCGGTGACTGGAAGGTGGTTGCATTTCTGGTCTCTGGCCGAACACGATCTGAAACAGCAGGTTGCAGAAGTTGCCACGACCGCTCCTGAGCTCCAAATCTGGTACCGCCAGACTCGTTAGAACCGTGGACGAGTCTACTTTGCAGAAAAACAAACGGGGAAGTCTTCTGATGTCGGAGATGAGCTGGGTCTTCAGAGGAGTGGATGGTGGTCGGTGCAGACTGTGAGGAGGCAGATCGGCGTGGTTGTGGTAGAAAATTGAGATCTCTGGTTGTCGGATGCCGAACGGGGTTCTGCCTTCTGTTCCTGGACGCTGACAGGGGGAGCAAGATCTTTGTAGAAGACCTTGAAGGCTGGTTCCTTTAAGGTTCGTCGTGGGAGAGCCTGCTCTATCGTTCTGGTTCCTGGCCTGAGAAGCCCTGCGCAGTCGAGGGAGAATGGTTGCCGCGGACAGCTCGGAGCTCGGATGCCGACGAAACCACCTCGCCTGGAAAGCTCTCTGGAAGACCTTTCCAGATATGTAGTCCTTGACACCAGGAAAATCAGGGATCGGCCAAAGATGTTGCGACTTTCAGGACCCAACTCTGCTGCCAACGAACTGTTGATGTAGCCGCAATCTTATGGTGTCAAATGGTGTTGGGGTGGGGTAACTTAGCAAGGGGAGGGTGGCTGTGGGCTGTGGGATATGGAGGAAGGTTGCTGGAGGGCTGAGGGGAGCAGGGGTGATGGCGAACCTGACTGGAGCTGCTGGAGGTGGAGGTGGAGAGGTGGGTGTGCACAAGAGAGAGGGGGAGTGTGAATGGAGGGTGGGGGCGAACTTGGCTTGAGGGGGAGGGGTATGGGGCGGCCAAGGCAATGGAGGGAAGGTTCAAATTCAAAATTGGCCTTGGGAGGGGTGGGATTTGTGTGGGGAAGTGGGGGGATTGTGTTGGGAGATGGAAGAGTTGCTTTGGGACAAGGAGGGGGAGTAAATGAGGGGCTATGGGGAAGTGGAGGGCCTTAATGGAGGTGGGTGAGGTAGTGGAGGTGGTTGGGGGTTGGAGTAAGTGAGGGGGAAGGAGGAGAGAGAGAGAGGGTCGAACTCCCCTTGGGGAGAGAGAGAATGAGAGAGAGAGTGAGAGAGAGAGAGTAAAAGAGAGAGATCTTGAGAGGTGGAATGAAGTAGTTTTCAATATTTCATCAAAAGTGAGTACATGGAGGGAGATGGGGGCTATTTATAGGCAACCCATCTTTACAAGACAAAAATAACCCTGCCATTTAAGACAAAAGACCAAACATGTCCTAGACTCAGTCCAATAGGCCCAAACTAAGGTATTAGGGCCCAATTAGACCAAATAGGGGAAATGGACTAGTACAACAAGACATAATAAAAGGAAATACATGCGACATGACCCAATAAAAGGAAAATTACATATGATAAGACTCAATAAAAGGAAGATACATAAGATGAGAATGAGTCGACCAAATCAAGGGTGTGCAGGCGACCCGAGCCATAGCGAGTGTCGTGGGATGTCCTCATCAGGTTTATTCGTTAGCAAGAAGGTAATGCTAACGCAAAGGATAGATTTGTACCGATTCGGGCGTAGGGCCCGCAATGGCAATGATGTATAAAGGTCGGCTAGGACATGGAGTCTTGCGTCAAACAAGGGGTTTATTCATTATCAAGAAGGTAATGCTAACGCAAAGGATATATTTGTACCGATTCGGGCATAGGGCCCGCAATGGCAATGATGTATAAAGGTCAGCTAGGACACGGAGTCTTGCGCTGAATAAGGGGTTTATTCGTTAGCAAGAAGGTAATGCTAATACAAAGGATAGATTTGTGCTAATTCAGGCATAAGGCCCGTAATGGTAAAGTCGTAGGTATTATGCGAGTCTGGCCAGGGCAGAGTGCCACTAGACTGAGGTAAGTGTAGCTCGATCAGGGCGGAGTGCCACGAGACCAAGTTTGAGGTAGCTCGGTCAGGGTGGAGTGCCACTAGACCAAGGGTGGTGGTAGCTCGGTTAGGGCGGAGTGCCACTGGACCAAGGGTGGAGGTAGCTCGGTCAGGGCGGAGTGCCACTGGACCAAGGGTGGAGGTAGTTCGGTCAGGGTGGAGCGCCACTGGACCAAGGGTGGAGGTAGCTCGGTCAGGGCGGAGTGCCACTGGACCAAGGGTGGAGGTAGTTCGGTCAGGGCGGAGTGCCACTGGACTAAGGGTGGAGGTAGCTTGGTCAGGGCAGAGTGCCACTGGACCAAGGGTGGAGGTAGCTCGGTCAGGGCGGAGCACCACTGGACCAAGGGTGGAGGTAGCTTGGTCAGGGCGGAGCACCACTGGACCAAGGGTAGAGGTAGCTCGGTCAGGGCAGAGTGCCACTGGACCGAGGGTGGAGGAAGCTTGGTCGGGGCAGAGTGCCACTGGACAAAGTTTGAGGTAGCTCGGTCAGGGCTGAGTTCCACTGGACCAAGGGTGGGGGTAGCTCGGTCAGGGCAGAGTGCCACTAGACCGAGTTTGAGGTAAATCATTCGGGGAACGCCGGTTGAACCGTGTGATACATCCTTAGGTGCTTCCCATTAAGGGGAGAGAATTGGATGACTCCTTTGTGATCCGCAAGGACATACGCACCCCCTTCATATGCTCGGTGGACGACATACGATCTGACCCAATTTTTAACCAACTACCCCTTGGGGTTGGAGGTCATCACCTCTCTTCTTTTAACCATCACCAGGTCACCCCTTTTGAACTCCCGTCCTTTGACCACCTTATCAAAAGCAAAGGCCATGCAGGCTTGATAGAGTTGAATATTCTGTTGCGCCCGGAGACGCTTTCCTTCAAGCTCGGCGAGCTCTTCTAGTCTTCTTTCTATGTTGGCCTGCTCGTTGCTCACCAATCCATGCTGGATGGCGACCCGTAATGAGGGGACCTCCAGCTCAATTGGCACCACAGCCTCTGACCCATACACGAGGGAGTAGGGTGAGCAGCCGATAGGGGTCTTGTAGATCGTACGGTAAGCCCACAGTGCCTCGTACATTCTTTCTTCCCAATCTCTTCTGTTAGTCTTGACAATTTTCGCCAGCAGAGTGCACAACGTCTTGTTAAAGGCCTCTACAAGTCCGTTGGCCTGAGGGTAGTAGGGAGATGATGTTCTCCAATCAATCTCGTATTTGTCAGCTAGTCGATAAACCTTCTGATTTCTGAAGTGGCTGCCGTTGTCGGAGATGATTTGGCTGGGAATCCCGAATCGAAATATTACATTCTGCCGGAAGAATCTCGCAACTAATTCTCCCGTGACTTATTTTAGTGCTACTGCCTCTGCCCATCTGGAGAAGTAATCTGTAGCTGCTAACATGTATTTGCACTCTGATGAAGATGATGGTAGTGGCCCCACCACGTCTGTGCCCCACTGGGCAAACGGCCAGCTTGGTAAGGTAGGATGTAGAGGCACTGGAGGTCTTCTTGACACATTGGCGTGCTCTTGACATTTTGGACATGCCTTGGCAAACTTGCAGCAATCATCAAATATAGTGGGCCAATAATAACCCAATTTTTTTATTTCGATCTTCATTTTCGGACCGGCCTGGTGCGCCCCGGCTGACCATTCATGGACTTCTTGCATTACCTGCCTGGCTTCCCCTTGAGATAATCATCGAAGTAATACCTTCTTTTGGGCATCTGCCATTATTCGGAACAATGTTCCATTCCTCATCTCATAAGAATCTTTGACTCTCAGGAGTCTCATTCTCTGTTCTTTCACCTTCGGGAGCTGTTGGTGTTGGAACCAATGCAGGAGGTATTCCCGCTAGTCGGGCTGCTGGACTGCTTCAGCAACTGCTACTTCATTGGCTTGTTCATTGGCTAAAGCTTCTGTCATACTGGGGACCTGCCGCCGGTTGATGACTATTATGTTCAGGCTCGTATCAGGCGGGACCGCCAAGGAACTTGCGAGCTTTGCGAGGGCGTCAGCTTGAGCATTCTATCCTCGGTTGACGTGCTTGACGCTGACGAAGTAAAATCTTGCCATTAGGCGCAGGGTCAGATGGTAGTAAGGGACGAGCTCCTGCTTTCGCACCTCGAACTCCCCTTCCAATTGTTTTATAACTAGCATGGAGTCCCCGAACGCTTCTAGCATTTGAATCCCCATGGACAGAGCAATCTGTAGCCCGATTATGAGGGCTTCATATTCTGCTTCATTATTTGTGCAAGGCTTATTTATTGAGCAGGACGTGTGTATGACTTCCCCTTCAGGAGACTTCAAGACTATGCCTGCTCCTGTGCGGACTCTGGCCGATCCCGTCGCTGAGGTGTCAATTCTGGAGGCACCATCAAAATACAGCTGCCATAGCGAGGGCCGCACCTGGCCGACCTCTAAAGTTTCATCTTTAGGAAGATCTGGTCCCAGAGGGTAGTCTTCGGGTACTGGATGTTCAGCAAAGAGGTCTGCAATAGCTTGGCCCTTGACGGCCCTCTACGGTACATAGAAGATGTCATACTCCATAAGAATCACCGCCCATTTGCCCAGGCGGCCTTTAGGGGCCGGTTGGGACATGATGTATCTAAGCGGATCCTCTCTAGAAATCAGTTTAACTTCGTGCGACAGCATGTAGTGCCGCAGCTTCTTGACCGTGAAGACCAATGCCAGGCAAATCTTCTCGATGGAGGTGTACCTTTCCTCAGTTCTGACCATTCTTCGACTGAGATAGTAGAGGGGTTGTTCTTTTCCTTCTTCATTATTCTGGGCTAGCATTCCCCCAGGGAATTGTGTGTGGCTGCTATGTAGAGGATCAGCGACCGTCCTTTCACTGGCGCACCCAGCACTGGATGGGTTTTCAGGTAATCCTTCAGTTTATCGAAGGCTATCTGGCATTCTTCGTCCCAGTAGAAGGGAACATCCTTCATCATCAGCTTGTGAAAGGGGTGGCATCGCCCCGACAAGTTGGATATAAACCGCCGGACGTATGCAAGGCGGCCCTGAAGGGATCTTAGCTCAGAGAGATTCCTTGGCGAGGGTAACTCCTGAATCGCCTTGATCTTGGCGGGGTCTATTTCAATTCCTCGATACCTGACAATGAAACCCAAGAACTTTCCGCTCGAGACTCCGAACGCACACTTCATAGGGTTCATTTTTAATTCATAATGCCTCAGCCTCTGGAAAATGACTCGGAGGTCTTGCAGATGGTCTTCTTACTTTTTGGTCTTGACTACCAGGTCATCTATGTAGCACTCAACCTTATGGTAAAGCAGCTCATCAAATATTCTAGTCAGCGCCCGCTGATAAGTTACGCCGGCGTTCTTTAATCCGAACGGCATTCTTTTGATGTGATAAATGCCTTTGGGGGTCCGGAAGGTAGTGTGGATCCGATCATGTTTCGTGATCCATATCTGGTTGTAGCCAGATGATCCATCCATGAATGATAGGGCCTCATGACCAGTTGTTGCATCTATCATGACCTCCGTTATCGGCACTGGGAAGTCATCTTTAGGGCAGGCTTTATTCAGATCCCGGAAGTCAACACATATCCGGATCTGTCCGTTCTTCTTTTTCACGGGCACGATGTTAGCTAACCACGTGGTATATTGATTTTCCTCGATGAAACCCACATCAATGAGCTTGTCGACCTCTTTGCATATTTGAGTGATAAGCTCTGGCCTCATACGTCGAGGGGGCTGTTTCACCGGCTCTACCCCAGGGTTTATGGTCAGCTCATGCTGTGAGACTGAGGGGCTTAGTCCTGGCATCTCTCTGTAGGTCCAGGCAAAGCAGTCTTGATATTATTGTAGCAGCTGGATGTACATCCTCTGTTCTTCGACAGGCAGTTGGGCGCTGAGGAAGGTTGGCCTGGGGTCATCCTTGTCTCCCAAGTTGACTTCTATCAGTTCATCGACTGTTGCTTGACCTCCGTCTTCCATCTCAGGGGGTGCAGGCTGGAGGTTGACAAAGTCTGGTATATCATCTTCGAGGTCAAGGACCTTGAACCCTTCGTCTTGCCTTATCTGAGTTCTGCCAGAAATCTCTTGTTCGGCTAATAATGGCTGCATGCACTGTTCTGCCAACAAGTTTACCTTACTAGCAACTTCAAGGGGCGAGTTGATTGCCTCACCCCCTGCTGAGGGGTTGCAGTCACTAAGGGCTGGTGATTATTTGTCATTAAGTCAGAGTAGCCTAGCAGCTCCTTGGCAAGGGGTGAAGAGATCTCGATCCCTTGAACCACCATGTCCTCAGCGAAGGCAACCATTTCTCTTCTAGCAGCATCTGTCTCTTGATCAGGCTCAGGGGAAGCTTCCCCGACTGGTTCGAGAAGTGCCGACATCATGAACAGAGGAGGGCCACCGGAGGGAGGCAGCTCTGCTTCTTCAACATCTTCAGCTTCACTACTGCTAGCTGTGTCAAATTTGTCTTGAAGAGCTGCATCTTCCGGATAGACTTGTTCCCAGCACCGGCAGGGGAATACAGCCTCGGATTCCGGATTCCTTGGCCGGGCTGGCTGAATGCACTCAACTTCTGTCAGGCGTTCACCAATAGTTGCCCCCAGTGGGTTATCCTCCATTGGGTGGAAAGAAGAGATGGTATCCCCTTCATAGCGTCCGCTATAATAGTATTCTTCGAGGGTGAAGCCCAATCTCGGGTGCTGAGAGACATGCCTCATTTCTTTGTCCAGGCTCGGAGGGTACCATAGCTTCTGGAATGCTTCTTTCTTCTTGCGAGGCTGGCTAGAAGAGATGTGCTGCTTCTATAACATCTTGGCTATTCGATTTGTTATAAATGTCAGCCCCTGTATAGGCATTGAGGGGTTTTCTATATCTTCAGGCAGATGATAATCAGTGTCTTCCTGTGTAGGGTGCTCTTCAGCTGTGTAGAATAGGCTATTAGGACCATCTATCTGTGTCCCCTCCCAAGCTTTGAAAGGCTCGACAGTAGCATTGTCGAGGCTGAGAATTGGCTTGGTAAGACCTTCGGGGATCCCGATGTGGTCGTGCTGCTGGTCAACCCTGACTTTATTAGTTTCGGTGTAGATGGCGGGAGGCGCTATCCGGCCTACATCCCCGGTGACAGTGATGTGTGAAACCACCTTGGGATCGATATATCCACGCGGCGACGGAGGGAACCATTCTACTTTGGAAGTGCCTTTTGTTGTGCTAGAAGAGGTCTTGGCCGCAGGGGCCTTCTGTGAGCATTCTGCATATAGAGGGGCGTCTGCCAAGTGGCATTCAAGTACTTCAAATGGGTGGAGATCAGCAAATACTCTTTCCTCTCTCCCATCCATGCTGTATTTGATGCATTGGTGAAGTGTGGAAGGTACCACCATATTCTCATGTAGCCAAGGGCGGCCAAGCAGCGCCTTGTATGAGGTGCGAGAATCAATGACATGAAATTGCACCTTCGTGACAAAGTTCGCTAGAGTGAGTGTGAACTCTGCTACTCCTAGCGACACTTAGCACTTTTGATTGAAGCCGGCAATGTGCATATCCCTGACCTTTTATAGGTGCACGTTAAAGGAGTGCCTCTCATATATCCTGTAGGGCAGGATGTTGACAGCTGCCCCGGGGTCCACCAGGATTCTGTTTAGCTCCCGGCCATTTAGATGTCCCCTCATATACAGAGGTCTGTTGTGACTGGTGGTGGGGAGCAACATGTCTTCTTGGGTGAAGGTCATGCTAGCCTCCGGCAGTGCCTCAGCTAGGCAGGCTTCATATTGGGCAGGCGTCTGGAGAGCAGTAATGATCGCCTGTCGAGTCTCTTCACTGAGAGAGAGGATTTCCCAGACAGTGAATCTTGCTGGGAGCTTCTTCAATAGTTTGACCACCTAACTTCCAGCTTAGACATTGGATAGCTTCATTTCATCTACCCACCTGGCTTGGAAGATCCTTGGACTATGGCCCCTGATGGACCTGCTTCATCGGACTCGGAGGCTACACCCTTTTGCTTGGGATTATCTCCTGGCTGCTCCTCACTGGCTGCTGCCGGGCAAGTTGCTACCTCTTCTGGCAATTCGGGAGATTGCTGGAGTTGTGGGTGACTACCCCCGGTTACCGGTTCAACCTCCCAACATGGCTGCTTCCCTTTTGACATCTTTATGAACTCCAGAAATGAAGGAGCGGGAGTGCCGCCCCCACTTTGGTTGTATAAGCGTGACGGAGGAGGGATTTGAACTCCCCTGACCTCCGGAGGGGGTATCTTGTAGGGTTGCTCCCCTCTGAAGATAATGTTATGGTTGGCGGGCGGCTGACGCCCCCACCTTCAGCCCGACCAGGTTGCATGTGCGGCAGTTGCGGCTTCGGCCTGGCTTTCCTTAGCGGCGGGTGTGAAGCAAATCTCTTCTTCATCCTCCTCATCGGTCAAATTGAATAAAGCAGAGAGGGTGTTGCAAGAAAGGATCACACCCATTGTAGCCTTGTCGGTACTTCTCTTCCTTTTTTGTCTTCTTTTCTTTTCTTTGGCTGGCGCTTGCCCCCAGAACATGCTGCCATCCCTGTCTGATGCTTTGTCAGCTTCCTCTTCCTGCTTTAGTGAAAGCTGTTCCAGCTCCTGCCACGGGAGATGATCCCGTACCAGCAAAGGTTCTAGCTTGGGCTGTACATACTCATCTAGCCCAGTTATGTAGTCCTGTAGCCGTCGGGCTTCTGGACTGATTTTCTTGACTGTCGACAACGGAGTCTGCCTCCTCCGGTTGCGGGTAGGTATCCGGATAACTGCTGGCGGATTGGTCCACACAGGTGTTGCTACTGGTGAAGGGGGTCGTGGCGTGACGCCACGAATATGTGTCCCCGGTGCAGGGCGGGGCAGGCCCTTTTTCTTGGCTCTTGCAGGGACTTGCTACCATCCCTCCCGTTCTTTTATTGGGGCCAGAAAGCAGGCTTCATATGTACGCTGAGTACTGGCTTCTGCGTTCTCCTCAGGCAAGGCTTGATACAGAGAGACCATGTTGACGGCGGCTCTTCTTATGGGCGCCTCATGTGGTTGTGGAGGGTCGACCTTGTACTCCCCCAATTCTATTTCTTCCTTTCTCACCATGCCTTCGATAATATCCTTGAAAACATAACAATCTTCAATTGGATGCCCCAGCATCTGGTGGTAGGGGCAAAATGTTGGGCTATCTGTTCTCTTTAGGTCCTCTGGCCTCCTCGGCTCAGGCAAGGTGACCTTATCATACTGGGTAACCCAGTCAAACAAGATCCTGGTCTTCTCCTTTGGGAAAGAGTAGGCCTTCTTCATTTTATCCCGGAGGGATGGGCCTTCTTCGCCATCTCCGGTCTTGGCAGGCTGAGGAGCAGCTGTCTTCTTGCCTTTATCTTTTTGCTGTTCAAACGCCTTGATATCAAGGGTGTTTGCTTCTTTCGGTGCCTGGCGCCGTTCTGCTGTCTTGCCCTTTTGTGCAGTAGGAATATTTGGTGTAGGGGCCGATTTCGCTAAGAAAGCCTCCACTTCGGCCACAATATTGTTCAGACGGTCGAACGACCGGATTTCCATGCCAATCATCTTCTCCACACCTCTCTCCTAAGATTCTATTTGCAGATCTGTACAGCATCCTCCTGGTGCGGGGGCCGCTTGCATCTCATCCCAAGGTTCCTCCACCTCTTGATGTAGTCGAGAGCAGTCTCATCTGCCCTCTATCTTGTTGAATAGAGTTCAGCCACTGTGACTTCCCTCTCTGTGACGTGGAATCTTTCTCTGAACTTCCTCTGCATGTCCGACCAGTCACTGATCGACCCGACCGGGAGGCTGGAGTACCATTCAAATGCGAGCCCTGTGAGTGAGGACCTGAAGAACTTCAATAAATATGACTCGTCAGTGGCCAAGTCACCCATGACGGTCATGTAGTAGGCAACATGTTTCTTCGGCGATCCCTTCCCGTTGAACTTGTCAAACTTCGGCGGCTTGCTAATCCCGGGAGGGAGCCGCTTGGCAGCATGATGCGGTGGGTATGGAACCCTATATGCATCGAATACAACATAGTCACCTTCAGCCCTTTCAGCGAGCTTCATCTCGATCATCCTTTCTACCATCATCTTGCTCATGATGGTCGGGTCAACCGGTTCCGAGTAGAAATGCACCGGGTATAAGTAGGGGGTGACCACGGTGGTCGCCTATGGAGGAGGGCGCAGCAGTGGAGGCGCCTGGTGCACCCGTGGCAGCACTGGTGGAGCCAGCGACTATGATGGGCGCTGTTGAGTTATCGCCAAGTTTGGTTCCGCCTGCAGAGGCGGGGTATAGACTGGTGGGAAGTCGTTCTTGCTAACGGCTCCCCTTGATGATTCGGCCTGCACATCAGGCTGCTTGGAGGCAGAGGACTGCTCTGTCCTTTTCGTCAATTTCTTCTTCAGCTGTTCTATCTCCTGGCGGTACCTCTGGGGCGTCATCAGTACGGCTGGGTCCATAGCTGCTGTGCTGGGGATGGCCTCTGTCGTCTCGCCAGATGCACCCTCAGGTAGGATGTCAAGCAAGACATCTTCTTCTTCACCTGCCGTTATCACATTTGCTATGAGAATAATGGCCTTGTCATGCTGTTGGAGGCGAGGCAGGGCTTGCTTTCCTTCGGTCGCCGCCAGCTTCGCTTTTGCGGCCTCCACTCTTCGAGTGCTCGGCCCCGGTCTTCCGGCTAGCCAGGCCAACTCTTGAGGCTCCTCGGGCAATTTTCCATAATGGCCATCTATCCCGGCCATATTGCATGTGAAAATCTGCATCCTTCGTTTCTGTCTGCGAACCCTCCTCTTGACATTCCCTGGGAAGGTAAGCCTTTCAAACACAGAGATCCTTCTCTTTTCCCCTTGGGGGGGAGCAGTTTCATCGGCTTGAACATCAGAGCCGTCTTCATATCCATTGTCATCAACCGATGACGACATCCTCCTATCTTCTTCTTCTCCCACTTCCATTAATGGACAACGATCTTCTTCAGCTGCGGCTACCTGCAACAGCCGTTGTTGGCCCAAAGAGGGGTTGCCTAACCCCCTAAAATAACTTCTAACCATATTGGTCATTTCTTCTTGCCCTCGGCCTGGGTGCAGGGTCGGGGACAGTTGTCGACCTCCCATCGGAGGAATGTAAGCAAACCGAGCCCTCTCGGTAGTCTGCTGTAATCTTCTTCCCCCAATGGGGATGTTGGCTTGTCGGGCGTAGGCCCTAAAACTTTCTCAGCGTGGCGGATCCACGATTGTCTCTTCCTTCCTCGGAACAGGGTCCCTCTTCTTGCTCTCTTCTACTCTGGTGAACTTGGGGTGGTACTGCACTGGAGCTTCTTACTGGACAGGCTGGACTTTTTTTGGGGACCCAAACCTATTTGAATCTTCTTGGCTTGGGAGCCAACCTTCTCTAGCCATGGCGGCCGGCTTCTTCTTCTTCGACTCTTCTTCCAGCAAGAGCCTGATAGGAGTTGTGGACTGGCACTGTAGGGATCACCCGGTTTGGGCTCACTCGAGCCTTACGTCCATCCAGAAAGACGCGGAGGCCACCGACCAGCATAGACTTGCCGGATGCGGAGAGACGTCCGGTCACATCAGCATCAACCTTCCTTCGGGGGTTCCGGTGTCGGTGCCTCCTGAAGTTCTTGGCAGGGATGGGGCGGGCCCCCTGATCAATATGATGCACCATGCAGCTAGCGACTTGAATCAGGCTTGTAGGTGAGCCAGCACAGTGTCGAGCCTTTGAGGCCTCGACCCTCTCTGCAGCCTTCTCTTCTGCGGGCCTTGAGGACTCCATCTGTAGCATGTCGGCAAAGGCCAACCCCAAGAAGTTGGAGAAGCCTACAGCTGGTGGGAAGAAGCTGAAAACCATGGGCACCGCCAGGTACCCATGTTCCGCGTGGTCGGCGATGATTGCGGGGCAAAAGCCAACACCGATGACTCCGTATGACGTCATCGTTTGCCTGAGACAAACAGACAAACAATCAGTATTCTTGGGGGAAGCCCCCGAAGGTATCCTCTCTTGGCAAAGAGATGAAGGGAAAGTAGTCACACCGGGCGTGCCAGACTGTTTACGATGGGGATTTTGTTTTTATTTTATTTTGTTTTTATTATTTCATTTGGGTTTATTTGGTTTATTTGCGCGTCGATCAACCAATTAACGAACCGGTAATTAACTGACTGATTGACTGCGCGGGCGTGCCAGTCACGTACGTGATGAGTTTATTGTGCGCTCGACCTGACTCAGTCAGTCGATTGTGATATTCGTGTCAGGACCCGGAGTCCGTCATACCATAAAGGCTATGACGTTAATTACGTCCTTCCAAAGAATGACAACCCTTGATTAGTTGCCAAGAAAGGATGCCTCGGGGGCAAAACAAGATAAGACTATTACGCTAACTCCGCTAACGGGATGCGAAACATTCTTAGAAAACCATGCTACGCAGGACATGATAACAGTGTTATGGCGCAAATCCGGCAGCATATCCCAATATTTTGGACTATGCCAAAGGGGGAATATAGGTCATCCACCCACGGAATGCCGGGATGGAAGCCAAAAGAGAGGTGGGCGTAGCCCTGGATCCAAAAAGGATTTGAGTGTGACGGGACAGTGTCCATTACCACGGTGTTTGTTGATATTCCCTTCAGAGACCATTGGGGGACTTGCAATGGCAGGACTCCCAGGGTCAGTAGGGTTGGAAGAAAAACCCGACGGTTAATGGCATAGAATATCGGGGTAAGACTCCGTTAATATAGCTCCGTTTAGACATGGATGAAGAACCATGAGACCCTCATGATATGATGGGGACTGGTATAATGGCCTGTGGGGGTCCGGGTCCTAAGTCTAGGCTGATGGTGGACTCGGTAGGACTTCTAGGAGTTGGATATATGACAGGTGGCCAACAACGGCAGGGGCCAGCGCGGCTAGGGTTTCGGCACGAAGGTAAACGGCACGGCTGGGTCGGCACGGCCAGCTCGTCGGCGTGCCCTTCACCCGGCGCAAAAGCGGCGCCGGGAGGAGGTTGCGTCGGGAGGACTTGTGGCGCTGATAGCTGGGTGTTCATTAGTTTTTCAAGTGCTATGAGGGCTTTGTGAGTCCGAAGGGATATTCTGCATTTGATTGGGGTTTCATGGGTTTGTCCATGGTTGTATTTGAGTGGGGTAGAAGGTGAGGGTGGACTCATCAACATGAGGCCTAAGGAGACCATGTGATTGTGATGTTCATATTCCCCTTTCTCGGTGGTGGCCAAAGTGTCATGAGATGGTATAGCTCAGCTCTCTGCCACACAGTTGGGGTTAAATTAATCATTTCAATGGAAGCATTATACCGCACTACGAAGTAAAGCTCGTGGACGGATTTTGACAGCACCTCCCCTTATTTTGGAGTGTGCCAAAAGGGTATTATAGGTCATCCACTCACGAAATGTCGGAGTGGAAACCAAAAGAGAGGCATGCGTAGCCCTGGATCCCAAAAGGATCCCCATCTTATGTGACATTATCCACGTATTGTGAGATTCATTAATGTCCCCATATAAAGTCAATGGAGGACATACAGTGGCAGAACTCCGTGACTTGTTGGGTTGGCAGCATGTGGGGGATTAACCCCTTTGATATAGCTCCCACGAGGGTCTAGAGAAGGATAGTATTTCTCCTTTAGACGGATGTGGTATCATGACCAAGGCTGGCATGGCTCGAAGGTATCGATACGAGTCTATCGGTGTGGCCGTCTTCAGCACCAAAGGAAAGGTATGAAGGTCTCGGCGCAACAAGTAGAGCCGACCTCGGCGCGACGGGAGAAGTTCAGCCGGTGGGGGCAGTCCTCGGCGCGAGAGTCGCACCGAGAGGGGTTCGCGCCGGGAGGTTGGGAGGGCTTCTGAAATGAGCATTTCAGCGAGGTTTTGAAAAAAATTTCTTTTGGAGTAGAGGCTTCAAGGGGGTTCTGGAGCTTTAAAGGAGGGTTTATTCAGGGATTTGTAAAGAGGGTTTATTTAAGGGTTTGACGACCACTGAAGAGGGGTTATAGAGAGGGTATAATCCAAGGGGATGGCAGCCTTCCCTCTGAGGCCTCACTGGGGGCAGAACCACAGATGGAAACTTCTGAGTCTATCCCTCTTCATTTCACAGACGAGAAGCCATGATATAGACTGTCTCAGGCTCTCGATGTGGATACGAGGTGGTGAGGAAAAATAGCAGAGAAGCCTTCAGCAGATATAGAAGATTAAAATATAAGATATATGTGGCTTGCGGTAGCCGTTGCATATATTAAACCTCGGATGCAGGGGAAGAGAAAAAAATAATGAAAGGGCAAAACTCAGCCCACTTTTATTAACTATTTCATCTAAACGGCGTACACGAATCCAACTCGGAAGAAAATCCAACCAAAAACATATACACCAACTCTATCCCTGACAACAGGGTTACATTAGCATTAAATGCTACTGGAGCAAAGATGCTCGAAAGAAGAGATACAAAAGAAGAAAAAGAAAATATCCAGACAGAACAGGGGGGAGAAGAACTGTAGCCCCTCAGGGCGTCGGACAGCCAACCCCACCTTGCTTCTTCCTTCGAGTCTCTGCCACTCTCTCTTCTCTTCAACTTCTATGGAGGGCTCTCGAGCTTCCCTTTCTTTAAGTGTCTACTACTCTCTATTCCCTCTATTGCCTCTTCTTCTCTTCTTTTTTTTCCTTATTGTCTTGTGTTCCCTCTCCTGTTGTTGTTGTTCTTTTTGTTTCGAAGGTAGTAGCCTTTATAGAAGGGTGGCCTTCTGTTCCCGACGTGAGCTTCTCGACGTGCCTCAGCACGCATCATCTTGGCGCGCCTGGCTTCGTATTGGGCTTGGCCCATCTGTTCAGAACCTGGCACCAGAAGAGGCTCATCTAATAGGCTTCTTTTCATTGCTCTGATGGGCTTCTTGGTATATTCCTCTTGAGGCTTGTTTAGCACCTTGCATTCACGCCCATGTGCGAGGCAGTGTGAATCCCTTTTCATGAGAATCAGAATTATCTGAGGTTTCTCTTCAGTAGGCAGATGGTTGCCTGAATGTTGTTATAATTTTATCAGCCCGACTATCTGAATGACAGCAGTGCTGGACAGCGGCCTAGCCAGATATGGCTTTAGCCGGACATAGTGTTAGGGGTAGTGGACCTCTTCTATTCTGATTCTCAGTACTTCTAGGGATGGTACAGGAGCCCCATCATTGGTTGACCTTCCAGGCCCCGAGTCTACTTTGGCTTCTTCTTGTACATTTTAGGTGTCAACACCCATTCGTGTGCTTGGTTAGTTTTCTTCTTTGAGTGTTTCAGGTTACTCTCCGGTCCATCTGTTGTTTCTATCCTCTGAAGTGTACGCGGTTCCCTCAGAGCCGCGCACGTATCTGAACGGCCGTGGATTGGCCGTCCTGTGCTCGTCCCAATGGCGCTGTCGTGCCAGCTTGTTATATTTAGCGGCCCTGCTCTGGCCATCCGATCCGTCCCACGGTCTGAAACAGACTGTTTAGCGCTGCTGGCTCAGGTACGTTTCTGCCCTCATACTGGTTGTTTGCGTTGATATATTACGGTCTTTGCAGGACCGTCCCAGACTCCGCACGGTCTGTCGAAAGACGGTTCATCCAGGTACACCCCGTTTCCCTGTCTCAGTTCATTTCATTGTTCTGTGATTTTGTCACTTCCTGTCACTCCTTGTTTTTGAGCGGTCCACCCAAGACCTTCGATCTCCCTGAGCGGTCTGCCACAGACCGTCTATTTGTGCTACAGTGCACCTGAGCCTCCATTTTTTATTATCATTCCACACTCTTCATGATATTTTGGTGCTGATTATTGGTCTCCCTTGATCGTTCTTTCCCTTTGCATGATTGTTATTCATATTTGTCATATTTGTTTGCTCACTGATTGTTAGACCTAGGCTAGATTCTTGCATGCACTCTGGTGCACATATGGGCATACATACTTTTCACGTTAGTTACATTCCTACCGAGGTAGGGGATCCTCTCGTCTCCATACTCCTTGGTGCCGACTGGGTGACCTTACCGAGGACCTCCGTAAGTCCTCGTGAGCCGTGGATTCCCACACAGACACTGGGTAGGTTGTACCATACCACACCGTGTCTAGGGTTTGCATCCACGAGAGAGAGAGAGTCCCTTAGAGTCCACCCAGTTTCCCCTTTCCTACCCTGGTTAAGTACCTTGTGGTTGAGCGAATTCATATCTTAATTAATCCACTAAGGTCCTAAAAAGGGAAATTCATAAAATCTTTCGCACATCATTCATAACTTGGGTGATTACTTGGTTGTCTCTTTTCTCATCCCTCCCCTCTCTTGTGTGCATTATTTGTTTGTTTGGATCTTTGTTAGGGTTGTTTGCTTCTTTTCTCTGGGCTTTTAGTGCATGTGGAGTTGCTTCACACCCACAGGATCGCCTCCTAGGGGCAGCTCACATTTCTATTCTTATTTTAATCGATCCATCACCCACCATGTCATCCTAAAACTTCTCCCATTCCCATGAGGATTCTCTCCCTCGGGGACTTCTGGAAGACCCGCCCAGGGTCACTCATGTGCAAGGGGGAGAGGGGACTGCCCCTCCTCTGCCGATCGTTGTTGTTGAGGGTGCCCAACCCTCTATCTCTGATTCGTCCACTCACAACTTGGCCAACCAGGTTCTCCACATGATGGACCCTACTCAACTCCATCTCCTGAAACAAGCTTTGCAAGGGGCAGATGCCCCGCCTTCAGTGCTCACTTTTTGCGTGACTGCTGTCGCCATTTCTACATCTTCGATTGCTGGATTAGGGGCCACCGTTGCGGCCCCCATTGACCTTACTCTAATTCATCCTCAGATTCTTAGATTCTCCAACATGGAAGCGGGCCAGGCTTCTACCTCGGCCCATCAGCCTGTTGACAAGGGGAAGACCCAGGTCCCCTTGCCCTCCTATTCTGATCCCTACACTACCATCTCCACAGCGCCGCAGGCCCTTGTGGCCCCGGCCGATTTTGTTCGTCTCCAGCCAGGGGCTGCCCAGCTTGCTTGCTCAGACATGGGCCGTTCCCTGGCTCATTATCCTTCCTATGGGCTTCCCCCTCCATCGGTTTATCCATCTGCTCCATACACAGGTCCTGCTCTTCCTACTCCGTCTCCTCCATCCCGGGAACGGGAGATTCTTGAAAAGTGGGCCGCCATGTAGCAGCAAATCGATCTGCTTCATAAAAGGATCGGCCCACAATCCCTTGCCGATGTCCCCATTCCTAACTTCAGGGACATTCGCTTTCCTCCCCAGTCTGAGCTCCCCGTATATCGAAAATATGACGGGAATGACAACCTGATGTCAGGGAGTTCCTTTATGAATCGGCGCAGTTCCAACACGATGACCGCCTGATGGCATATTTGTTCCACCGATCCTTGGACGGGGTTGCCCTTGAATGGTTCTACACCTTGCCTCTGGAGAAGGGAGAGAGTTTCAAGACCGTGAAGGAGAAGTTTATCTAGAGATTCCAAGATCGGGTTGGTCCCGAGTATTCTTTTACAGACTTAGTTGTAGAAAAGATGAATGCAGATGATGACTTTGCTACGTATGCAGATCAATGGAGGCAGATGGCCTTGCGTGTGCCCGGGTAGATCCCGGAAGAAGAAAAAGTTAAGTAGTTGATTTCAAATGCCACTCTGATGTTCCGGAACATGTTGGCAATGAACAACATTTCAAATATGCACCAGTTGTACAGTCGGGCCCGATTCATTTAGACCCAATTTAAAGACTCTCCCATTCATTCCCTTTTTGAGGCCCATAAATCAAAAACCACAAGAAAGTCCCAAGGCCCAATTACTGAGGGAGTACAAACCAACGAGCAGGTCCAGGCTGTTCAATTACCTAACCAGTTTGCTCCACCTTGTTTCCAGCAACCCCCACGTAACCCCCAGTTCCCCGCTCCGCAAGCTCCTCGACCTTCTTTTCCAATTCCTCAACACCCACAACAAACAACACCACAACAGCCTCAACAGCCACCCCAGTACCATAACATCCCTCCTCCTACTAGTTATGGGCCTGCTCGACCGGGACCAAAGAGAGTCAACTTTCCACCACTTCCAGAAACACTCGCTGACATTTTTTTGCTCTTAATGTACACTGGTAACATACAGTTGCCTTCGGAATGTCAGAACTGGAACCCGGCAGCCGACCAGTCAAGGTATTGAATATACCATCGGCAACCCGGGCACACGATAGAGAGGTGTTATCAGTTCAGGGATCTAGTCTATGATTTGCATGAGGGCTAGAGGATTGATTGGGCCCAAATGCACAAGTTGATTGAAGATATAAAAGAAAGGAGAAGACAAGCCAGACCGCAGCAGGCGGCACCTCAGCAGCAGCAGTTCCAGCAACCTCCCCAACAACAGCCTCCATAGTAGTAGCAGCAACAGCAAGACCTCAGGATTCATCAGAATCCCATGCCAGAACATCTGCCCGCTCCTCAACAGTAACAACAGCCGCCGGCACCGGCACAAGTTAATGCAATTCACCACCCAGCCCCTAATGCTGGGTGATCTTTTGATGATGAAACTCCGGCTCATCTCTTAGCCTTCCGCCACTCCAACTCCCCCGTACTATCTGTTCTCTCCATTCTCTGGCCCACCACCTTGGCCACCACTCCACCCACTGTCCTCTCCCGATCACCTATTGCACCCACCACATTCCCCACCATTCCGCCAATCCTTCCCCCTTCACCCACCATACCCTCTGTCATCACCCCTCCACTTAACACTTTACCAATCACCACTCCACTAGGGCCTGTCAGGCCAGCTTCCGCCATCCTCACCCCCATTTCTATCCCTTCCACTTACTCCACCGGGCCAATCGGGAGTCCATTTTATGCCGTGCCGGCACGACAATGCGCCCTCTGGAGCGGGCGTTTATTTCACAGAAGTTACCCCTTGTGGACGCACTTTTTGTTTAATAAAATCGTTGTTTATTTGTTTATTGGCGTTTATTAAGTGCGTGGGCGTGCCAGTCACAAAGTGACGATTTATTGTGCGCTCGATCTGACTAATCAGACGATTGTGTGGTTCGTGTCGGGACTGGAACCCGCCACGCCATAAAGGTCACGGCGTCATTTACATCCCCTCAGAGAGGGGAACACCCTTGATTAATCGTCGGAAAAAGGGGCCTCATGGCCAGAAAATTAGTTACGTGAAAAGTCTATTAGGAAGCATTGAAATCCCCGTGCGAGGGTGAGAAGAAAGCATTCGAGATTATGTCGGTCATTTGTTGACCATTTGATGTTCGGACAAGTGTCCGGTTTGAGAAACGAGTAATCATCATAGGAAAACCGGAGCATATGTATGCCGGGTACGACAAATTTATTGTTCACAGGAACTGGAAGCATTCGGTTAAATCCCGGTTAGAGCGGTCAGAAATCGGTGAGTTTATTGGCCCGGTGCAAGATCGAGTCAGGACCATTCCGGGGGCGCCTCCCGCGGTCCAAACGAGGCTTGCGTGGGCATCATTAATATTTCCGGTGCCGAGGGGTAGCGGGAAAGTGTCCCGGGACTATATTCTAAAACAAAGATGTGTACAGAGATAGCCGACTATAGGCCTAGGATGTGGGTCAGGCGATGACCATGGTTGGGGCGAACCCGAGGTCCGAGCATGACTCACGACGGTCTTATTGATGTCCCTATGCGTAGGGTTCGAGGAGGACGAGAGCCGCCTCATTCCATTCGGGTTTTGTCGGTCACTCATGGACCATTTTGTGTTCGGACGAAGGTCCGTGTAGAAAATAAGACGGTGACGGGAGCAAATCCATGCAAATGTCTGCCGTGAGTACGGCAAGTTTAATGCGAGCGCGGAATTAGATCCCGGTATATATATATGTCGGTCACTAACGGACCATTCATTATTCGGACGGAAGTCCGTATTAATAGCGTCAAGAACAACGGTAAAACCGTACGGACGTCTGCCGTAGGTGCGGCAAGTTTAATGTGGGTGCGGGATCGGATCCCGATGAAGATGGGTCAAGCTGATGATCTATGGGCCCGAGGTGGTTGCGGACTATGGCCATGTCGGGGTTTCCGAGGACCACGTCTGATGCCACGAGGCGTCATTACTTTTCTCTTCACGCACAGTCTTGGAAAACGAAGGTTCCAAGGTATACGTGCGTGTCGGTCACGGTCGGACCATTCATTGTTTGGACGTGAGTCCCCGTTTGAAGCATCGAAGATGATGATAAAATCGTGCAAATGTCTGCCGTAGACACGACAAGTTTAATGTGGGGTTGCGGGATTAGATCCCGGGAGAGTCGGGTCGAGTTAACGAACTATTGGCCCGAGATATGTTCAGATCACGACCATGTCGGAGGTTCCGAGGTCCACATCCGATACCACAAGGCATCATCGATTTTCTCTTTGCACCCAGCCCGGGGGTGTGAATTGTTAAGTGCGAAGCCCGAACTCACCAACGTGTGCCCTCGCACGCGGATCGACCTGTGCGGTCAGGTCACGGGGTTCAAGTCTCTTCCCTCATTTGATTAATCATTTTCTCCCTTTCAGGCACGCCGGCTTAAGGGAAGCAAAGAGGGGAGCGCGCCGGTTAATGGAAGCCCAAAAGGGCACGCCGGAATAGGTGGTGCAAAGTTTGGGCGCGCCGGTTAATGGCCAATGGAGAAGGGTGCGTCGGAATAGGCCCAATGAGGGGGGGCGCGCCGGTTATATGGCAAGAAGGAAGAGGGCCAGGGGCGCGCCGGAATAGGCTGAAAAAGGGGGAGGAATAGTGTAGCGCGCCGGTTAGTGGCAAGGAAAAATGAAAGGGGTTTTGAGTGTAAGGCTAAACCGGCGCGGGGGGGTACCACGTCGGGTTAGCCCACGCCGGATTAGGGCGCGCCGGGTTAAGCTTCTATGAGGTTTCTTTCGTTCTTTTATGCTCTGTTTCTTGTTTCTTTCACCTGTGGGTTGATTTATTGATTAGTTTGTTTATCGAACTGATAGATTAAGTTTGTGGAGAGGAAGTTTAAGTGTTTTAGTTGTTTGTTAGGGTGAATTAGCATGAAGATATGAATGTTTTATTAGAAGAGTTTGTTTCCGGAACTCGAAGGTTCAGTCTGTTCAGGGGCTTAGTTTGTTCGTCTGCCTGTTCTTACGTGTTCTTCCTCTGGCAAGATTTGGGCAGCATCTCCCCCGGACTAAGGATTGCCAGAGACAAATAGAGGAACACCAAATGGAGCAAAGCTCCTGGGTGAACCTCAAAACTCGGAGTGAGGCCTCCGTTAACCCATAAGTGCATGTGGAGACTCGAGGACCAGCCTTCAAGAGTTCTAGCAGCTTACAGGTGATGATTTCGTAGGCGGGATGAATGTGTGCCTCAAGGGGCCATGAATGTTCATCCCCTGACGGACTCCTCCGAAGGCCATGCTATGGAGAAGCAAGCTTCGAAGGGCCTTGGATGAGGAGAAGACAGGGAGAAAGAGAGGGAAGCAGAAGAACACATATGTTGCAAAAAAAATCATTCCTTTTATTCATCTGCAGGGGAAAGAAAAAAAAGATACAGGAGGGGATCTGCCCCGAAGCAACGAAAACACATCAGAGAAAGAGGAAAGAAATACATTGGCGGGGGAGGGGGGAACGGAGCACAAGCTCCTCCCCCTCCGAGCTCACCTCTCTTCTCTCACGCTCACTCTCTTCTTCTTCACCTCACGGGCACGGGGATGAAGCCTCTTCTTTTCTCTTTTCTTCTTCTTCTCTTCGATGGCCAGCCATCAGCTGAATGAACCAACCGAACCTGTTCCTTCTTCAGACTTGCCATTTATAGAATGGGCATTCAGGAGTGTTCCCGCCACTTTCACCTCGTCCGCGTCGAGGTCTGAAATCGACGTGCTATGCTGGACGCTGCCGATTTGTGCCGTACGCTGTCGTTCATCCGAGGATAAGATATTCATAGATTTGTCGGGCGATCTGCTGCTACTGCTGCCACCGTCGATGCATGCCTTCGCCACTATGCTGTCGAACGGATGTGGAAACACGGCTTCAGAGCATTGAATGCCCATGGAGACAGAGCTTCAGAGCATTGAATGCCCTCTAGGCACCAGGCTAATGCGAAAACAGGGTATCGGCTGGCGGATGGGATGTTATTTGAGTTAAACCGGCGTGGTGTTGAGCGCGCCGGATTAACAACATAGAAAGGGGCATGCAGGACTAGCATCAGCAAGGGGCGCGCCGGAATAAGCATAAGCAAGTGGGCGCGCCGGTTTAAGGCCAAGCAAGGGCGCGCCGGATTAAGCATAAGCAAGTGGGTGCGCCGGTTTAAGGCCAAGCAAGGGCACGCCGGTTTAAGTGCAGGCTACGCCGGTTTAGAATTCATCTTGGCTTCGCGGCTATTCAGACGAACGCTTGTCCTCCCGTGCTGCTTTAGCTGTAATGCACCACCTCCGGGATGTTTAGTTCGGGGCCTCTGAATCCCGATTCTGAGCTTTGAGTGATCTCCGACGCGTGCCGGACATGTGTTCGAATTCTTGAGTTTCTTTTGATTCGGCCGTTGGGAATGCCGACTGGAGAGTGGGGGCCATCTCTTCAGCACGAGGGGCTTCTTTGTTGGGTGGCAGAGCACCGGGCAGGTATTCATCCTTCTTGGAGGAAGCATAGGGTTTATTCAGCCTTCCCATCTTTGACTCACTCTTGAGTGCTAAGATGTGCATGCTATATGATCATCATCATTTTTTTGACGTCCACACCCCTCCAACGGTGCACCTGCACCCAACCCTCCAATTTCCTCCTCAACAGTTGAAGCTGAAGAAGTAGACCCCGCGCCTGGCACGAAATATGATTTGCTACAGCTCTTGGACCGGATGCCGGCCAAGATTTCAGAACTGGAATTAATAAAAAGGTCCACGCTACACCAGGATGCCCTAAGGGCTTTTCTGCAGAAAGTGATGGTTAACGAAGACGTAGCAGTGGACATTTTTCCATCCGTGTTGGCCACTATCACGAGGGGGCCTTCCATTTCATTTTTTGAATCAGAATTGGCACCCCCAGAGGCACGACAGATGCCACTCTGCATTACCATTTCCTTAAACAAAGTGGCAGTTGAGTCAGCCCTTATGGACATGGGAGCATCGATAAATGTGTGTCCATTGAGCACATTGCGTGCCTGCAATATCTCAGAAGACATGCTTAGGCCAACGCCAACCACAATTGCGGCTTATGATAACTCCAGGCGAGCTTGCCATGGGGTTGTGACAGTTCAAGCTGAGCTAGGGCCTTTAAAAATAGATGTGGAGTTTTACGTACTGGACATAGACCCGATGTTCAAGGCTATTCTGGGTCGTCCATGGATAGACAGCTTGAATGCATTACCCTCAATTGCCCACCAATGCCTCAAGTTCCCATTCCATGGGCGGGTAGTCAAGGTGAAGAGTGTTTCCACAGTCCAGACTGTTGATGCGATCGCTGACAAGATCCTTCCTACTTTGTGGCCAAGCAACATGCCAGTTCTTTCTATTATGGACTTAAACTATTCATGGGCATATGCATCACGCAAGCCCGCCACTGCACCGACAAATGTTAAAATTGAGTCCAAGATTAGAGATTCAAAAGGGTGGCACATGATTTTGAAGTTAGGCTATCAGCCGAGCATGGGCCTTGGCGCACAATTGCAGGGGCGGACTAATCCGTCCCTAGGGGCAGAAAGATGAGCCGATGAGGCCTTGGCTACCGAGAGTCGGCACTATCTATACTAGGAGACTCCGGGCCACTAACGTGGGATTATCGTCAACACTTCGTGAAAGGCCCGTTACAGCCTGGTACTCTGAAGAAGCCGCCGCCCTGTTCTGATGGGAAGACCGATGCTGCTTATGTTGTTGCTGACCAACTGTCGCCGCAGAAGGGGCTGGTGGGTGACATGGATGACTTTTGCAGTTGTTTTGAAAAGATGTTCCGTGAGGAAAAGCCTTGTTCAAAAAAGATGGAGGTGCAATTGGTGAAGCATTCTCCGCTTGAGCTAGTTCACCAGAGGCCGCAGGAAGTGGGGAGCTCCATCACTACTTTTTCTTTATCCCCGTCCCGCCTTGCCTCCTTGTTTCAGCAATTGGGGTTTATTCCCCGTTCCCCTCTGATTATGGTCGACCCGTACTTTACGAAAAGACCACCTCAAATTCTGTTTGTTCCTTGTGCATGTGGGCGCTGCCCACCCATTGATTTGTCAACTCTGTTTACTCCTCCCTCCCCCACTGTCGAACTCCACGAGATGTGATTTTCATCTTTCGACCCCTTCTTCGATTGCATCTTCCCCTCTCTGTTTCCCATGCAACTTCCTCCTCCTCTGTCCTCCTCTTCCTGTTGCGTAATCTCCTCCAGCTTCCAAAAAAAATGCCAATTTTAAAACGGAGGTTTCAATGGAGGATTACGCTATGTTCTGTCCATCTTCCCAGGGGCATGAAACCCCTGCTTCTTTCCCTGTAGATTTCTTATCTCCTAGGTTAGATATACATTCTGCAGAATCTCCTAAGCTAGTTGAGTTAGTTGGGGTAGAGTCTAGCTCTAGTGCGGTCAGCCCATCCACGTCTGCGGCGCACCCTGTGATGTGTCATTCCAAATCCATTCCAGATAAGTTCTTGCAAGATTTACCCAAAAGATGTCATGCCCTTCTCAAGTGCCCTGAGTTTGTAGTGACCGTGATAGTTTTAGAGGATGATGAGAAAGCAGAAGGGGTATGGAGCAATGACGGATTAGGTGTGTATGAAGTCATAGATGAGAAGGACCCAACCGACGATGAGGAAAGCGATGTGGATGACACTACCGATCTGTACGCACAGGGATTGAAGAGATTCAATGAAATGACAACGGCAGTGGATGAACCCACTAAAGAGATCAACCTTGGAACGGAAGAGGACCCTAGGCCCATAATCATTTTCGCTAATCTCCCTCCTCAGGTTGAAGAGGAGTTGATCAAGGTTTTGAGGGAGTACAGTGATTCTTTTCCCTGGTCCTATGAGGACATACCGGGTCTTGACCCCGCTTTAGTTGAACACCGACTTATTCTTAAACCATGGGCGAGACCCGTTATACAAAAAGTAAGAAGGTTCCACCCCCAAATGGCCTTGAGGATAAAAGAGGAAGTCAATAAATTGCATAAGGCCAGGTTTATTAGAGTTGTATTATATCCGTAATAGGTGGCGAACATAGTCCCGGTAATGAAAAAGGATGAAAAATTTTGAATTTGTATCGATTTCAATTGGTGCTGCGTCAAGTTCTGTCAACTTACCGCACCCGTGACCCTAAACTCAAACCCTATCAAGATTTGGTCACGCTCTTGGATGGGTAGTTCCGGAAGCTCATCTACAGTCAAACTCCTTGTTCTCAGAACATTCTAGCCGATGCACTTGCATCACTTGCTTCTTCTCTTTCATTCCCTCTCAGTCGTGCCACTGAGACCATTGTGGTCCAGCGGTTAGATGCTCCTTCCCTTCAGGATCCCTGGTTTGACAACCTTAGGAAGTCTGTAGAAAGGAAAGTCGAGAGGGAAGATTTAAAGAAGTTTCATTGACTGAGCTTGAGGAGATCATAGAAGAGGAGGAATTACCGTGGTACCACGAGATAGAGCAGTATTGCAGGGAAGGATCCTTCCCAGAGACGGCAAATGCTGAGCAGCGCAAGGCCATCATAAGATTCACCACCAGATACATAATTGTCACCAAAGAACTCTACAGGCGGGCTCTCAATGGAGTTCTGATGAGGTGTCTGGATGACGATAAGGCTTGGAATGTTGTTGAAGCAGCTCACGCAAGTGAGTGTGGAGGGCACGTTAATGGACATGCGTTGGCGAAGAAGATTCTTAGGCAGGACTATTACTGGTGAACCCTAGAAGAAGACCATTCCACCTATGTCCGTAGGTGTCTTCAATGCCAACTTCATGCCGATAAAATCCATGCTCCTACTTGTTCTCTCCATCATCTTTCTGCTCCTTGGCCATTCTCCATGTGGGCTTTTGATATCGTAGGCTCGCTAGGTGATCCGAAATCTCAAGTCAAACAAAAACCATTCATTCTGATTGCTACGGAGTACTTCACCAAGTGGGCGGAAGCTGAAGCCTATGCCGAAATTAAAGCTACCACAGTATGCCGCTTCATTTTGAAGAACATCATCTCGCGGTTTGGAGTGCCAAGTGATATCGTCACCGATAATGGACCTCAATTTGTTTCTCAAGAACTTCAGGACCTCTGTAAAAAATTTAATATTTCATTGCATCATTCGTCATCATACTACCCTCAAGGTAACGGCCAAGCTGAGGCCACGAACAAAACCCTTCTAAAAATCATTAAGAAAACTTGCGAGTCACACAAATTTGCTGATTGGGCCGACAAATTGGTAGAAGCTCTATGGGCTTATCGCACCTCCATCCATACTCCCACGGGACAAACTCCTTTTCCTCTCACCTATGGGATGGAGGCGGTACTCCCGTACGAGATCTTGATCCCTTCCCTAAGAGTGCAGCTAGACAAAGAACTTAATCTCGACGAGCGTCGAGAGGCGTTATTAGTCCAACTGGAACTCTTAGACGAGAAGAGGCTTAATGCGGCCAATCACGTCTCTGTTTATCAAAAACCTATCTCGCGGCATTTTCAAAAGAAGGTTATTGAAAGAAAATTTCAAGTGGGTAACATGGTTTTGAAACATAAATTTATCAGATCAGCAGGTCCTAGGTCTAAGCTGAAACCTAATTGGGAAGGGCCGTTTGTAATTAAAGAAATCTATCCTAGGAATGTGTACCGTCTTGTTAACGCGGAGGGTGAAGAGTTGCCAAATCCGTGGAATGGGTTGTATTTAAAACATTTTTATCCATAGAGTCAAACCGGTAGCGGCTCGGTGGCGGGGCATGCCTCTTCTTGATCATAAAGTGAGATCCCTGGTTCCACATTCACACACTACACGACCCCCTATGGTTCGGTTTTCCCTTTTACGCAACACTGTTTCTCCCTTGGCCATGCTTAGGGGAAAGTGAAAATCCTTGTTTTTCTCTTCCCTTTTGGCCAAAAATAGGGGCAAGTGGTGAATAAGGGGGCAAGAGCTGATCTTGACACCCCGATAAAAGAGGTCTCAAATAGGGGCTATCTGTTATGACCTTATCCCGCATTCATGAGAGCAAGAAAGAAAAAAAGAAAAATATATAGAGAAAAGGGGCAAAATCAAAGACAAAGCTAAAGGCTCATCCAAAGCTCAAAGCTTGAAAAGTCTAAAAGACCCCACATCAATGAAGCTAGGCATGGCAAGAGTGGCAGTACAGTTTCCCCGCGGGACGTTATGAGCCCGATCGTATGCGTGCCTAGAGCGGATGTAGGTTCGATGATGGACACAGCCCCGACGGAACAGACCAACTTCTTTGAAAAGGGGTTGTCGTGAGAAAAACTCAAGCCCTAAAAACCTCTATACCTGTTGCCGACTTTTCTATCAAACTCTTTTCTTTTTTTCCAAAGAATGGATCCTACCCCGTGTATGGCCTCGGTAGAGACACCGTTAAGCAGAATTGGACCCCGGCCATGGGCGGTCACCCATAATGCACGTCGAGCTTGGGAGACCCCTAATAAGATATGAGGTTCCCCGTCATCAGGTTTAAGCTGATTCTAAAATTCAAAAAAAATCAAATATTCTAAAATCAAAAAAAATCAAATATTCCAAAAATCCAAAAAATCAAATATTCCAAAAATCCAAAAAAATCAAATATTCCAAAATCTAAAAAAATTAAATATCCAAAAATCTAAAAAAAATATTTCAAAATCCAGAAAATCAAAGATTTTCAAAACCACAAAAAGATTTTCATCATCATGATTTGCATTCATGCATTGCATTCATTTTCATTTTGCCTATTTGATAAGGCTTACCCCCTTGACCGAAAATCAAGAACTGGTCATTCCCTAACTTGCTACAGGCAAGGGGTTAAGCCTAAAATAGATTTAATTTACTTCTTTGTTTGTGTGAGTGTAGGGGCAGGATGAAGGTCAGCACTTCCGTTACTGAACCGTCCTCTGGTGACCGTTTCATTCCTTCCAACAGCCAATATCAGACTGTCCAACAATTCACGAGGTTTAATTCTGACCGTTCCAATCTCTAGCTACTTCAAGGATCTACGGTCCTCAATAGACCGTTCAAATATGTAAACGGCATATTTATGACCATTTTACCATGTTCACGGTCTATCACAGGCCTTTCAATTACATGTTCTCAACTCTGCCGTCGATCTAATGCACAGCCATGTTCTTGTCGTTCTTTTCATTGCACGGTTAGTCCCTAACTGTTTACCCTACCAAGCGGTCTGTGTGTGGCCGTGTTCATCTTGAGGTTATATCCCAAACTCATTCGATCACATGTAAGAAAGGGCCAAGCTCAGGTCAAACCAAATCACCAACTTTATTCATTTAATGGAAAATATTTCTAAGCATAAGTCTCTATGTCAATCATCATGAAAGAAAGGAAAAATCACTCAATCCTCCGCTGGGCATCCCCACGGGGTCGTATCTCTCTCAGCTCTCTAACATAAGCCTGGCGTGTCTCGGAAGCCTCTGCAACGTCCACCGGTAGGGTAAGCACCTTGCTAACCTCCCACATGATCAGGGCACTCTTGACCGCCTGCTCGTCCTCCTCTGTCCCGATCCTCCTCGCCTGTAGTGCGGGAAGTTGGGGTAGTGCTGGTAGTACGGTCCTGGGTAGTCCAACCTGTAGGTAGCACCGGTGTGGGCTGTACATCGCCAGTGTAGTGTCGCTCACAAACCTCAGAGCCAAGCCGGGCCTCCTAGGTAGCCTGACAGTGGTGCCGTGGAGGAAGTCATGGCGCATCACGAACCAATCCAGGGGCAATCTGTTGATGTACAGTCGCCACTCATCCCTGGTCTTCTTTTCTGCTGTCCTGCACTCTACCTGTGGGGAGAACCTGAAGGCGCCGCCTATGAAGAATAGTGGATGGCTCCCGAAGATCTGATTGGCTGAAGTAACATCCTCCCTATGAATGAATTTCATCCTGACACCCATCCAGCCCTCTAGGAGTATCATGGAACCAAAGAGTGGACCTCCTAGGGCTGCAGAACTAAGGCCTTAGTATAAGTAGGCAAGGACGGCTTGGGAAATAGAAAGACCCTACCACAAACCACTAATGGTGCTAAGGATAGGAATATCTAGGACGTGGTCGGCAGAGGGGAACAGAATGGCCCCGCACAGGCAAATAGATGCGGCCTTGGCTATGGCCTCGTTCCACCCACATTTATTCCTATAATGAGCAACTACCCACTGACTAAGGGGAAGAAGATGGATCTGGTGTGGGCCTATGAAGGTGCGGACGTCCTTGCTATCAGGAATAAACCCTCCCAAGATTAGGCTAGGGTCTATAGGGGCCGCGGTATGACACACTAAGTCCTCCTCGCCCGCCTGGGACCTAGGAAAAGTGAAGTAGGTCTCTACCTCCTCTAGTAGGATAGTGGCCTTAAAAGATGGGAAAATGAACGTATGGGTCTGAGGGTGCCAGATTTCTACCAAGGCTGAGATGCTATGCCAGTCTAAGGACAACTTCATATAGTTTCGACCTAATACCAAGAGTGGATGTAGGTGCCAAGACTTCAGGATGGATGTCACTGCTAGGGGCAACACAGGGATCATCAGAGCCATCCACTTCAAGGTGGATTAGCACCTGGAGCCAGGGAGAAGTAGAGAAAAGAAAAGGGAGAAAGAGAGGAAGAACATGTAAGTAATGGAATGAAGTGAATTGAATGAACTTATTGCAACTTACCTCTCTTAGTGGGCTGGAGCTTAAATGATGTGGGATCGCAGTCAGCCGTTGGAGCACTTCATGTTCCTTTCTGGCCAATCTAGGACCTTCAAAGACTGCTCCCTCCATGGAACTCCCTTCAAGAGCCCTTTTCATGATGATTTGATGAAGAGAAATAAGAGCTTCAAGGTTTGGAGGAGGGTTGAGGTGTGAGTCACGAATTTAGAGTCCCCTCCTACTTATAGGGCTTGGATAGAGACCTAAACCCACTAGAAGTGAGGTAGGATGGGCTTAGATCGGGTTGATGTAGAGCTTGGGTCGGTTTAGGACATCTATCTTTTGGTTAGGACTCTCCAACAGAGTCCCGTTCAAACTCTCAGGGCGTGCATGTGCGTGGTCTAGCGATAGGCCGCTATACTCCGTGAACGGTCATATGGAGATCGTTCAGAAAGCTTCTACATGATTCGGATGCTGGAGTTGGCACAGTCTTGACAAGACCGTTCTATTTGTCACCCGGTCATTCTGCAACCGTTCTGTTCTTTGGGGCGGACAATAATGGACCGCCTATCTACATCTGTGGGTTCTGACCGAGTTTCTTTCAACGGTCTAAGGGAAGGCCATGTAATTTGTTTGAGCGGTCCCTTGGATGACCGTTCAGAGATCTGAAACCTTATTTTTAACCTGTTTGCATCTTTGCCACTCAAGCTGGGGTC
Organism: Amorphophallus konjac; assembly: GCA_022559845.1. Lineage (NCBI taxonomy): Eukaryota > Viridiplantae > Streptophyta > Magnoliopsida > Alismatales > Araceae > Amorphophallus > Amorphophallus konjac. The sequence continues at coordinate 224,584,130 of CM040127.1, read as the reverse complement.
GCGTCTCTCTCTCTCACTCAAGTTTGGCGTCTCTCTCTCTCACACTCATTGTTTGGCGTCTCTCTCTCACTCACTCGTGTCGTGTCCGTCTCTCTACTCGCTCACTCAGAGTCGTCTCTCCCACTCGCTCGGTCGTGTCCCTCTCCCTCACCTCCTCACTCGTTCATTCATATCATCTCTCTCTTGCACGTGTTCATCTCACTCGTATCGAGTTAGTAATCATAGTTAGTTGGTTAGTGTCAATCATTTGTATTCATTCAATCATACATTTATCCACAAAATCAAAACAAAAAGCATATCATATCACTATCATGCCCATATGTACAAAGTCGAGTCGTAGTACAAAAGTCAGGCCTGTCCCTCTCCCTAGCCCCCGTCACTATCATCAATGCTCTCATGCCTCTTTGGTGGAGGCATTGCCGAGGTCACCTCCTCGCGGTGTTGTCGGCGCCGCTCGTCCTCCTCATTCCTCCGGTGGCCGGAGGAACCCGTGAAGTAACTCCTGACGGAACCGTGAGTGCCATGAGTACTGCTGCTCGGAGTCCCGCTGCGCGCTAACCGTCGGCTCATCTCCTTATAGGCCCGCAGCTCCCCACCCAGCCCAAACACCTCGATCAGTGCACTGTCCCGCTCTAACCGGTAGCACTCTGCCTCGGCTCGGACTTAGACCAGCTTCTCTGCTCCAGCCCAGAGACGCTCTAACTCTGCACAAAGGAGCGCCGTCTCGATCGGGTCTCCTGATCGACTCCGCTCCATCTCCTATTGGAGGCGAGCCACCTCCTCCCGAGCCGCTACACGGCTCTGCTCCACCTCCTCTCAGCCGAGTACTCCTGCCCAAGGCTGATGTAAGCTTTGTCGTCTGCATGCACATTTCATGGCCAGTCAATTGCATTTCATAATCATAGACATAAGCATTAAAGGGAAAGTGTAGTGGTTGCGTACCCTCTCTGCAAGAGTTGCCTCGGCTGCCTCAGCTCGTGCAACCATCCGTGTGAACTCAGCGTCCCGCTCGGCTTGGTCTGCGGGAGTTTGCGAACAAGAAGAAGGGGCGTCGGCCCCCTGTCGTTGAGTCCCCTCGACGCGCTGCATCCAAAACTCTAGGTCAGTCACATGCATAATCATAATTAAGTGCATAATTGAGAGTTTAGGGTTAGAAAACTCACCAGTAGGGTCAAAGCCTATAGGGCCTCGTCGTGCTCTTGGATTATGGAGTGGAGGGGCCCATAGAACTCCGTAATCTATCCCTCGGTGTCGATCTGCATTCAGGAAGTCCAGACATTAGTGCATAATTATATAGAAAGAAAAATAGAAAGGCATTTAGGGTTTAGAAGTCGTACCAGTCGGCGGGCACCACGGAACACCTGGTCTTGGTTGTGCCTGGCGTACGTTGTGTAGTACACCGCGTCGCTGTCCGCCCGAGTGGTCACAGCATGCCCGAGTGTTGTCCAATCCGCGATCTGCTCGACAGCTCGCTCTCTCTAGTCCAACACCGTCGCCGCGCCTCGTGGTTGTCGGCCCACGTGCTCCACTGGCTTCTCCAGCGTCGGGAACTCTATGACTGGCTGGTGGATGCCCATCATCCTCATCACCAGCCTGAAGTGGAGTGGCTTCACTACATTCATGCAGTGAAGCCACACGGCACGTCCCGAGAAGGCGAGGGCCCCTGCTACCCAAGGCTCGCCCTCCTGCCCCTCATCTGCATAAGGGGTCCACCGTACCTGTCAAGATAGGAAGTCACATCAGCATCACAAACATGTAGAACTACATTTATTAAGAGGGTTTAAGTTTAGAGTCATACCGAGGTGTACGGTAGGGTGTCCATGTCATCATGAAGCTCTCGAACCTATCTCCAAAGGCCCCCGCTCTCTCGAGGTGCAATCCACCTCCTGGCGATCAGTAGGAGCTCAGGGTGAGTCTCCTCGCCTCTCCCCAACCCACATAGTCGCACGTAGGTCCACACCTACATCACATTACACGTCAGCATGTATGTCACACATGGGTGTTGCATAATCAAGTCAAAGAGGTTGGAGTTGTATCTGGAGAAGAGGAGAGAACCCACCGAGCATGGTCCGTCTGCTGGTCGAGCTCAAGGTGTCGAAGAGAAAAGTGAGAACTGCTGATCCCCACACGTAGTCACCCACGTGGTCAAGGTCTCGAAGCAATGGCAAGAAGCGGCAGTTGATGACATCCGCTCTCGTGGCAAACAGCAACCGTCTGAAGAGAAGTGTCAGGAACCGCCTCAGTACCCGGTCCGCCTCTGATCCAGGCTCTGCCGCAACTCTCTGTCTAACTCACTCTATTAGCCTCTGAAGGTGCTGCTCGGGCAGCTCCCCAGTCGCAATCCCGGCTCGCCTCAGTCCCAAGCTATCCTGAAGCACCGCTCTAGTCAGGGTGGTGGACTGCCGCTCTAGATGCTGCAAGCCCAATCCCAGGAGCTCCTGGGCCATCTCCCCGCAGTCGGGGTATGTGCTCCCGCTAACCGGAGACCCGTGCACGCGTAGGCCAGTGATCCGTGCCACGTCCTCCAACGTGGGGACCATGTGTCCCCACGGAAAAAGGAACATACGACTCACTGGGTCCTAGAAGTCGTGCAGAGCGTAGAGGAGCGGTGTGTCAAACTGGCTAACCTCTACACTCAGGAACTCCGAAAATCCCATCACTGTCAGCCTCTCCCGCTGAAAATCTGGTAGTGCAAGATACACTACGCGGACCTACATCCAAGAGATCCAAGTCCTCCGCTTTCCCTACATACATTTAAAAACATTCCATTTTATTTTAGGATCTTGCATTTATGAATAATTCACTCTCTGCTCATTTAACAGTCTCATATGAGCCGTTTTATCTCTCAAACAGTTGTGTCCCAACTGTCCCCACAGTCCCCCTAGGAGCTTCACGGTCCCACATGGGCCATTCTGATCTATCCACGGTCCTTTCAGGTCCGTTCTGCTAGCTAGCGCCTACCCTGGAACGGGCCACTTCTGGCCGTTCTATATCTCCATGGTCCCCTTCTGACCGCTCCCCTTCCCTCTTAAGCCTAGTCGGTTAGGTTTTACACGGTCTATCATGCAACCGTTTGGTGATCAACGGTCTCCTGGAGGCCATTCTGTCCTCGGGTATTCCATGTTCTGAACGGACCAAGATGGCCCGTTCTACATCATTTACGGTTCCTTGAAAACTGCTTTGTCCTAATGTTTTATACTCTGAACGACTAAGGTGAATGTTCACGATCCGGTCTAGACCGCTCTGTCCCTTAATAATTCATGTTTTGAACGGACCTAAGTGGCCCGTCCTATGTTTTTACGGTCTGGAGGAGACCGTTCTATTTTAAACGTTTCATCTTCTAAAAGGACTGACCTGGGCCGTCCTAAGTTACAACGGTCTTTCTCAGACCGTGTGTTGTTGTCGGTTCATCTTCTTTAGATGGCCCACCATGGGCTGTGTGTTTATTGAGCGGTTCTATGTGAACCGCGTGGTTTCGTGAAGCGGTCACTGTAAGACCGTGATTTTGCCGTCATCCCCGATGACGTCAACTCTCTGCCCACCTGCGGAGGAGCCTCCATGGCCTCCCAACCGATCTCCCAAGGGTTTGTAAGCCCCTATCTTCCCTCTGAACTAACATGCATAATGAAATGGGGAGGGTTTTTAGGCCTACCTCGGGGTCCCGTGGGGACTTGGCCGCTGTCACGGTGGCTGCCTCCGGTGCTTTTGGTTCCTCTTCGACGTCAACGGACGTCGCAACCCCTCCCTCGATCCCCAGCACCTCCTCCTCGGCTCCGGGTGGCGGTCTGGGTCTTTCTTCCGCGGCGGGTGGCGCCGTCGGAGCTTCCTCTGTGGTGGCCGCCGGTGGCGGCGTTTGGTTCCCCTCTTCGGCCATTTGTTGGGCGATACGTCTTAGAGCTTGATGCTTCGATCGCATGTGAAAAGGGGGGGGGGAGTGGAGGAGATGAGAGAGTGGAGAGGGAGAGTAGGGGGGCGTCGGTTACGGTGAGAGGAGAAGGTGGGAGGTAGGAGAAGGAGGGAGATGATGGGTTTATTCGTTTAAAACCTCTGGCAATTGAGCGGTCTATCGCATGACCGTTCCATAAAATGACGATTCATAATTAACCGCGTAATCTCCAACGGTATGTTGCTATAGCGCGGCTAGAGTTTTGCCATTTGTTTCATTAAGCGGCCTTTCTGTGGGCCGTGTGGCTTCACATTCATATTCAAATCACTTATGCTTGCACGGCCTTGAATGAGCCGTTCCATGTTCTGAGCGGCCTATTGAGGACCGTTCACATGCTTAAAAAATGTTTTTGAGCCCTTTTGAGCTGCATTAGTTTATTCATTGATGAATTTGATTGTTTCATGATATGCACGTTGCAAATCCTTGTTCATGAATCCTTTGCAGCATCAATCACTTGCTGTTTCGCCTGCACAGGTAAGACAGGTATGGCTTTCTATCCCTATATCCTTTATTGCATTATTATATGGTACTAAGCTATATTATCTCGAGAACCAGTTGGTTGCTCACGTGTTCTAGGATCTGATGTTCCACTTTAACAAAAACGATGATGATCCAGGTTCACATGTTTAATCATCGGATAGGCCGTTAGGTTGGAAAAATTTAGGGAGGATGGTTCTATCCTGCACGCCGTGGTTGCGGATAGTGTCTTGACTCTAATTTACCCGGTCCAGCAATATTATTCTCGAGTATTTTTTATTTAATCTTTCTTTACATTTGTTTTAATGATTTCTTTTATTTTAGCCCAGCATGCATCATACGCATCTTTTGAGCATTCATGACCCATGGTTTGCCTGCTAATGCCCCACCTATGATGGATGATTGTGCATTCATGGTCTTGATTAAGAGGAACTGTTCCACTCAGAGTTGGAAGGTTTTCCCTAGTCTGTTCACTTGGTTTGATTGACTGAAGGTCCCTATCTGGAGTTTTAGTCTGTTTCTTTACTTTTTGCTGCTTGTTCCGGTTTCTTCGTTGGTCTGAGGGATTGTGTCCCCCATGAGGTTGATCGTGTGTTTTTCTTTTCGTTTAGTTAGTTTCTCCAGACTGGCGTCGTTTTGGCCCGATCGTTCCTTGTGTTTGGTTCAGAGTTTTTCGGAAGATTCTTATCGCTCATTGGCAATTAAACGGGCGTCGTTTTACCTTAACGCCCGCTTTTCGGTCCGCTCCACTCCATTTTCACTTCATCTCAATGTTCCATTTCGCTTTCGCTTTCGCTTCACCTCCACTCGCTCCCCTGCAAAGAGGACGTTAAGGAGGGGCATCTGTTGACACCCATTTTTTACCTATGAGTTGAGTTACTCCTCTTACCACCATTTATTGATGCCTCGAGTTGTCCATTACTCATTGGGCTATTTCTAGGCAGCTTATTGGGCCTATTTTATGGGTGCCTCCCTCCCTTGAAATCCCGCGATCAATGACACCCAAGAGGGGGGGGGGGTGAATTGGGTGTTTACAAATTTTAATGAAACTTTTGGCCTTTTTAAAATATGTGATAGAATGCTAGTTAAGAGATTCAAAACTATTTGAACACAAATTGGATTTATCAAACTTTGTATGATGAGATATAGAATATGCAAGATATACGTAGATAAATCCGTAACAACAATTAACAAATACACTCACTTAGAATGGAGGTAGAAGAAAAGGACCAAACCACACAAATCAAACCATAGTGCACAGCGGTTTTTAAGGTGGTTCGGATGCAACGACGGCAATCCTACATCCACCCCTCACCAAATCCGGTGAGGCTTCACTCGGGGATAAATCTCCAAATGGAGACGACACTCCAACCACACACACAGGACGACGCCTGCCCACATACACGGGGACGTGTCCCAAAACACACACACACGGAGATGAAGTCTCCAACACGATCCAACAAGTGGATCAACAAGACACACACACGCTGCGATAAGTGCAGTAATCCACACACACAAACACTAAGATATGGATAAATCCACACACACACACAGATCTAAGAAGACCTACAGACAGACGAATCAAGTACGACACACACACACACACGACCACGGATCCAACAGTGATCCACACACACACGAGTTTGTAGTTTAAAAGAAACATAAATCTGAAACTATAAAGCACAAAACACAAACATGAATAAACCACAGTTTAGAAAGCTCCTGATTTAGGCTCCCCCTGAGTGTGTGCTCTGGATGTTCACGTTGATTCCTTCTTCACTTGAATAGCTTGAGACTCAGCTTGAATGGCCTTGTATTTGATGTAGATCTTCTTACACAGAGTACTGTTCACGGTTACAGTACCCTTCCTTCTTCCTTGGACAAATCCATGTATCTTCTTGATGCTTGTGAGCTTGTTCTCTTCCTTTGAGACTACTGACTTCAAATGGAGCTAGAGTACCTTAAGATGATGCTTGAATGGCTCCTTCTTCCTTGTAGCATCCTTCTTCTTCTTCCCTTGGATCACCTTGAGTTGATGAAGAGGTGTATGGATGTAGCTTTGAACCTTGATTGCTTCTACACCTTCTTGGAGGTAGATGGCTTCAGAAATACCTTGAATGGGTTGGAGATAGATGAAGAGCTTACTGCATGAGGTACTGTTCACGGAGCCACAGTACCTCTTCTTCCTCCTTGGATAGCCTCCCCTTTGGATCTCTTAGATAGATAGGGTTTATGGCTCCAATGAGATGTTTTATAGCCCTTGAATGGTCCATGGACAACCCCCAGACCAGATCCACATTTTGTGGGTGATTGGGTGACTTTAGGATTAAAGAAATCCATGGAGAATGGCTGTTCTCGAAGTGGAAAACAAAGTCAACATATGTTGGCTCGGGACTGGCGGTTGACCTGTGGAAGCTGGCGGTCGACCGCTACTGAGAAACCTGTAGAAATTTGATCCCTGGAATTTTAGGTCGACCTGGGGCGGTCGACCGCTACTGTCGGTCGATCTGGGGCGGTCGACCTATAGTTCTGTAGGATGAAACTTTTTAGGTTTCACCCCCGAACTCTATTGCAACCCATTTAAGTCTGAGGCTTCAAACTCCTTTGATCTTGGGGAATATATGTTGAGTGTTTTGACCTACAAAACCATAGAAAAAAAGATTAGGACGTTGATCAATAATTCATGTGGTAATTGCATGAAGTACGTGTATGAAACCCCTTTGGCCATTTGGCAATTTCAATCAATCAACAAGAGCTTATTGTAAACCATTTGAGCAAGATATAAGTACCATGATTCTAATTTTCAAGTAAGTTTCTCATGAGTTGTTTCAACATAATGCAATCTCAAAATGATATGTAAAATATGTATTAGAGATCAAAAAGTGATTTATATTGAGACCCAATTTCACATATAAGATTGGAACAATTGTTGCTTTCACAAATGCATGTATGTAGCCAAGCTCCATGAAGAGTATGCATGGGAAGCATTCAAAGCACATGTTCAAGTCAATCATATTCAACCAATCGACAGGAACAATAAACCATTTAGTTTAGTTATCATCATTCACTTAATCGCTCATGAACATCAAAACCATGACTTCACACAAGAAGTTTAGTTATCATCAAAACCATAGTTCAACAATCTCCCCCTTTTTGATGATGACAAACGAAGTGATGATGACAAACTAAATGAGGATACAACATATTCTTATTTTTGATGATGACAAACGAAGTGATGATGACAAACTAAATGAGGATACAACATCTTCTTCTCCCCCTAACACAATCATCAATTTTTCTCCCCCTTTGACATAATCAAAAAACGGGATAATGTAAATCTTTCTCCCCCTTGGACATGATCAACAATATCAACAAGCTTATCTCCCTTTGAAACAGCAATAGCCCATCTTATCAAATCAGACGAAGCAAGGGCAAATCATGGACGAACAAAGGAATGTGATTCCAATTAGTGGAAACCAATTGGTGATTATGCTCACAAATCAATTTGATACCATCCAAAGCAAGTGCAATCAAGTAAGTATTGATACCAAATGAAGGTAATGATTGGCCTCAAGGATATGAGCCAGTGGAGACATTCACAAGATGAGGTGTTCAGTAGGATAGCATTCAAAAGCTAGATCCTATGTCAGACTTACAACATGCAAGAGCAAGAGGATAAAACAAGAGAGTTTATTTTGATTTTCAAAATTTCTGATTTTTATATTTATTTTGTGAAAATAGATAACAGCCCAATGCAAACATGTGACACTATGAATGCATGCAATGCAACTGAATAGACATGATGATAATATGAATGCAATCACATGAAACTCAATGTAAGCATACAATGAAATGAAAAACAACTAGGCCAAATTTTTTGAACTCAAAAACCATTTTTGGAGTGTGATGGATTTTCATATTTTTAATTTTTGATTTGTGGTTTGAAATGCATGAGATGTAGCACATGCAAGTGATGCCATATGAGATGTACAATCAAACAAATACGTATATGTACATGCAACACAGTTCCCCCGTACTTATATAAGAGAGGATATGTATAGGAAGGGTGCATGAGGGTCTTGATAATTGGAATGCACATGTGTAGCACATGGGGGGTTGTGCAATCGTATAGAAGATTCATGCAATTGCTAAAGCAGTCAATCAACTTTATAAATACATATTAAATCAAATTTCCAGATGTGTAAGTGAGAAACATGAAAGATGATAGTTGCAATATGGATATTCAGATTTTCAGATTAACACAAGGAGACCTTGTACAGACTGCACTTCAATTTTGAGAACAGCGTATTGGAGGCTACGCTATACCACAATGTGTTTTCACTAACATTTTTCAACTTAACCAATATCACATGATAGTCAGAATTTTTCAAGAGTGATCAGGTTCAAATAATTCCTTTTTACGCGAGTAGACGCATGGAGCTCATGCCAGAATCCTTGGTTACTCAGAATACTGAACCATTTCACCTCATTTTGAACAGAGATACTAGTCAACACTTTTCAGATATGAACCACATCACGTCTCAGGTGACATGTGCCCAGTTTACTCAATGAGACCGAGCATTGCTCTATCTTTCATTTTCATTTCAGATTTTTCAACAAGGATGGGTAGGTAGCTTTTTCCTCAACTATCTCTTCAACATACATGCAGCAAGTTTAACATCTCGAGAGTGTTAAAAAGAAATTCATATATCCTTATCATTGACACTCATATTCACATTTTGTGCATGAAGTGTGCAAATTTGATTCAGCATGTATACGAAAATATCATGAATACATAACAGTGTAACTCCCCCTAAATAGATGCACTTATGAAATAAGAACTCCCCCAGAGTGTACGACATGAAACGCTCTAATAATGACTCAAATGCAGTATTATTTAGCAAGGAGATATACGGCCATAGAAATGTATGCAAGCATGGGGGTGAATACAGAGGGAATGTATGCAACATGCACTATGACATGCATGCGAGCAATGTGATGTCAATTTGATACCAATAGAATGGACAATTTGATATCAATTGAATGGATGCCAACTGAATGAACTAAGTGCGACTAATACTCGAGTTCCAATGCAATACAACGTATGAGCATATAAGGATGCGATGCAATGTGCAAAGTGATTCAGACTTTTGATTTTTATTTGAATGAGTGCAGCTAATGCATGAGTACTGATGCAATGCAACCTTTGGTCATATAGTAGTGGAATGGAAATGTAATATGCCAAGACAACATGCAATGTGGTGTAAAGTTTCTGATATCAAATGAATGAGCTAACTACAGTTAATGCATGAACTCTAATGCATGCAACCTATGCCTGGAAGGGAGTGTGATGAAATATGCAATTGTAGTAAGGGAGGGCTTTGATTTACACACCATGAGACAAGTTCCACATTAGAGCATTCACATTTTATCAATGTGTCAACAAGCTTTTGCATGACACGACCTTTATGAGATAAGGGTGCTTAAAAGATCAAAATTAAGCAATGCAACCCAATTTTCAGAATTTTTCAAAAATAGATTTTTAAAGGTTATTCACAAGTATTGAAATGAGAATTTATCCAAGAGTCAAATGTATGAATCATTTAATCATTGACATGTTTTCAATTTACATAGTTCAGCTCAAGAATTCATTCACACATCAATCATTCACAAGCCAGTTCCAATCGTCAAGATCTGGTACGAGCCGAAGATTTTAGTCCGAAGACCCAGCTCACACATAGGGAATACTTCCAAGTGGACACGATCCACTCTTCCATAGACGCCATTTGATATACCAGATATGTAATTTAATTCAAGTGTGATCATGTAATTCATATTGATTATATACAGTATGCAACCACTTCATACACATCTTTCAAGATTTTCAATTCGATTCAGTCAATTAGGCACATTCATCACAACATGCTAGTAAATGACAATTCAAATTTTTAGAATCAATACCTGTCACTTGAGAGTGTCACCAAGTGACAAAGATGGCCATTGCATGAATTGACAAGGTTGAATTACCTTAGTTCAGGAGACAAGATTGGAAGCCTTCAATCACTAAAATCACCAACCTCACGAAGGTTGATGTTTCAGCTTTTGCTTTCTTACCTTTGCCTTGAGAATCCATTTTCTTCCAAGAAAATTCAATTTACTCATTGAGTGTATTTTAAAATCTTCTTGCACAATCCCTGTAAAATGTTTACAAAAGGCATTATTAGTAGCTCAGAAATGATATCATCTACGAATGCTTGAACCACTAAAATATCTTTTACCTGATTTATCTTGTGAGAGGTGTTTGATCAACCTTACCTATTGAACCTGTTCTCAATCAAAAGATGCGGGCTTTTCATACCGTGCCTTGGGTACTTGCTTTAGCACGTACAAGGACTTTCACCACCTTATACTTGAGTCGATCATGGGGGTTGTTCTACATAAAGTATCCCACCTTCTTGTAGCAATTTGAGAGGATTCTCATCATTTTCATCCTTGCAAGGTAATTCTTTCATTTACTCAAGCTTGGCCATGACTAGCCCATCATCATTTAGATTTGGGAGTATAATCTGCATCCAAGGACAAGAGGACTTGAGTTGTCAATTTCGATTCAAATTTATTGACAATGGTATGATAAATTATTTTAACAACCAACATCCCCTAGATAGCTCTAGATGCAATATATGACTCATGTGTGAACCTATACATTAAGTTCATATGACGAATGTGGTTGCTCCCCCTTAGTGTGTGCATGAATGTAAGATGTTCATTAACGTCCTAATACCATGTGCAGCCTGTAACTAATTGAGTCATAGTACTAGTCGGAGAACTTAGATTCGAAGATCACCTCATGCGTAGTGATAGTTTTCAGACAGGCTTAACCTGCCCTTCCACATGTCACCATTTGATATACTATGTAATCATGGATGACGAAGGCAGGAGGATTACAATGCATTATGGCATGAATACACAATGTTCAATATTTACAAGACATCACGTAAAGGTATATGCATACTCAGTGTATGCGGTGAAATCATGCTTTGATGAATCTTCAAGCTCTTCTTTACACGAAGATGCTATATGACAATTGATATGCGCACAAATATGCAAACAACTATGAATGAAATGCATGTACAGACATATGCAAGATTACATGACTATATGACACAAAGTAAGTTAAAACATGACACAATCACTACAGAAAGTCGGAGGGATATCACCTGATCTTCAAATTCAGTTTTTGATTTTTCTTCGAACCTGACTTATGCCACTTGACTCGTGTGTCTTACCATCTTGATGAAGACAGATTTCATATTTTACATTCACATGGCACACCTGCAAAACAGATTTCTCATTTGACATTCTTAGGTACCCAAGCCATCTTGTGTCCTTGTGGGTTAGCAGCAACATGGGCATGTGATTTCCAATTTTTGACATCATTCAAATCATCATTTTTCTTTAGAAAATAATCATGCTTAACATTCCCAGATTTGCCAAAGTGATGGTAGAAGGCACGTGGCATCATATTCTTTCTTCTCATGGGTTCTACTGATTTGTGTGTGTGAGCATGATGTGTTGAGTAGGAGCTCTTTCTCTTCAACAACAACCAGCAATGTGAACTTGTATGACCCCTTTTACCACAGTGATTGCAATGCATGGAAGATTTTATGGTGAAAGCTCTCTTTGTATTTTTTAAAACAGCTTGGTTTCTACATACTCTCAAGTCATCATTCTTCATAGTGAAACAATCATGCATCATGTGTCCAAGTTTTCCACAGTAAAGACAAGACATGTTTCTTTTGTTGGATGCATGGGATTTCACATGAAAGTTTTTAGCATGCACATTTTGAACATTCACACTGTTTTTCAGATTGGCTTGAGTTCTTGGCACAAAGGGTTGCTGGGAGTTAGATTTAGAGGTGCTGGGTGTACATGTGCTATGAACAAATGAAGTGTATAACTTGCTTTCAAATTTTTTCTTGTTCATAGGATTAAACCCCAGTCCTTCTCTTTGAAAGTTCACTTTCATCCCCAACAATTTATCCAAATTTCTTTGACCGTCCACAAATCTAGACAATGAAACATTCAAGTCCGAGATTTCTTTTTCAAGTGATGGAATGTGCAATTCATAAGAAACAATCTTATTTTCACACGAATTGACTTGTTCATGTAAAGTAGCATTGATAGTTTTATGACTTTTAATTTCTTGCAACAAAGTATGCACTTTTTCAGATTCATCAATATTCACAGATTTTCCTTTTTCAAAAATAAGCAATCTTTCAGAAATGGTCCTATTCAATTCCTTAAGTTTCTCATTTTCTTTTTCAAGTTTCTTATCATGAACAAATTCAGTCTGACCATTGTCCATTGAACTTATTCTCTCTCTCAGCTCTTTATTTTTATTTCTCAAGGAAGAGATTTGATCTTTATGGAATTCAAGATCAAAAATAGAAGACTCAATCATTTCCTCTAAATGTGAGCATTTTTTACAAGAGGAATTACAATTATTTTGTTCGCCATTTTTTTTAATTTTTTGTTTTCAAATTTTACCTTCTTGTATTTATCAACAAGATCATCATATGCAATCAACAAATCTTCATAGCTAAATTCATCTTCATTATCAGAATCAGAATTTACCTTTGAGTTTGATCTACTTTGCTTATCACTCCCTTGTTCACTCGTGCCTGCCACAAGACATTGGTCTCCATGCTCTTCCCGAATTTTGGTTAATCCATCTAAGATGTCCTTCGCAGATCTACAATGGGAGACAAAGAGGAAATAATTAGAATCAACTGTAGCAGTTAGCAACTTTAACACCAAATAATTTTGATCATGTTTAAGTTTTTGATTTTCAGTCCAGACATTTTTGTCCTTAGGCAACTCATAAGGATCGTATGAAACAAGCTTCCATAGCTTAGGGTCATATGAGTTGACACGACTGCATATTCTACCTAACCACAAATCGAAATTGTAACCATCAAACATCGGTGGAGAATTCAAAGTATACATAATTGTAGTCATTGATCTAGATCACTCTAGATTGTTAGATCTATAAACAATCGAGCCTTAGCTCTGATACCAATTGAAGTCTCACGATCAATGACACCCAAGAGGGAGGTGAATTAGGTGTTTACAAATTTTAAGGAAACTTTTGGCCTTTTTAAAATATGTGATAGAATGCTAGTTAAGAGATTCAAAACTATTTGAACACAAATTAGATTTATCAAACTTTGTATGATGAGATATAGAATATGCAAGATATACGTAGATAAATCTGTAACAACAATTAACAAATACACTCACTTAGAATGGAGGTAGAAGAAAAGGACCAAACCACACAAATCAAACCATAGTGCTCAGAGGTTTTTAAGGTGATTCGGATGCAATGACGGTAATCCTACGTCCACCCCTCACCAAACCTGGTGAGGCTTCACTCGGGTATAAATCCGCAAACGGAGACGACGCCTCAACCACACACGCAGGATGACGCCTGCCCACACACACGGGGACGCGCCCCAAAACACACACACACACGGAGACGAAGTCTCCAACACGATCCAACAAGCGCATCAATAAGACACACACACGCTGCGACAAGTGCAGCACTCCACACACACAAACACTAAGATCTGGATAAATCCACACACACACGCAGATCTAAGAAGACCTACGCACACACGAATCAAGTACGATACACACACACACGACCACGGATCCAACAATGATCGACACACAGGAGTTTGCAGTTTATAAGAGACACAAATCTGAAACTATAAAGCATAAAACACAAACATGAATAAACCACAGTTTAGAAAGCTCCTGATTTAGGCTCCCCCTGAGTGTGTGCTCTGGATGTTCGCGTTGATTCCTTCTTCACTTGAATAGCTTGAGACTTAGCTTGAATGGCCTTGTATTTGATGTAGATCTTCTTACACGGAGTACTGTTCACTGCTACAGTACCCTTCCTTCTTCCTTGGATAAATCCATGTATCTTCTTGATGCTTGTAAGCTTGTTCTCTTTCTTTGAGACTGCTGACTTCAAATGGAGCTAGAGTACCTTCAGATGATGCTTGAATGGTTCCTTCTTCCTGGTAGCATCCTTCTTCTTCTTCCCTTGGATCACCTTGAGTTGATGAAGAGGTGTATGGATATAGCTTTGAACCTTGATTGCTTCTACACCTTCTTGGAGGTAGATGGCTTCAGAAATACCTTGAATGGGTTGGAGATAGATGAAGAGCTTGCTGCACGAGGTACTGTTCACGGAGCTACAGTACCTCTTCTTCCTCCTTGGATAGCCTCCCCTTTGGATCTCTTAGATAGATAGGGTTTATGGCTCCAATGAGATGTTTTATAGCCCTTGAATGGTCCATGGACAACCCCCAGACCAGATCCACATTTTGTGGGTGATTGGGTGACTTTAGGATTAAAGAAATCCATGGAGAATGGCTCTTCTTGAAGTGGAAAACAAAGTCAACATATGTTGGCTCGGGACTGGCGGTCGACCTGTGGAAGCTGACTGTCGACCGCTACTGAGAAACCTGTAGAAATTTGATCCATGGAATTTTAGGTCGACCTGGGGCGGTCGACCGCTGCTGTCGGTCGACCTGGGGCGGTCGACCTATAGTTCTGCAGAATGAGACTTTTTAAGTTTCACCCACAAACTCCATTGCTACCCATTTAAGTCTGAGGCTTCAAACTCCTTTGATCTTAGGGAATATATGTTGAGTGTTTTGACCTACAAAACCATAGAGAAAAGGATTATGACGTTGATCAATAATTCATGTGGTAATTGCATGAAGTACATGTCTGAAACCCTTTGGCCATTTGGCAATTTCAATCAATCAACAAGAGCTTATTGTAAACCGTTTGAGCAAGATATAAGTACCATGATTCTAATTTTTAACCATGTTTCTCATGAGTTGTTTCAACATAATGCAAGCTCAAAATGATATGTAAAATATGTATTAGAGTTCAAAAAGTGATTTACATTGAGACCCAATTTCACATATAAGATTGGAACAATTGTTACTTTCACAAATGCATGTATGTAGCTAAGCTCCATGAAGAGTATGCATGGGAAGCATTCAAAGCACATGTTCAAGTTAATCATATTCAACCAATCGACAGGAACAATCAACCATTTAGTTTAGTTATCATCATTCACTTAATCGCACATGAACATCAAAGCCATGACTTCACACAAGAAGTTTAGTTATCATCAAAACCATAGTTCAACATCCCTGACTCGGTCCACTTCAATTCAGGGCTTAATAGGCCTTTGATTTCGCTTGATTTATCAAATTTTATCAATTTTTAAACGTCTAGCCTTGCACGGTCTATCGCTTGGCCGCTCAGTCAGTTCGCGGTTGGAATTGAACCGTTTATCTATTTATTGGATATTAAGGTGATTTTCCACCGACAAGCTATTGAACGGTCCGTTTGTAGCTGTCCATATTAATTGAACGGTATTCACACGACCGTCTAGTTCCCAGAGTCCCCAGCTCGTTAGGTTTTCAGATAATCATCTATTTATCTATTTTATTTGGATTTATCACCGACAGGCTATACACGGTTCGTGTTGGGCCGCCCTATGAAGTAAGTGGTCTATCAGTAGACCGTTCAATCCATGAGAGTCCAACGGTGAAAAGTTCGGTCAGTTCGATAAATCTTTGGATTATTTTCTTATTTATTGAATTTTTGTCGAAAGCATTGGACGGTCTGGTCTCAGGCCGCGCCATAGCCTGGGCGGTCTATCGCGAGATCGTGCAATGGTCTGATCTTTGAAGAATTTAGGGTTTTTCTCTCTCCATCCGTGATTTTATCCTCAAGTTGTTCCACCCATTTCTCCGCGGATACTCCACCAAATGGGGTGCCATTTGAACTGGTTGGAAGATAATCCATTTATCTACTTATGTTGATATCTCGAGCTGATTCTGACTAGAAACCCTAATTTCGAGGCTGGCTTTCTAGGCTCTATAAATAGATCCTAAGGTCAAGCTTTGAAAATGGGGGAGATTTTAAGGTCACGGCGAAGCCCTGCCAATCCTTTGAGCGACCTACAGTCAGGGAGGGAGGCTTTCTACGTCCACATAAGCCTCGGTTTAAGGAGCATTCGTTGTTCGAGTCTTTAGTTTTGATAGTCCCACCCATCGTCTCGGTCATTGCATGCTTCATTTATTTGTTTCTCTCTTCCACGTTTTTCTTCATTGCACTCCATTCATACACTTTCCTATTGTTTTCCGCACCCCTAGGGGTTTAAAAACTCCCAGGTGTTGACATCCGTTTTTAGCCCGCAAATTACGTCATTTCTCTTGTTCGTCATTTTTGATGTCCCGAATTATCCATTATTTTGGAGCCTTTCTTGCATGGATTTTGAGCCCATTTCATTGCTCCATTCCCTTTGAGCATTGGAGATCATGATTTCTTAGAGCCCTGGAGCCTATTTTATCACCTTCCGGCCTTCCAAGTCGACTTACGACCCATTTAGGTTGACTTCCCTCAGGAATGCAGCCCCTTTCGCTACGCAGTATTGAAAAATGGTTTCTTTTCACCCCCTTCCTCTCCTCTATTCATTAAGTGTCCTTCACCAAAGTTGTTCCATTTTTAAAGCACTACATTTTCTTCTTTTACGCTATTATCCAGTTCTCCACCGTTTTCAAGGCTGAGTATTTTTCTCTGTTCTCACCCCATTTTCTATCTATTCTAATCATTTTTTCATCTTCTTTTCTTCATTCAAGTTGTTCATCTTTCAATTATATACAATTTCTTCTTCTACCACCTTTTCTAATTCAGCACTATTTTCAGGATATTTGCTGATTTCTAAAGTTGCGCGAGCTTGGCAACAAAACGGTCAACAGTTGACTGTCCCATGAATAAACGGTCACTAGTGGACCGCCCAATGAATAAAATGGTCAACAGTTAATCGTGTGAACAGTTGACCGTCCCATGAATAAACGGTCAGTTATCTACAATTTCTTCTTCTACCATTTTTTATTTTTGATTTTATTTTTAATATTTTTAAAATGTCAAAAAATGGTCTTCTTGTGACCGCTTATGTCAAAAAACGGTCTGTGGATGACAGTTTATTCATTTTTGTGCCAAAAGTTGCCCGATCGCCCCATGGTTCATTGAGCGATTTACCCCTAGACCGCCCCATTCATAGAACGGTCTATCGTGCGACCGTTTATACCCTAGAGAGTCCAGATGTTCCTGAAATCCATTTTCTTCGCCGCTGGACTCTAAGGTTGATTTCTGTTCGCCGGGGTCACCTTTCTAAGACTCTATCTTCTCGAATATTCCACCAAATAACTTCCCGTTTGTTTCTGCCTCTTGTCACCACTATTATCTCGAGTTTAATCCATATAACTCAAAATTTAGTGGAATATATTCGCGGGAATCTTGGCCGTAATATCAAGTTTTATGAATTTTCGTGTCACACAAACTCTTCCAGATTAAGCTCTGGGGCCACCTTCCAAGGACTCTATCTTCCAGATCCTTCCACCAAAAAGAGTCCCATTTATTCCTAGCTCTTATCCTACCTATTATCTCGAGATTTGGTGGACTCTATCCCTTGAAATCGCAGCAGAAAGTTCTAGGTTCCAGCATTTCTCTATAGAAACCTGCCACGTTCGCCTGCGTGACGGGGGCTCTTCTTGGACTCGGGGCGAAGCCATGCCGGATCGTCGAATCACACCTTCGACCTCACTACGAAGAGGGAAGTATCCGCTTTGATTTCCATCTCTTTGGGCTCAGTTTCATTGCTCCAATCCTTAGTTCGCATCTCCTACTTTTTCAAAATCATCACAAATCGCACTATTTCTACACGTTTCTGCATTTTTCTCCATTTTGCACATCACTTTTCTCCTCATTCTCTCAGTCATTTGCATGATTTCAAATCCTATGCATGCACAATACACCCACCTTTTGTTTGCACCTATTTATAGGGGTTAAAAACCCTCCCCGGGTGCGTTCTCCCCCTTTCTTTCATGCTACTTTATCATTTCGGGACATATGCTACACTTCACATTCTAATGGATTTTCTCTTATGTTTGTGGCTTTGTTTTGCATGAGATTGTTCATAGAACGTGAGGCCCTTGCTTTCTAGCCGGCTGGAAGGCGAGGAGGTGTCACCCACATCGGTTCCCCGCACACCTTTTCAAAGCGCGATCACATTGTAGCAGCTTCCCGTTAGGCCGCGTCTTCCTCCATATTTTCCAAGGTACACGGTGCCATCTTCATCCGTTCTCCATCTTTTTAGTGCCGTAGAACCTTGGTGGCGATCACGGTCAAGTTCCTCTTCTTCATCGCCCCTTTGCTTTTCATGCACTTTCACGCTTATATGCATGGTTACATGTTCGTAGTTTGGGGCGGGATATATTGAAACATTTGTATCTACAATTTTTTTCGATCACGGTGGGACACCTAGTGCCCATCATGTGATATCTTTGGTCTCTTGCATGTTGGGAAGGTGTTCATGCATGTTTGGGTAGTCTCCTCCACGTTTTTCCATCATTCTATCCATTTTCGAGTCTGTCAGGGTTACACGGTCTATCGTAGGGCCGCCTAAACCTTTAAACGGCCTTTCCAGGACCGCCCAAACCCTCTGGAGTGATAAACGGTCCTCCCAGGACCGTCTAGCACTTGGACGGTCATCAAGTAGACCGCTCATAGGGTAAAAACGGTCATCTAGGGACCTTTTAGTGGTTCTGGCAGGGCATGATTTCTATTCACAGGGGCCTTATTCATTTGGGCATAACTTTGCCTCCCGACATCAGATTGGGCTGATTTTTAGTGTGTTGTGCTTTCCTTTGTATTATCTTTCCATACATATAGAGTTTGCATCATTTGGACATTATTTGCATATTTAAAAATTGCCTCCATTTTTGTATTTCCGCATCTAGTTTGTAGGCAGATTCAGGACAAATTCACAGGGGCCTTGTTCATACGGGCATAACTTTGTCTCCCGATGTCGGATTGGAGTGATTTTTGTTACGTTGTGCTATCCTTTGTATTGTCTTTCCATACATATAAAGTTTTCATCATTTGGACATCATTTACATATTTAAAAATTACTTCCATTTTTGTATTTTTGCATCTAGTTTATAGGCAGATTCGGGACAGATTCACATGGCTATTTTGTTTACTATTTTATTTTGCCTTCCAGGGACTTTTCTGCCTATATTTTGGGTCCATTGTATAGTCTTTTATATTATCTTTACATCCATATATTGTTTGCATGCATTGGACTTCATTTGCCTACTTAAATATTACCTTCATTTTTACATTTTATGCATAAAACTCACTTGTAGATCCGGGGGCAAACACAAAGGTACGTTGTCCTTTGATGATTTTTCTTATATTTTAGTGCCTAGTTGTCCCTATTTTAGGCCTTGCATCATTGTTATTTATATTGTTTTACATTTCTCATGCATTTTTATGATGTTAGCATGATTTCATGATTGTCTTGATTTGCTAGACTTAGGCCAGAAATTGCATGCACCCCGGTGCACATAGGATCATGAATATTGGCATATTGTAGTTGCATTCCCCCTCGGTAAGTGATCCTCTCGCTCCCATATTCCTTGGGCTCGACTAGGTGATCTTATCTGGGACCTCCGTAAGTCCCCGCGAGACGTGGATTCCCATACAGACGTCGGGCCGGTTGTACCTTTCCACCCCATAGGCCTGCATTTACATACATTGTGAAAAAATTAACCATAGTCAAACCAAAGTTTGGACCTTATTCCCTATAGGACACCTATCTTGAGGGAATTAATCTCAATTCGAATCATTAAAAGGGCCACCCTAAACTTTGACAATACAATACTTCCCATCATATTATCTTGTTTGATTTGGGTGAAATCCGTCATATTGTTTATATTGTTTGGGCTTGTCCCAGCCCACTTGTGTTATTTTGTGTTGTATCCCCCATCATCCATATAGGTTTTGTTGTTAGACCCATTTAGGCTGGTCCATTCTGTATGTCCATTTGTCTAGTCTCATTGTCCTAAGTTTCTTTTTCTTTTCTTCTTCCTTTGTATTATTGAGTCAGTCCCCCCTCCTTGATCCTTGAGCCCTTACTTCGCTCATTGTATTTCCCTGATTTTTCTGTATAAAGTCTCCATTTGCCCTCATGGAGCGCCATTTTTCTCCTATATATTACCCTTCTTCTTCCCCGTCTTCCTATTCCCGCGTGGACTTTTCTTCCCACGCGGGCCCATCTCCTCATGGCCCTTCTGACCCACAAGCAAATCTTGTTGCCCATTTATCATCTGTCGCCTGCCAAATGGACCCGGTCCAGTCCCAAAAACTCGCTGCTAATCACCTTAATGGGCCTCATTCTCATAATGGGTCCCATTCTCCTAGTGGGCCTTATACCTTCCATGGGCCTCGCTCTTTTAATGGGCCTCATCCTTCTAACGGGCCTCCATCTTCTACTCTTAATGGACAACCTTCCTTTAGCGGCCCTTCTTATTCTCCTAATGGGCCTACCTCCCTTAATGGGCTCGCTCATCTACCCATGTTGCTGCGGGCCCGATAGGGCCTTATTCCCATGTTCATGATCTTTCCAGGCCCAAGTATCCTTCCACTCCTGGAATGGGCTTCCCTTCTTATCAGTCCGGATCCCTTTATCCGGCCCAATACCATACTCCTGGCCCAAATTCACACTCTCTTGCTCAAGCTGGCTTGCATCCGTCTCAGTCTCTCCCCATCGAGGAGATGATTGCTCAAACTCAGCGCCGGCTTGATGAACTTCAGCACCGAATTGATCTCCAAACTTCTTTGAGTGTCCCATTCGCATTCCAAGGTCTTCAGCTTCCACTGCGTTCATAAATTTCTACTTATCATCGCTATGGTGGAGTTGGTAACCCCTATGTGCACCTGAAGGAGTTCATTTATGAGTCGGCTCAATTTCGACATGACCAACGCTTGATGTCCTATTTATTCAGTCTGTTGTTGGAAGGCCCGACTCGGGATTGGTTCTTTTCTCTTCCGCAAGAGCAAGTTGTGGATTTTCAAGTCGTCCAAGAGAGATTTCTTCTACAGTATCAAGACCAGGCTGGGCCCAAGTATTTTATGGTTGATCTGGCCCATGAGAAGATGAATCCCGATGAGGAATTCTCTACCTTCGCTGACCGCTGGCGTCGCCTGGCCGCACAAGTCCCTGGGCATATTCCAGAGGGAGAACAAATCAAAATGATTATTTCTAATGCAACACCCGAGTACCGCTATATCTTAGCCTTGAATGATATCACTTCCTGGCAATAGCTTTATAGCCGAGCCCGCTTCATCCGCCAACAACTCCTAGGTTCCCTTGACCCTGAGTCTCCTCCACCTTCTACGCCCACATATGCCTCCTATCCATCGCCTTCCATGAGTCAGCCATCCACCGCATATTCTTCCGCCAGTCAGCCTTCCGCTCCCACATACCCATATGCCTCCACGTGTCAACCCTCCATGAGTCAACCTGCCGCCATCCACAGTAAGCCCTCCACCCCCCACATATGTGTCTCCGCCTGTGTCTTCCCCTCTGGTCAAGGGAACATCACACCCCGAGCAGGTAGATGCCTTCCACATACCTCCCACCTCCCTTTCCGCTCCACATATGCCTCCACCGAGTCATTCCACTAGTTGCCATGTGTCTTTGCCTTGGTAACCCCCGCTTCCTTCTCCACTTCCATCTCCATTACCTTCCCATACCCCTCGGCATCCACCATGCCCGAAGCAGGCTCCTCATCGTCCTCCACTACCATAGTGTTTTTTAGATATTTTCAGGGCTTTGATGGCTACTCATGCGTTGCCGCCCCCTCCAGTTGTGCCCTGTCGACCCGCGGTCGGGGATATGCTTCAATTTTGTGATTACCATCGCCAGCAGGGGCATTTGGTTGAGGACTACCCCGAATTCTGAGAGTATGTTTATTGCCTGAAAGATAATAAGAGGATCGATTGGGCCGCCATGCATGAAGCTATTCTAAATCTCCGCAGCAAGCAGCAGCAGCAGTCGCCGCCCAAGCAGTCGTCTCTACTACAAGACCAGGGGCACCCTTGCGATCCCTCATCTAGCGATGCACCTACTCCGTCACCTGTTCTGTTATCTATACCACCTTCTCCATCTCCTACCCCATCTCCACAAACTCTGCCTACCCTGTCCCTTGCTAAGGCTAGTGCCTCCACTTCCGCCACTTCCACCGCCACTACTCCTACCCCCAATGCTACTCGACGTGTCATGTCAATACGTTGATGTTGGGTCCCACAGCCTTTCATTTCCCCTTTACCTTCTTCCTCACCCTCTCCATCTTTACCTCCATTACCTATATTTCCAGCATCACCATCTCCACTACCCCTACCGCCATCACCACCGCCTTCATCGCCTCCTCCCCCGAAGACTCCTATTCCATTACTACCACCATCTCCACCGCTTCTGCCATCTCCTTTGCCATTGTTGCCTGAGCCTGAGCAAGCTATACCTACACCTCCACCTTCGCCTTTACCCCCTCCTACGCCTCCACCTTTGCCCTTACCTTCACTTGAGCCTGTCATTGCCGCTATCCCTCCACCACTCGCATTGTCCTTACCCCCACTTATGCCTTCTAAACCTTCGCCTCCGCCATCCAAACCTATTACTTCCATTTCTTCTCCATCCATTTCCACCCCACGGAGCGGGTGTGCACTACCTTTGGTGCCCCTCGGGTCTGTTCCCCAGGGAAATGAGCCCAGTCAGGGTAGTTCGGTGTCGGTTGTTCCATTCATGATTCAAGATTTCATCTACCGCATGCCGATCCGGGTCTTGGTCTCGGGCTACTTTAGGACTGATGAGCCTATGCTTTCGAAGATGGTTGTCAAGAAGAGTTCCCTCGCACTAGTGCCAGTTTCTTCACAAGCGAGGCCGGTGAGAATCTCTTTGCTCGCCGGTGGGTTTATCGTTGATGCTGTTATTTCCTCTCGCTCTATTGCTGTTCAGTTCGTTAGTCAAGAAGGGTTTTCTACCCGCATTGTGCTAATGCGTACGGATGCTAGAAGATTGATGAGTTCTATATTCAAGGGGTAGTTTTCCGTATCTTCTGCACTTTTTAAGGACACTCTGCACATCTTATGCAATCTCTCTCGATTTATCAGTACGCCGGCCATGTCAACGCCGTGCATTGATCTCCCTCAGCTTCATCCGTCTCTTCTATCAAGGGAGCTATGCTTCAGGCATGATTTCCTAGTAGAGTTGCTGAATCTCATGTTGCTTGTGTCGAGAGACAAAACTCCATGGTTTTCTGATTTTCATCATTCTAAGGAGTCACTTGCTCAAGAATGTCTACATATTGTTAACACCTAGTGTCTAGGGGCAATCGCCCCGATGAAGTTTCATGTTCATAGCCGGGCCAGGCCATCTGCCAGGTGGGCCCGTTATTTGAGAAGATATTACAGATTAAGAAGCCCGAAGGTCTGAGTCCACGCCAGGTGAGTCCATGTTCAAGAAGTATCGGCTAAGAAGAGGCGGTGGCGTAAGTTTAAGGGCCGTCAGTTGTGCACTCAGGGGTCCACTTCTCTTCCTTCTTCTTCATTTTACTCATCATTTCTTCTGCTCGGTTCCCACCCCTGGGTGGTGTATCTTCCCTCTCCTAATTCTCCCTCCATGATTCTCTCCTCCCATCTCGGGTCCGCGAATCCCCGTTCTTCCTTTTCCTATCCGGAACCTCCAGACTTTCCATCTCCTCACCATTCTCGGCCTCAGCCTATGTCCTCCTCTGATTCTCCTCCCCTGGTATCCTCGGGTTCGACTTCTCATTCTCTTTTCCCGACCTTGTCGGGTGTTTATCATTTTCTTTCCCCGTCATTGGCGGGTGATTCTCATTCTCCTTCCTTGACCCTGTCGGGTGATTCTAATTCCTTTTCTCTGACCACGTCGGATGATCACTCCTCTTCCCCCTTATCTTTGCCACAATCTTCTTATGGTTTGTCTATTCTTTCTGTCTCACCCTTTCGGGGTCATTATCCTTTTTCATGCTATTTTCGAGGCTTTAGTCCACCTTGATCTCAGTTAATCTCTGTTCATTCTGTATTCGGTTCCTTGTTATCAGAGCCTTTGTGCCTTAACGAGGGAGTTCTAGCCCTCGTCTCTTTTCCTTTTATTCTTCTTCATCCAGTTTGGTGTCTGCTGCTCCTCCATCTAGAGGAATCTTCAAGTCCTTGTTATCCTCTCCCTTTTATCCTGACAAGCGAGGAATACAAAGCTCGTGCTGATCAAAGCTCGATGATCAAGATCGCTTCAGGACGCTGCCTTTCCGTTCCATGGATTCGCAAGGTATCTTAATTTTGTGCAAGAACATGCTATTATTGCTATCATTTCTATTTCTCCTGCGCATGGTTATAATGTGCTTTCCTTGACACGTTTTGAGCGGCTTTAGTTCATTAAGTTTGGTTAGTTCAAGTTGAGTTGCTTCTGCAGCATCCTTAGGCTGGTGATAACTCCGTGTTAGGAGTCTAGTTTCTTTCCCTGATTGTTGAGGGTGACCTTTGAGTATGGATTTTTCACACACTACACGGCGAGCCATAGCCTATCTCTCTAAGGCACACCGTTGCTGCTTTGGCCATACTTTGGGTATGGACGAAGGTCTTTTCTCTTCTCTGCTCAGCCAAGTGTAAGGGCAAGAGATTGATGGATAAGATGACTAACCTAGGCGCTGTTGGATTTTCCAGCGTCTCCCTTGTGATTTGTTGCTCCACGTGG
This sequence comes from Amorphophallus konjac, assembly GCA_022559845.1. Classification (NCBI taxonomy): domain Eukaryota; kingdom Viridiplantae; phylum Streptophyta; class Magnoliopsida; order Alismatales; family Araceae; genus Amorphophallus; species Amorphophallus konjac. The sequence goes on along the minus strand of CM040127.1, from coordinate 224,558,991 downwards.
GGTATGGGACCCACATGGTGCATCGGCGCTTGACAGCCCAACCCGCCGCATGGATTATGGGGTCCATGTGCGAAGCCCCTCATGTCCACCCACAGCACGATAGTGTGGGGTTCTGCGCTGCCATAAGGAAATAAGGTTCCGCCTTCGCTACCAGCTCGAGCTTTTAGCGTAACGGTAGGGGCTTGATCCTATAAACTAGTATCAGAGCGAGGTCGCGGGTTCAAATCCCCCGGGTGTCGCTGGGGGGGAGATTGTTGGATTTTCCAGTGTCTCCCTTGTGATTTGTTGCTCCACGTGGGGTATGGGACCCACGTGGTGCATCGGCACTTGACAGCCCAACCCGCCGCATGGATTATGGGGTCCATGTGCGAAGCCCCTCATGTCCACCCACAGCACGATAGTGTAGGGTTCTGCGCTGCCATAAGGAAATAAGGTTCCGCCTTCACTACCAGCTTGAGCTTTTAGCGCAACGGTAGGGGCTTGACAAAAGGTGTTGTTGGGTTCGATGCAAGTATTCAGAGGGGGGGTGAATGAATATGACCCTTATAAAACTTCTCGCCCAATTGAAATATTAATGCTTACAAGACAAAATTGGACAATCTGAAGATTTAATCGAATTCTCTTATAAACCAATAAGCAGAAATGTATGGAATCTCAATACCACAATCAAGCATATAATGGACACAGTTTGCTAACTAGACAAACCTGAAGTCTAATAAGCAATGGCAGAATTAAACAAACACTCAGTGTGCAATCAAACCAACACGCACCTAAGCATTCATCAAGCGGAAGCAACAACAGATAGAAAATTCAAACCACAATGCACAGAAGACTTTTAGGTGGTTCGGTCCAGCAGACCTACATCCACCCCACACTCAACCCGAGTGTGACTTACTGCTGACTCACAGATTGAACCGCTGGGCATCACAGCTTGCCTACAACCGCTGGGCAACACAGCTTGCCATCCGAGGAATCCTCCTCGCCCGCTGAGCAACACAGCTTGCTGTCCAGTGGAATCTACCACTGCAACCGCTAACTAACAGCTTGAAGAAAGGATAAAATAGAAAATGAAAAGATGGAAACACAGCAACTAAAGGCTGAACAATGAAGCACGAAATATAGCTCTCGAAGAGCACTTCTGACTTGGATTTGATCCAAAAGCCAGACAACCCAATCTCTCTCTCTCTCTCAGCTCGAGCTCTCTATTTCTCTCTTTCTCTTCTTTCTCTTCTTCTTCTTCTCTTCTCTTCTCTTTCTTTTTCTCTGGATCGAAGACCTCTCTGCACTCTACTTTTTCTTCACAGCTTCTGCTTTTTCTATTTCGATCAGCCTTCATCTGTGGACGAAGGCGTCCTTTTATAACAGTAGCCAGCAAGAGGAGCAGCACTGGGCGCGTGTGACTTCCACATTTCCCGCCCAGAACTTTTGGCCACGTGTCAGCTTCCTGTCAGTCCTTCAGCCTCGGATCACGTGCTATTCATTAGCCTCCACGAGCAGAGCCTGTCAGACAGACATAGGAAGATATCAGTTGGATGTATATACTTGGTTCAGGCTGTTAACAAAGTGTGTACAGGCAAGATGCAGCTTGAGTGTATAGACTTGAAGTTAACAATCGACTGTATAGGGTTGAAGGCCTAATAATCGAGTGTATAGACTTGTAGGTTAACTAAGTGTACAGACTTCAACAGTTAGCCAACGAGTGTACACACTTCGTTTTGAAGAGGATGCACAATAGAATGAAAGTATGAATGTTGTGCGACGTACAGACTTGCTCTGCCTAAAGCAATGTATAGACTTCAGCCCAAAGCCAATGTATGGACTTAACGTTTTGAAGCATGCAGGCTGTATAGGCTTAAACACGTGCAAGCAGTGTATAGACTTCCTATATGAAGAGCTATGCGATGTATAGACTTAACCAGACTTCACTCGATGTACAGACTTCAAAGTGCAACGTAGGTAAAAGGCTGCCAATGTACAGACTTTGGTAAAGGCATGAGACGTTCTCAAGACGATGAAGTCTGTATAGACTTTACAGTGAATGGATGCTCAGTGAGCCGCAAGTTGAGACGATGCAGTGTACAGACTTTGCCCAGCCTAAAGCGATGTATAGACTTCAACTCGAATCCAGTGTATAGACTTGTTGGAACACTCACGAGTGTATAGACTTAGAGTGAAGCATGCAATGCAATGCAGATACTGACTGTATAGACTTTAGATCCCAAAGGCAATGTATAGACATGGTCCCAACCGAATGTACAGGCTTCAGCTTAAGGCCAATGTATAGACTTCAATTGTGTAGACTTGCCAAAGACAATTGACGATGTACAGACTTGAGGTTCTTGAAGCCAATGTACATACATCAATGTATGGACTTTACAAGACAAACACAAAGTGTATACTTGCTCAGTGTATGGACTTGTTTGAACGAAAAAGTAATGTATATACTTGAGGCATGAAGGCCAATGTACAGACTTGGCCACAAACTGAACAATCGGATGTATAGACTTTGAGATTATTCAATCAGCCAATGTGTAAGACATCACGATGTATAGACTTCAGTTTATATGAAGGGCTGTACATATTTACTGAATTGTAAAGCAATGTGCAGACTTTGCCTTAGAAATGAATGTATAGACTTTCCCTTCAGAAACGAATGTATAGACTTGAGAGTCTTGAAGCCAATGTATAGACTTTGAAGAAATCAGGCGATGTGAAGACTTTACCAATGTATGGACTTGGGCCACCAAAGAACCGATGGATGTATAGACTTCACGAGCTCAGTTCAATGTATGGACTTTGCGAAGCACAGTCCAATGTATGGACTTCGCGAAGCACAGTCCAATGTATGGACTTTAAAGGCTTGAAGGCCCAATGTGCAGACTTGGAGACTTGAGCTAATGTACAGACTTAACAGTCCCTTGGCTGTACAGACTTGGTCACAAACTGAACATTCGGTTGTATAGACTTGCACAAACCAAAGTCTGAACAGACTTGAAAAGAAAACCACTGAATATACTTCGTGAGCGCCTAGAGGATGTATAGACTTAGTGACTGTACAGACTTGGAAGGCTCAGCGAAGGCTGTACAGACTTCAATGAAGAGATGCACAATGTACAGACATCATTCAAAGGCCAGTGTGAAGACTTCATGATGTATAGACTTTCCAAGTGAAAGACTGTATAGACTTGAGCACAGAAGCTCTGTATAGACTTGATCAAGACAAGGCAGTCGAGTGTATAGACTTCAAGTGAAATGACGGTAAAGCCATCAGTGTATAGACTTCAAGGGAAACGATGGTAAAACTACCGATGTATAGACTTGAAGGGCAACGTAGGTGAAACTTCCAATGTTCAGACTTGGAAGAACACTGATGAATGTACAGACTTCGAATTTCAACGAAGGATGTACGGACTTCACCCCGATGTATAGACTTGCAAGCCTGAAGGCCAATGTGTGCACTTGCACAGTAGCCCAATGTATGGACTTGACAAAGCAGAATGAATTACTGAGTGAACAATGTATAGACATTGGGTGACACAATGTGCATACTTCACGATGTGTGGACTTGAGTGTGCGTGCAGGCCAACAGACAATGTGACTGTATATACTTAACACAACGATGCAATGTATGGACTCTGCTATGCATGATGCATGAGACACATTTGCTGCGTTGACGCTGCATGACTTGCGAAAAGCATAGAACACACAGAGGCTGTATAGACTTTGGCAAACAAGCAGCTGTACAGACTTTGACACAACTGCGATGTATAGACTTTTGGGCTCGTCATGCAGTGTATAGACATGCAAGTTATATGAGCAAACGGCTGTACAGATATTGCTATGCATAAAGACGATTGTATAGACTTGTGAAATCTGGGGGGTCGACCCATCAGGGAAAGGGGTCGACCCATCTAAGTGCACTGATGCAGTATATGCACAGAAGAAGCAATATACACACAGAAGAAGCAATGCACCGATCTTAATTCAAGCACAAAACACTTTATGCACTCTCATGCATTCTCCACAGAATATATCAGTTATATGCATTCAGATTGTTATGATTCAATGTCAAGCTATTAGCAAAACAAAATGGTGACTCATTCATATTGCTATCATTAAAACACCACATTCATCAAAGCACAAGGGGCACAACAATCTCCCCCTTTTTGATGATGGCAACATAATGAGTCACACTGACTCGTCAAACTATTCTCCCCCTTTGACATAATCAAAAAGAAAGGTAATGGTTTGAGAGACACAATGCAGCACACAAAAACACTTATGACAATGAAACATCACTCCCGCTATCAGCATGCAAGATTAACTATTCTCCCCTTAAAATCAGATGACCCATAACTCCCCCTGAAGCACAGGAATGAACTCTGGTTATGTAATAAATCAAGCTAAATTCTGCCATTACAAAGAATCTGAATTCTGGTTACATGAACAGAATGAAACAGAACCAGAGCTGATTGTGAAACAGGATGGAAGATTCCAACAGTGTGGATCAACTGATAATGTGAGATTAGCCATGGGTGAGGGTGAGAAATAGTCAAAGCGCAATACATCTCAATGAATCAATCAATAGCAAGATGTTGATCAGGCTGTCTGGAAAGAATCTGAACCTGAGGGATTTTAAAGCTTGCACCACTTCAATAAGTCTTAAGAAAAGTAGACTCTCTTATCATAAAGGGTTATGAAGTGGCAACTTAACCAATCTGATTTAATTTTGATGTATACCAAATTTATCAAATTAAACTCAATAGTCATATATAAATCCAAGTTTTAATAAAGGTGAACCAAATATTCAGAAAGCACTCAAAAACAATCATCTTTTATCTTACACACATGATCTCAATGACTCTTTCAAGAGTTACACATATTAGTATTGATGTTAAACACTTTTCCAAGAATATGAGTTGACAGACTTCTCAATATTTTTATTTGAAGCACATTTTATTTTTCTTGAGCAATTTAAGTTGATCAACACCTTTTTACATGAGGCACAACAAGTCTTAGTTGAAGTGACCCAGTTACTCAGAGTGATAACTGTCATTGCCTCTCAACATTGAGACCAGAGTTAGCAATATAAGTGTCTTTTTGCATGAGGAGACACCTTGATTAGAGGCCAGACTCCCCAGCTACTCAACACAATTTTGCCATTGCTCTGTCAGGTTTTGATAATAAATTTTCATCAGAGATAACTATGGCACTTCATGACATGAGTTACTTTATTTCATTGACAAGGAACCCAGTTTCTCGGTGACCAAGACATTGCTCTGAATTCACAATTTTTATTTAGTCAACATTCTTTCAAGTTAATGTTTAACTACAATACTCACTCTATGTATCTCTACCAAGGAGCCTTGATTTCAAATTTCCAGATATCAGATGAGAGAGTTTAAGGATTACATGACACATGTGGTTAAAGTTTATTAAACCTTATCATTCAGATATTTTCAATTCATTTAATTACAAATTTGAGAATACATTAATCTTATATCAGTCTGGTTGAGTGGTAATTCTTAAACCTATATGATAAGAGTTTCTACAAAATCCTCAGACTGACTTACATAACATGCAGCTTAAGTTCCTCAGACCAGATCAGTAAATTTAGCTGACCAACAACTCAATAATGGAGCCAAAATAGTCACACCAGCTAAGAGGTATATGAATAAAGAGTACACGCTGGTGGAGGAGTCAATCAGCAAGAGAAAAATATTTCAGAAGGGTGTACATCAACACACAGTGGCTGAGTCTGGAATTCAGACAGATCAGCTGACAGATAATATCATGAAGGGAGTTGAAAGAAACTCTTCTTTAACAGCTCAACAAATAGAATGCTGAATCCATTTTCAAGAGAGAAAAATATGATATCAGATGAGAGTTGATCAGTTATTAGACAAGAGGTGTTCAAGATGTGACAATCAAAACACCAAGTCTAAATGCTCCCCCTGTCTAGATGTAATGAAATTTCTTTTTAGGTTTTTTTTTAAAAAAAATTTACGATATGCACGGCCCTTCAGCACTGTTCCATTTAATATACCATGATGGCCATGAATGACAATTGCAGTGCCAATGCAGTTCTATATGTAGACAGTTACTTCTTTTGGAGTTTTCAGTATGATGATACGCAATGCATTCACTATATGTATGCATATGTAATTTCAGACAATCATCAATATGCAAATCATGTATGAGGAGAATTCATAAAATCTAAACCTCGTTGTGCCCCTTAGGCATGTTGATTTGATGATAGCAATGCTGTTTTGTTTTGATGATTGCAACACAGTGAGTACTTAATGAGATTGTGTTTTGATGATAGCAACATAACTTGTTTTGTGGAGAATGCATATACATGACTAATATAGTGCTTGATTTCTACTATGTGCGTTGCTTTTCTATCTGCATGTAGTTTGATGACTAGCAAGTCTATACACTGTAGGGTAAAGCATTTCATTAGTCTATACACTCTTCATGCATGTGCATAGTCTATACATTGTGCATTTCATTGACAAGTTTGCACATTCATGAAGTCTGCACACTGGCCTGTTCATGCATCGCTATTCATGAAGTCTGTACATCCATCCACTTGAAGCATTTCTCAAAGTCCATACAATGCATCTCCTTAGTATCTCATTTAGAGTCTAAGGCATTGTCTATGCACTGGACTTAAAGTGTGTACAGCGTCCGTCTCTTGCATTGTTCATTCGTAAAGTCTGTTCAGTGAGCGTCTCATTGGTGAAGTCTGTACACTCACCAACTGAACTTCAAAGTCCATACATTGGCATTCAGACTAGCAAGTCTATACAACATCTGTTGTCTAGAGTCTCTTGAAGTCTGTACATCGGACTGCTTGCAAAGTCTGTATAATGGACTGTGCTTCACAAAGTCTTTACAGTCCACCGTCTTCATCAGCGTCTCATACATATAGCAAGTATAGACATTGCACTGTAGCATGCATTTCTTTAAAATCTATACATCCGCTACAGTGCACACACAGTCTCACTTAGCGTCTATATGCATCGGTGAAGTCTATACATTCATCGTCTCACTTGACGTTCAAGTCTGTACATTGGCACTGTAGCATGCACTCATGAAGTCCATACACTGCACTCGAGTTCACAGTGTCTTCATGAAGTCTATACATTGGTTCAGACTCTTCAAAGTCTGTACATTGGGCCTTCAAGCTTTTAAAGTCCATACACTGTCTCGCTCACATCTTCAAGGGTGATTGAGCATCGTGAAGTCTGATTGAGCACTGTGAAGTCTATTCAGTGGATGAGCATTGTAATGTCTATACATTGGTTAGGCTCGATCATGCAGCGTTCATTTCATGTCTATACACTCATTCACTGTTCATGCATTCACAGTGAAGTCTGTACATCCATTTGACTATGCATCACTATCCACCAAGTCTATACATTGGTAGAGTCTATACATCAGACGCGCATGCTCACCTGTCCCCCCGGATGCTCTCCTGGGACCGAGTATGCCCTCCAGTGACTGCTAATGCTTCCCTAACTTTGAGGATGCTCCCCTGGAGCAGCGATTGCTTCCCAGAGACAGCATGTGCTCCACATGCTCCCCTGACGCTGGTGATGCTGTTCAGAGGCCATAGATGCTCCCCTGAGACTTCATATGCTCCCGTGCGAGAACGCATTTTACATTACAAGTCTATACATCATGATCATCTTTACAAGTCTATACAGAGCTCTTCACTTAACCTGATATTCCGATACTCTGTCTAACAGGTGCTTTGCTCGTGGAGGCTAATGAAGGGCACGTGATCTGAGGTTGGATGGGCAGACAGGATCGTGACACGTGTGCTGAAGCTGGCTGAGAGACTGACACGTGGTCCAAGGTTTTTGGGCGGGACATGTTGAGAGCACACGAGTTGCTGCTGCTATATATATGAGTCTTCGTCTTCAGATGAACAGCGATCGAAGTGGAGAAAGAAAAAGTAGAAGTGCAGAGACTTCGATCCAGCAGAAGAGCAGAAGAAGAGTAAAGAGAGCAAAAGAAGAAAAAAGAGACCAGAAGAAGAAAGAAGAGAGTAGAAGAAGAGTAAAGAGAGCAGAAGAAGAAAGAAGAGAGAAGAGAAGAGAAAGAGAAGGAGAGCTAGAGTTGAGAAAGAGAGAGAGGTTGAGGTTGTCTGGCTTTTGGATCAAATCCAACCCAGATCTGCTCCATTCGAGAGCTATATTTGTGCTTCATTGTTTCAGCTTTCCGTTGCTGTCTTGTTCTATCTTTTATTTTCTTTTATACATTTCTTCAAGCTGTTTGTCAGCGGAGCAAGCTGTGAGGCTCAGCGTTTGCAGTGGAGGATTCCACTGGACGGCCAAGCTGTATTGCCCAGCGGTTTGCAGAGGTGCTGCCTCTGGACGGGTAAGCTGTAATCCCCAGCGGTTTGTAGTGGTGGATTCCACTGGACATCAAGCTGTGTTGCTCAGCGGATTGTAGGCAAGCTGTGAGGCCCAGCGGTTCAAGCTGTGAGTCAGCAGTAAGCCACACTCGGGTTGAGTGTGGGGTGGATGTAGGTCTGCTGGACCGAACCACCTAAAAATCCTCTTACATTGTGGTTTGTTTTATTCTATTTGTGCTTCCGCTAGATGAATGCATAGGGGCGCTCAACTGTCTGCTTATAGGTTCAGTAGATGATTATTCTATTTTGTCTTGTTAGCATTCCAATTTTTAAGTGAGCGAAATTCTATTTGGGTGAAGGTTTTTAAAGGGATATATTCATTCACCCCCCCTCTGAATACATAGCACCGAACCCAACACTTGGTATCAGAGCGGGTCTCTGATCTATCAGATCTAACAATCTGCAGAGGATCCTGCTAGTTTTGGTGCATTTCACAGTGGATCTCTTGTGCTCGTTGTTTTGTTTCACTGTCTTAGTACTTTACTTTGCTTATTTGATTTTGTTGCATTTCCTGTCATTTGTTTTACTTCGCTGAAATTGTTTGCCATCTGTTCTAATGGATCGACCTCCGATATATGATGGTTCTAACTTTGAAAGTTGGCTAGGAGGCCTAGCTGTGTACGTAGATTCCATTGATCCCAAACTATGGAGTTTGCTATCCAAAGGCCCACATCGATTACCCAAAGATCAGACCAAGTGGTCTAGTGAGGACACCTTTAAGAACCGTGATAATGTCATAATCCATAACATCTTAAGAGCTGCAATCAATACTGATATGTACCCTTTTGCTCTCAGGTGCACATCTGGAAAGGAGATATATGACGGAGTCGTTTCTGCGCATAACCAACAGAATGATAGCTGTTTGATGGCCAATCGGGATAATGAAGATTCCTCATCCCAGGTAAATTCTGAATCTGAATCCGAAGAGATTTCAATTGATGAATTGTGGGAAATAAATGAGGAATTGTCTGATAGATGTAAACATTTGAAATCTGAAAATAGAAAGCTGAAAAAGAAATATGATCAGATTAATTCGAATGTTCATTGTGAAAAATGTCAGGAACTGAGAAAATCTCATGAAATCTGCTTAGCAAATGTTGATAAGAGTAAGGAACAAATCTCTATTTTGGAAAATAAAAATCAGGAACTCACAGACAAGATTTCTGAACTAGAAAATAAGCTGAACTCATTAGGAAATGATCAAATCTTAACTAATGAACTAGTTCAGAATGAACAAACTAGAAAGGAGAATGAAGAACTGAAGCTGCTTAATTCTGCTATGTCTGAGAAACTTTTAATGCTGGAAAAAGGGAAGAGTTCAGGTGAAAATGAATGTGAGAGAGTGAGTACATTAATAGAAGAGATTGATAGTTACAAAGCCATTAATGTCCTACTTAATGAAAAGATCACAGATTCTAAAATACTCATTTCCTCTCTCAAAAATGAAATCACTGAATTAAACAATTCTCTGTCTGAGTCATTTAAGAACAAAGAAAATCCAAAGGCTGTCACTAAGAAGAAAGTCTCTCATGAAGGTAGTAAACAGGAAGTGAGAAAAAGACAGCACACAACTTTTGTGCGTAGCTCTGAGTTAGCTAGCACTTCAGCTTTTTCTTTAAGTGTGCATGCTAATCAGGAAAATAAGAAAACGAAGGAGAAAGGAATAGTTTTGAAAAAGAATGATAATAATCAGCATGCTAAGAAAGTACAGGCCAACAAATCTGGTGTCAAAAATGTAAAATGCTTTTACTGTGGTAAGTTTGGTCATGAAATTGCTGATTGTTTTGTCATGAGAAATGATGATTTGAAACCTAATAGAATTCATGCTAGGAACTCTAAAATGAAGAAACATTCTCATGATCAAAAGAGAAGAATAAAATGTTTTTACTGTCACAAAGAAGGTCATATCATGCATGAATGCAAATTAATGAAATATGATGACCTTTCTGCTAGAAAAATGCATGATAAACTGTTCCATGCTAAAAAACATGCATCTCATAAAAAGAACATTCAATGTTTTCATTGTGGCAAATTGGGCCACATGGTTGAAAATTGTTGGCATGCTCAGGGAAAGAAATCTAACTCTAAATTTATTAAATTTCCTGTAAACAGAAATGATTTTGGTTACAATAAATTCCTTGTAAACAATGCTTCTCATGGAAATATTGTTGTTTCAAAAGTTCAGCATATTGCATGCTTTAACTGTGGAAAGCCAGGTCACAGGGCTGCAACCTGTTGGCTGGCAGGATACCAAAGCCAGACTGGTTTTAGTAAACAGAATTTCATTTCTGTTAACAAAAATTTCCATGCATATGCATTTAGAACTCCTGCTCATAGGAATGTGCACAAAATAAATTTCAGAACTGCTGCATCATGCCACTACTGTGGTCAGATAGGTCATTCAATGAATGATTGTCATGTGATGAGAATTGATGACCTTCATGCACAGAAGTTGGCTACCATACATGCTAGGAATGTCACTGTTAATTTAGGACCCAAGACTTCTTGGGTTCCTGCATGATCAAATTGATTGACATGCTGCAGGTGTGCCTTGGTGGGAGAAATAAAAGGGGTTAACCAAGGCACTCAACAAGAAAACCCCAGGATACTCCATTTCAGGTCAGTTCTGAACTCTGTTTAAATCTCATAATCTGAAAATACTGATTTGTCTTGTTTAAAATTTCATTATCTGAAATTGTTGGTTTGCTTGTTTGATGTATGATCTTCTCTTGTCTAGCTGATCAGTCTGCATTCCAGTCTCAGCTATTGAATTCAATTCTGCATATCTGATGCTCTTCTCTTGCTATATGTTGAACTAAATTTGAATGCTTCTTTAGTGTATACAGTTGATGCACTATATAGACTGTGTGTAAATGCATGTGTTTTGTGTCAATGCAGTGCATGCTTGTTGAATGCATACTTAGACTGAGTGTGAATGGTTCATTTTGTGTACACAATCAATGCATGTGTCTTACATCTGCATACATCATTTGCATGACTGTCATTGATGCTGTTCAATGCATGTAGGACTACTCTATGTTGCATTGTCCTTGTTAACCCTGGTATATCAAATGGTAAGTTACTAAAAGGCAGGGAAATCTGCCCGGAGGTTCCTACCATGTGTGAGATGGTCTTTGAGACCAGGTCCTCTACCAAGTACCATGGGTCCAGTCTTCATGTAGAACAGTGCATTGCATCATATTTTGAAAAATCTGAAAAAAGATAAAAATGTTCATGACTTGGATGCATAAACATGAATTGATTGCATACTTGCCTCATGTATCCTTGGTGCATAGTCTGCATGTAGAACAGTGTATTGCATAGCATCATCCTTGCATCATGATGTCAGGGGGAGCTGAGAGTTTTTCTGGTCAATTCATTGAATCCTTGCTACTTCTCACTGTCCCCATTTAGTTCTTTCATATCCTTTGACATCAAATGCTCCTGGAACTCAATGCCTATTGCTATCATTTCCCTAACCTTCACTGAACAACAGTTCTGTTTCTGGTTTAGTACATTGAGTTGTGATTATTTCAATTGTTCTTTTATAAGAATCACTCTTACAAATTGAAAAGAACTAAAGGTTTAACCTTTATAAATTGGAGAGTTAAGTGTCTGCACTTCAGAATTTGAGATAAAAGAAAACTTTTATAGCTCTTAATCTTTGTCTCATGGCTAAAATAGAAAAAGTTTTTTGTAATGCCTAAATGTGTTGAACTAGAAATGTCTAGAACAGGTGAATAAGAGTATGTAATGTTTTTTTAAACAATCACTCTAAAAGAAATAAGGGCAGCAGTAAATAAGATCATAAATGTAAAAGAGCTGAACATAGTGACAGAGCAATGGCTGATTGCACTGAGAAACTGTGAACTCCTCCAAAGAAGCAGGAGATCTCACATGTCATGAGGTGCTTCACAATATCTTTGTTCATAGGGTCAAATCTATAGGGGGAGTCCTCACCAAGTAACTGAGGGTACTGGCCTCTGATCAAGGTCTACCCTTAATGTCAAAAGTGAAGACTATTCCTTGTAGGTCTTGATCTGAAATAGGTCTTGTAGTTTATGCCTAGTAACTAGGGGTACCTGCCTCTGATCAAGGTGTACACTTAATGTCAACAACATAAATGCCACAGGTCTATTCACTTAGTTCAGTTTCTGAAAATTCAAAAGTGAAATACAAACTGCTGTAACCCTTTGTAATCAAAAGTCAATGAGTGAAAATTATTTTTCTCAATACATATTCAAGTTGCCTTTCTTGAAATTCCATGTTTAATCACAAAAGGGTATTATTTCTGACTTATCTATTAATACCATGTGCCTTAGATTCATTGCTATAAATGGAATCTAAAACTCTTTTTCAGGGGTCAGGTGTTTTACTCTAGATTTATCACTGTTAAACCTGAATTTTTGAAAATTGTGTATTGCTGATTCTTATACTTTAACAGTTGTTTATAATCATGCTTCCTTTCTGAACCTATGATTCAGCTGTTGTCAAGTGACCCTCCTACCTTCTCTACCTTGTCTATCTGTTCATATTCCTTCTCAAAGGGGGAGCTTTTATTAAAGGGGAGAAATAATTCAGGGGGAGTCATACCTTCAGGGGGAGTTTATTGCATGCATACTGCCATGTTGCACTCTTGTTCATACTGTTTTTCTCTTTTTGATTATGTCAAAGGGGGAGAAAATTTTATGTGTGACTCACTGTCACAGTGTGTTGCCATCATAAAAAAGGGGGAGAATGTTGTGCCCCTTAGGCACAAGCATGTGCTATGTTGATTTGATGATAGCAATGTTATTTTGTTTTGATGATTGTAACACAGTGAGTGCTTTATGAGATTATGTTTTGATGATAGCAACATAACTTGTTTTGTGGAGAATGCATATACATGACTAATATAGTGCTTGATTTCTACTATGTGCGTTGCTTTTCTATCTGCATGTAGTTTGATGACTAGCAAGTCTATACACTGCAGGGTAAAGCATTTCATTAGTCTATACCCTCTTCATGCATGTGCATAGTCTATACATTGTGCATTTCGTTGACAAGTTTGCACATTCATGAAGTCTGCACACTAGCCTGTTCATGCATCGCTATTCATGAAGTCTGTACAGCCATCCACTTGAAGCATTTCTCAAAGTCCATACAATGCATCTCCTTAGTATCTCATTTAGAGTCTAAGGCATTGTCTATACACTGGACTTAAAGTGTGTACAGCGTCCGTCTCTTGCATTGTTCATTCGTAAAGTCTGTTCAGTGAGCGTCTCATTGGTGAAGTCTGTACACTCACCAACTGAACTTCAAAGTCCATACATTGGCATTCAGACTAGCAAGTCTATACAACATCTGTTGTCTAGAGTCTCTTGAAGTCTGTACATCGGACTGCTTGCAAAGTCTGTACAATGGACTGTGCTTCACAAAGTCTATACAGTCCACCGTCTTCATCAGCGTCTCATACATAAGCAAGTCTAGACATTACACTGTAGCATGCATTTCTTTAAAGTCTATACATCCGCTACAGTGCACACACAGTCTCACTTAGCGTCTATATGCATCGGTGAAGTCTATACATTCATCGTCTCACTTGACGTTCAAGTCTATACATTGGCACTGTAGCATGCACTCATGAAGTCCATACACTGCACTCGAGTTCACAGTGTCTTCATGAAGTCTATACATTGGTTCAGACTCTTCAAAGTCTGTACATTGGGCCTTCAAGCTTTTGAAGTCCATACACTGTCTCGCTCACATCTTCAAGGGTGATTGAGCATCGTGAAGTCTGATTGAGCACTGTGAAGTCTATTCAGTGGATGAGCATTGTAATGTCTATACATTGGTTAGGCTCGATCATGCAGCGTTCATTTCATGTCTATACACTCATTCACTGTTCATGCATTCACAGTGAAGTCTGTACATCCATTTGGCTATGCATCACTATCCACCAAGTCTATACATTGGTAGAGTCTATACATCAGACGCGCATGCTCACCTGTCCCCCCTGATGCTCTCCTGGGACCGAGTATGCCCTCCAGTGACTGCTAATGCTTCCCTAACTTTGAGGATGCTCCCCTAGAGCAGCGATTGCTTCCCAGAGACAGCATGTGCTCCACATGCTCCCCTGACGCTGGTGATGCTGTTCAGAGGCCATAGATGCTCCCCTGAGACTTCATATGCTCCCGTGCAAGAACGCATTTTACATTACAAGTCTATACATCATGATCGTCTTTACAAGTCTATACAGAGCTCTTCACTTAACCTGATATTCCGATACTCTATCTAACAGGTGCTCTGCTCGTGGAGGCTAATGAAGGGCACGTGATCTAAGGCTGGATGGGCAGACAGGATCGTGACACGTGTGCTGAAGCTGGCTGAGAGACTGACACGTGGTCCAAGGTTTTTAGGCGAGACATGTTGAGAGCACACGAGCTGCTGCTGCTACTACTACTGCTATATATATGAGTCTTCGTCTTCAGATGAACAGCGATCGAAGTGGAGAAAGAAAAAGTAGAAGTGCAGAGACTTCGATCCAGCAGAAGAGCAGCAGAAGAGTAAAGAGAGCAGAAGAAGAAAAAAGAGAGCAGAAGAAGAAAGAAGAGAGCAGAAGAAGAGTAAAGAGAGCAGAAGAAGAAAGAAGAGAAAGAGAAGGAGAGCTCGAGTTGAGAAAGAGAGAGAGGTTGAGGTTGTCTGGCTTTTGGATCAAATCCAACCCAGATCTGCTCCATTCGAGAGCTATATTTGTGCTTCATTGTTTCAGCTTTCCGTTGCTGTCTTGTTCTATCTTTTATTTTCTTGTATACATTTCTTCAAGCTGTTTGTCAGCGGAGCAAGCTGTGAGGCTCAGCGTTTGCAGTGGAGGATTCCACTGGACGGCCAAGCTGTATTGCCCAGCGGTTTGCAGAGGTGCTGCCTCTGGACGGGTAAGCTGTAATCCCCAGCGGTTTGTAGTGGTGGATTCCACTGGACAGCAAGCTGTGTTGCTCAGCGGATTGTAGGCAAGCTGTGAGGCCTAGCGGTTCAAGCTGTGAGTCAGCAGTAAGCCACACTCGGGTTGAGTGTGGGGTGGATGTAGGTCTGCTGGACCGAACCACCTAAAAACCCTCTTGCATTGTGGTTTGTTTTGTTCTATTTGTGCTTCCACTAGATGAATGCATAGGGGCGCTCAACTGTCTGCTTATAGGTTCAGTAGATGATTATTCTATTTTATCTTGTTAGCATTCCAATTTTTAAGTGAGCGAAATTCTATTTGGGTGAAGGTTTTTAAAGGGATATATTCATTCACCCCCCCTCTGAATACATAGCACCAAACCCAACAAACCTGACAATGCTGAACATGAAATAATGTGTAAAACTCAGATTCAAAAATCAGATTTAACATGCTATGCCGAATGTTTACTCAAACATCAGTGCATTCTTTATTCAAATAGCATCATGAGAGAGCAATAAACTTTTCAAGAAAAATCAATTTAGCATAGACAGATCATTATGATATGCAGTCATTGGACACATGCATTGACTGTAGCACTAAATGACCCATTCAAGCTCAGTGCAAGTTATGCATTTAGCAACAATCATACACTTGTATTGACACAAAGTCTATATAATGCATCAACTGTCTGCACTAAAGAATCATTCACGCTTAGTGCAATAGATGGCAAGAGAACATCAATTTGAGCAGAATTTAACTTCAGTAGCTGAGTCTGGAATACAGACTGATCAGCTAGACAAGAAGAGATCATCAAAAATCAAACAAGCAAAAACAACAATTTCAGATGATGAATTTAAAACAAAGTTCAGAAATGACCTGAAGAATTGAATCCTGGGGTTTTCCCTTTTTGAGTGCCTTGGCTAAATTCAACCCCTTTTATTCATTTCCAAGGCACACCTGCAGCAAGACAATCATTTTGATCCTACAGTGACCCAAACAGCCTTGGGTCCTGCATTAGTCCTGACAGGTGTTCTGAACAATCTCTTAACAAAATTATCATCATGATCCATCAGGTAACAGTTATCCATGAAATGACCGAATTTTCCACAATATCTACATGATGTAGCAAACCTTGAATTCTTTTTGTGGACATTACTATCATCATGGAATCTATGTGAGTTTGCATGAAAATTTTTGTTACTTGCATGAAGTTTTGATTTAGCATTGCCTGCCCACCAGCATTCAGAAGCTCGGTGGCCAGGTTTTCCACATTCAAAACATACAAGAATCTTTTCTTTAAAAACAGGTTTATTTTTACCAAGAAAATTTCTATTTGCAGGGAATTTAGCAAATTTGGAATTAAAATGTTTTCCCTGAGCATACCAGCAGTTCTTGACTGCATGCCCATACTTGTCACATTCAACGCACCTTGGGTGCTTACCTCTTGAACCATTATATCCCCATGAAGGCCTAAACCAACACTCAACAACTTTATGACCACGTTTGTTACAATTATAACAAATGATGTGTTGGTTTGAAGCATACATATTTCTTTTGGGGTGATGATGATTATTTGAAAAAAAATTATCATGCATCATATCATCACTTTTCATCATACTGCAGTCAGCCATAAAATGACCATGCCTACCACAGTAGTAGCAAGAGGCATCAGATTTCCTAGTAGCATGGTTTCTATCAGATGATTTCTTAGATGCATGCGAATGAGTACAAGAGGCATCAGATTCAGCAGAGCTAATAAATTTCAGAGTATAACCAGAAATATTCTTTGCCTTCTTTGTTTGACTCTTTCTTTTCAATTTCTGATTATTCTCAACAGGTTTTGTTTGCCTTTCAATTTTTTGAGCTTTGAACTGAAAGACAGATTTTGAAGGTGACTTCTGATTTTCATTTTGTTTTGGGGATTCCCTTGAGGTACCAGCTACATCAGAACTATGCACAAAGGTAGTATATAGCTGGTTTTTGGTAGTTTCCTTAACATCAGGACTACAACTTGTCCCCTTTCTTGAATTGTCATCCTTCCTTTTCACAACAGTTTTTACTTTTCTTTCATTCTTAGCCGCGTTGGATGCTGATTTTTCTAGTTCCTGAATCTTATTTTCCAAAGATGTTATATGAATCTTATAACTAGCTATCTCCTGTTCACTGCAATTGACACATTCACTTAAGACTTTATTTACAGTTTTATACTTCTCAATTTCTTGTTCCAGAATGTTCAAAGTTTGTGATTCTTCATCATGGACAGTTTTTCCTTTATCTATTGTGAGAAGTCTTTCAGACAAGCTAGTGTTTAACAGCTTTAGTTTTTCAACTTCATCCTTCAGTTCATTGTTTTCTTCCTTAAAATTTTTTGCATGAATTTCATTACCAGCACATCTCTCTCTTCCTGATATCAGCTTCGGTTTTTCAATTAGTTCCTCTTCTCTTTCTTCCACATTAATTTTCTCAGCAACCAAGTTTTTGTGATCCTCTTTAAGTGAGACTATTTGTTTGTTCAGCCATTCATTCTCACTATAAAGATCTTCATTACGTTCTCTTAGAGCTGAGCACACATGGCAGGTTGATTCAGCAGAAGAAGAATGTGAAACCCCCCCATTGATTTCATTTATTCTACCCATGAGATTTTCAATTTTCTTTTGAAGTTCTTCATTCTCAAGTTTCAGTTTATCCAATTCAGAATTAACTTGAGTACGTTCTTGCATGCCTTTTAGATGTTCATTTTTCTTCTCATTCAGCTGATTCTCAAGTTCTGATATTTTGTCCAAACATGTTTGATTTTCAAGTTTTAGAGAACTATTTTGTTCCTGAAAATTCTGAACATCTAACATACATGCATCATAAGATTGTTTCAGATCTGGATAATTTTTACAAGGAACTTTCAAGGTTATCTGATCACATTTCTTTTTCAATCTTTTATTCTCAGATTTCAATTTTTCACATCTATTATTAAGTTCCTCATTTATATTCCATAGGTCATCAATTAAAAGTTCTCCAGATTCAGAGCTTACCTCGGATGAAGTTTCATCATTAGCATTTCTCCGATCAGCCATCAAGCATTTGCTGTGATTCCTGATTAGCTTTAGCTTTTCCAAAATGTCCTTGGCAGATCTGTAAGAAGAAATGCATTCGATTAGAGATCTATCAATTGATTCTTTTAATAAAACTACAGCTCTAGTGTTCACAGAGTCTTTCAACTTATCCTTCTTGGTCCATTTAGATTTATCCTTCGACTGTTTGTATGGACCGTGAGTCATTACCTTCAACAAATCAGGATCGGTTGTGCTTACATACCGATGTAACTTTTCCAGCCATGGGCCAAGGTCATCACCTCTGAATATCGGAGGATTAGCCATCAAAGCAGATAACAAGCAGACTCAAAGCACAAAGTAATCGACCAGAAAACACCACAACCAGATAAGCACGGCAAAGCACTAACTCAGTGAAGCTAAACAATGAACACAGAAAACACACTCTTGAATGCACCAAACAGAAATGCAGTAAACCAGATTATCAACGTAAAGCACTAAAACAGTAAATCAACAAACGATTCCAAAAGACCCACTCTGAAATGCACCAACAATTAGCAGGATCCTCTGCAGATTGTTAGATATGTTCAATCAGAGACCCGCTCTGATATCAAGTGTTGGGTTCGATGCAAGTATTCAGAGGGGGGGTGAATGAATATGACCCTTATAAAACTTCTCGCCCAATTGAAATATTAATGCTCACAAGACAAAATTAGACAATCTGAAGATTTAATCAAATTCTCTTATAAACCAATAAGCAGAAATGTATGGAATCTCAATACCACAATCAAGCATATAATGGACATAGTTCGCTAACTAGACAAACCTGAAGTCTAATAAGCAATGGCAGAATTAAACAAACACTCAGTGTGCAATCAAACCAACACGCACCTAAGCATTCATCAAGCAGAAGCAACAATAGATAGAAAATTCAAACCACAGTGCATAGAAGACTTTTAAGTGGTTCGGTCCAGCAGACCTACATCCACCCCACACTCAACCCAAGTGTGGCTTACTGCTGACTCACAGCTTGAACCGCTGGGCATCACAGCTTGCCTATAACCGCTGGGCAACACAGCTTGCCGTCCGAGGAATCCTCCTCGCCCGCTGAGCAACACAGCTTGCTGTCCAGTGGAATCTACCACTGTAACCGCTAACTAACAGCTTGAAGAAAGGATAAAATGGAAAATGAAAAGATGAAAACACAGCAACTAAAGGCTGAACAATGAAGCACGAAATATAGCTCTCGAAGAGCACTTTTGACTTGGATTTGATCCAAAAGCCAGACAACCCAATCTCTCTCTCTCTCTCAGCTCGAGCTCTCTATTTCTCTCTTTCTCTTCTTTCTCTTCTTTCTTTTCTTCTTCTTCTCTTCTCTTCTCTTTCTTTTTCTCTAGATCGAAGACCTCTCTGCACTTTGCTTTTTCTTCACAGCTTCTGCTTTTTCTATTTCGATCAGCCTTCATCTGTGGACGAAGGCTTCCTTTTATAACAGCAGCCAGCAAGAGGAGCAGCACTGGGCGCGTGTGACTTCCACATTTCCCGCCCAGAACTTTTGGCCATGTGTCAGCTTCCTGTCAGTCCTTCAGCCTCGGATCATGTGCTATTCATTAGCCTCCACGAGCAGAGCCTGTCAGACAGACATAGGAAGATATCAGTTGGATGTATATACTTGGTTCAGGCTGTTAACAAAGTGTGTACAGGCAAGATGCAGCTTGAGTGTATAGACTTGAAGTTAACAATCGAGTGTATAGGGTTGAAGGCCTAACAATCGAGTGTATAGACTTGTAGGTTAACTAAGTGTACAGACTTCATCAGTTAGCCAACGAGTGTACACACTTCGTTTTGAAGAGGATACACAATAGAATGAAAGTATGGATGTTGTGCGACGTACAGACTTGCTCTGCCTAAAGCAATGTATGGACTTCAGCCCAAAGCCAATGTATGGACTTGGCGTTTTGAAGCATGCAGGCTGTATAGGCTTGAACACGTGCAAGCAGTGTATAGACTTCCAATATGAAGAGCTATGCGATGTATAGACTTAACCAGACTTTACTCGATGTACAGACTTCAAAGTGCAACGTAGGTAAAAGGCTGCCAATGTACAGACTTTGGTAAAGGCATGAGACGTTCTCAAGATGATGAAGTCTGTATAGACTTTACAGTGAATGGATGCTCAGTGAGCCGCAAGTTGAGACGATGCAGTGTACAGACTTTGCCCAGCCTAAAGCGATGTATAGACTTCAGCTCGAATCCAGTGTATAGACTTGTTGGAACACTCACGAGTGTATAGACTTAGAGTGAAGCATGCAATGCAATGCAGATACTGACTGTATAGACTTTAGATCCCAAAGGCAATGTATAGACATGGTCCCAACCGAATGTACAGGCTTCAGCTTAAGGCCAATGTATAGACTTCAATTGTGTAGACTTGCCAAAGACAATTGATGATATACAGACTTGAGGTTCTTGAAGCCAATGTACAGACATCAATGTATGGACTTTACAAGACAAACACAATGTGTATACTTGCTCAGTGTATGGACTTGTTTGAATGAAAAAGTAATGTATATACTTAAGGCATGAAGGCCAATGTACAGACTTGGCCACAAGCTGAACAATCGGATGTATAGACTTTGAGATTATTCAATCAGCCAATGTGTAAGACATCACGATGTATAGACTTCAGTTTATATGAAGGGATGTACATATTTGCTGAATTGTAAAGCAATGTGCAGACTTTGCCTTAGAAACGAATGTATAGACTTTCCCTTCAGAAACTAATGTATAGACTTGAGAGTCTTGAAGCTAATGTATAGACTTTGAAGAAATCAGGCGATGTGAAGACTTTACCAATGTATGGACTTGGGCCACCAAAGAATCGATGGATGTATAGACTTCACGAGCTCAGTTCAATGTATGGACTTTGTTAAGCACAGTCCAATGTATGGACTTCGCGAAGCACAATCCAATGTATGGACTTTAAAGGCTTGAAGGCCCAATGTGTAGACTTGGAGACTTGAGCTAATGTACAGACTTAACAGTCCCTTGGCTGTACAGACTTGGTCACAAACTGAACATTCGGTTGTATAGACTTGCACAAACCAAAGTCTGTACAGACTTGAAAAGAAAACCACTGAATATACTTCGTGAGCGCCTAGAGGATGTACAGACTTAGTGACTGTACAGACTTGGAAGGCTCAACGAAGGCTGTACAGACTTCAACGAAGAGATGCACAATGTACATACATCATTCAAAGGCCAGTGTGAAGACTTCACGATGTATAGACTTTCCAAGTGAAAGACTGTATAGACTTGAGCTTAGAAGCTCTATACAGACTTGATCAAGACAAGGTAGTCGAGTGTATAGACTTCAAGTGAAACAACAGTAAAGCCATCAGTGTATAGACTTTAAGGGAAACGATGGTAAAACTACCGATGTATAGACTTGAAGGGCAAGGTAGGTGAAACTTCCAATGTACAGACTTGGAAGAACACTGATGAATGTACAGACTTCAAATTTCAACGAAGGATGTACGGACTTCACCCCGATGTATAGACTTGCAAGCCTGAAGGCCAATGTGTGGACTTGCACAGTAGCCCAATGTATGGACTTGACAAAGCAGAATGAATTACTGAGTGAACAATGTATAGACATTGGGTGACACAATGTGCATACTTCACGATGTGTGGACTTGAGTGTGCGTGCAGGCCAATAGACAATGTGACTGTATATACTTAACACAACGATGCAATGTATGGACTCTGCTATGCATGATGCATGAGACACATTTGCTGCGTTGACGCTGCATGACTTGCGAAAAGCATAGAAAACACAGAGGCTGTATAGACTTTGGCAAACAAGCAGCTGTACAGACTTTCATACAACTACGATGTATAGACTTTTGGGATCGTCATGCAGTGTATAGACATGCAAGTTATATGAGCAAACGGCTGTACAGATATTGCTATGCATAAAGACGATTGTATAGACTTGTGAAATCTGGGGGGTCGACCCATCAAGGAAAGGGGTCGACCCATCTAAGTGCACTGATGCAGTATATGCACAGAAGAAGCAATATACACACAGAAGAAGCAATGCACCGATCTTAATTCAAGCACAAAACACTTTATGCACTCTCATGCATTCTCCACAGAATATATCAGTTATATGCATTCAGATTGTTATGATTCAATGTCAAGCTATTAGCAAAACAAAATGGTGACTCATTCATGTTGCTATCATTAAAACACCACATTCATCAAAGCACAAGGGGCACAACAGGCGCTCCCTAATACGAGAGAGGTCTCAAATAGGGGCAGTCTTGACCCTCAAAAATGAGCTTTCCTGCTATAACTAGCCAATAAGGGCTACCAAAATGAGAAAATGAATCAATGGAAAATTATGAATCAAATGCATGGCAAGAGTGTGTTGCATCCCTACGGTTTTGATGATGTCTCACACTATAAATCAATCTGTTTCTATCTCTAGATTAATTCATGCTTCATCACTTTGGATAGTACAGTTCATGTGGTTGTCATATAGACATTCATTGCTTGATCAACTCTATACACTGCCAGCATACTTGTTCAAAGTCTCTGCATTGTAGTCTATACATTGCCCATGTCTGTACAGAGTCGTTTGCATCAAGTCTACACATCCTGTTTGCACGCAAGACTTCAGAGTCTATACATCGCAGAGTCTGTATAGAGTTTGCACAAGTCTGCATGCTTCTAAGTCTATACATCGTTTATGAAGTCTGTACAGCAATGCAATCCTTGAAAGCAAGTATATATATTGCGTTGGTGGCAAGTCTATACATTGGGCCGTAGCTTGCACGAAGTGAAGTCTATACATTCGTTCAGGGTTTCCAAGTCTGTACACTGGTCCTCAAGCGTTGTAAGTCTGTACATTGGTGCTTTGCCAAAGTCTATACATTGTGAACCTTCAAGTCTATACAGACTTTACTTCGCTCAAGTCTATACATCGTCCAGTTGTCTTTGGTAAGACTTCACATCGTGAAGTCTATACTTTCAATTGCCTTGCTGTGCTCAAGTCTGTACAGCCTTTCCCTTGCAAGTCTTCACATCGTGAAGTCTATACTTTCAATTGCCATGCTATGCTCAAGTCTGTACAGCCTTTCCCTTGCAAGTCTTTACATCAGATTCGCATGTCTATACATCTCATAAGTAGTTCAGATGGCGTCAACCCATTGAGCCCACGAGGTTGACGCAGCCTTGAAATGCCTCAGATGTCTTTGAAGATAAGGCTGGAGGCGTTGACGCATGGGGTTATTGCGTCGACCCACTGAACTGACCCAGATCTAACTTCTCTTCAAGGAGTAAGTCTATACATTGGATATGGGTGTGCATCGTGAAGTCTATACACTGCTTGTGTAACTCAAGCCTTTACATCAAAGTCTATACACTTTTTAGGCTTGTTCATGCATAGTTCTTCGCAAGTCTATACACTGCCTTCCCATGCACGCGTTCATTAGGTCTATACACTCGCTCGTCTCTCCAAGTCTTTACATCGGCGCACTGTTCATGCATCAGTTCTTCAAGTCTATGCATCGGCGCACTGTTCATGCATCAGTTCTTCAAGTCTACGCATCGGAGCAGTGTTCATGCATTAGTTCTCCAAGTCTATACATCGATGCACTATTCATGCATCAGTTAAGTCTATACACTGGCTATGGCTTGTTCATGCATCTTACCCACGCAAGTCTGTACACTGAGGTCGCTTGAAGGGCTTCAAGTCTACACACTCTCACATTGTACACACTTGCTTATTTTCTGCTTCTAAAGTCTATACATGCTGTGTTAAGAGCCTGAACTAACTAATTGCATTTCTTTGTCTCTGCCTGTAGATGAGTCATGTTGATGATTGGACACGTGATCCGAGGATGATGCTTGGCACGTGATCCGAGGTTGCTCTGGAAAAGGAGGGAACTAGCCCCACTCGTGTGAAGCCCTGGAATTCATGTCTGATGCCATATAAAAGGAAGCCTTCTGCGAACAGGAGAAATGAACTGGAGGAAAAAGCTGAACAGAAGAATCCCTGAGCAGAAGAAGAAAAGAGAGAGCCTCCACGTTCCAGAGAGAAGATAGAGAGAAAAGATTTGAGAGTATTGCTCTGAGAGAAAAGTCTGAGTGACAGAGTAGTGTTTCATTTGCTTCTTCGGAAGCTACATTGTTTTGGTTTTCAGAAACGATTGTCTTCACCGATTCTCTTATTTTCTGTTTCTTTCTTCATATTTCTGATTTCGAATTGTTACCCTCCAGTGTTTGGAGGAAGGGAGAGTTACTCCGGTTTACCTCTGGGCTGCGGAGTAAGAGAGATCTGTGATCTCTGATTTTGCCAGTGACGGGTTGTCACTAGCAGGTTCCCTCCGGGTTGGAGGAAGGGAGATCCATCTCCGGTTCTGGTCTTGCGGGTAGCAGGTCCAGGTGTCAAGCTCTGTGGGTAGCAGAGTTTGGGTTGAGGGATTTGTTTCCCTTGGTTGGTCAAGCTGTGTGGCAGCATTGTGTTCGCAGACTGAGTCTGCTATTTCTAGCCGTGGCTAGTGGAATCCTCACTCTGGTTTGGAGTGAGGGATGGATGTAGATTGTGGACTACAATCGAACCACCTTAAAATTTCTTGTCTCTTCTGTGGTTTGCTTGCTATTGTTGTGTTGCATTTCCTCTGCTCGTCAAATTGCTTCTATGTGAACAGACCTTTCAATCGCACACTTATTCCATCCCGGTTATTGATTGCTTTAGCTATACTCTTTCGCTGCATCTGAAGGGTTGTAAAACTGTAGAACTTATTTTCCGCTGAAGTTTTAAAATCGGGAGTGATCTATTCATCCCCCCCTTCTATATCACTCTACGCTGCGCATATCAATTGGTATCAGAGCAGGTTTGCATCATGTGGGCAAACGGTCAGGGAAATGCTAATGGTCCTCGAAGTTTCATGCCTGAAGGTCAATCCATTAGTCGCCCTCCATACTTTGATGGTAATAACTATCTCTTTTGGAAAAACAGGATGGAGGTGTTCATCAGGGCACAGAGTCACAAGCTATGGAGGGTAATCACTACTGGGCTGTATGATCTGCCACCGAACGAGGACACGTGGACAGATGAGCTTGTCAAGCTATCCTCACTCAACTGGATGGCGCTAAACATCATCCAATGTGCTGTTCACCCAGATGAATACGCCCGCATATCTGCCTACAAGACTGCCAAGCGAATGTGGGACGAGCTGCAACTAATCTACGAAGGTACAACTCAAGTGAGAGCCTCGAAGGTAAATCTCTACACCTCTGAATATGAATTGTTTCAGATGAAACCAGAGGAGAACATCACTGAAATGTATGCCATATTGTCTTTGATCACGAATACTCTTAAGGAGCAAGGGAAAGAGATGGCTGAAGCAGATATAGTCAGGAAGATTCTTAGATCTCTTTCCCCAGCATGGCACACTAAGGCCATCGTGATAGAGGAGTCAAAGGATCTGATGAATTTGACAGTAAATGAACTCATAGGATCCCTCATGACCTATGAGATGAATATCAAAGGAGGTGGTGAAGGAAGTGACAGGAAGGGTAAGAATGTAGCTCTCAAGGCATCCCGCAACAAGAGTAGCAGTAGCAGCAGCAGCAGCAGTAGCGGTGAGTCCGATGGTTTTTTTGATCTCGACCAGAAGGAGCAGGCAATGCTCACTCGACAGTTCAGTAAATTTTTAAGGAAAAAGGGGAAGGCCTTTAGGAGGAAGAAGCCATACTCCCTTAGTAAGAATGTTGAATCTAGCAATCATAAGGACATAAATAATAAGAGACTGACTTGTTTTCATTGTAACAAAGAGGGACACATGAAAGGGGAATGCCCAGATCTCCAGAAGAAGGGTCCCTACTTTCAGAAGAAGAGCTCAAAGGTGCAGAAAAAGAAGAAGCCACAGGCAATGGTCTGCACGTGGAGCGATGAGGAAGAAGATCCGGAAAGCACTTCCTTAGAGGAGTATGAAGAAGGAATCTGCCTAATGGCAAACAACGAAGAGGAGGTAACAAATGTTTTTGAAACTTTTCTATTGATGACTGTGAAGATGCATATGCTGAATTATTAGATAAGTTCAATTCACTTAGTAAAGAGCATAGGGTTCTGAAAAGAAAATTCAATACCACTGTTGAAGAACAAACCCAAATCTGTGTAGAAAATTAGAAACTAAAAGAAGAATTGGAAGAAGTAACTTCCCTAAGAAAAGAAAATGAAAAGCTCAAGGGAGAAAACCAGGACAGTCAAAACCAGCTCAATGAACTCAAAATCAAAATTGAAGAAAGCCTGAATGAAAGTAGAGTGAACTCAGAAAAATATGAAGCTGTTAAGAAAGTCAATGTTGAACTTCTAAAAAACTCTGAGTCTCTTCAAAAAGAGCTGGAAGACAAACAGAAAGTTTTGGAAAAATTTGTCCAAGGAAAAACTAGTCGGGATGCTATACTAGGGACTAGGGTTAACTTCAATAAGGAGGGTCTAGGCTATGACCCAACTAACAAGAGACCCTTACAATTCAAAACCATTACCTTCTGCCCAGAGAAGGGAAAAGAGAAGCTGGACACACCATCCAGCTCAAATAGCAGTTAAGGAGCACAATGTCAGAAGGAAAGTTCTAAAAACAGTGCTGGTCAACCATTTAAAATGGGAATGAATTTTGTGAAGAACTTCACTAAGCCCACTCCTCAGAACATAAATGGTAGATGGACCAAGCAAGTGGATTAGAAGAAAAGCTGGAATTACTACAATCAGATGGGTCCAAACAGGACCTACTGGAGAAATAACTATCATCTTCAAAAATCTATTAATCAACAAGCTTACAGGAGATATCCTAGGAATGGGAAGCCTAATGAATGGAATAGAACTTACTTCTCCAGACCAGCTGGACATAACCCCGGCTATAATTTCAATAAACCAGAAGTAAAGGTGCCAGAGAAAACCATGTTGAAGCAAATCTGGATTCCTAAACATTTGATCACAGATTTGAATAATGTCTTTGGACCCAACTCATCTTGGGTTCCAAATCACTTTGCTTGATGTTATTTGTGTAGGTCGGCCTGGCAACTGAAGACAACAAGTGGTACCTCGACAGTGGCTGCTCCAGGCACATGACAGGAGATCGATCCAAGTTCAGCAAGATAGAGATGAAGGTAGGGGGTCTGGTCAAGTTTGGAGGAAAGAACAGAGGTAAGATAATTGGAGTTGGCACAGTAGGTAAGTCTTCCACAAACTCCATTGAAAAAGTTCTACTTGTGGAAGGTCTTCAACATAACCTGATCAGCATTAGTCAGTTATGTGACAAGGGTCACGGGGTTGTGTTTGATGATAATTCATGCAAAATCTTTAAAATAAATTCTGATGTGGTTAAATTTGTAGCCAACAGGATTAATAATGTCTACATGGTAGACTTAGATGCAGAATCTGAATCAAATCTTTGTTTATCTGCTAATTCTGAAAATGATGCTTTTGAATGGCATAGACATCTAGGTCATGCTAGCTTCTCTACCTTAAATAAATTGGTCTAGCATGATTTAGTTAGAGGCATGCCTAGAATTAAATTCAATTCTATTTCAAAATCATGTGATGCCTAGCTCTAGGCAAACAGACCAGGAATTCCTTCAAGCTAAGATCTGAGCCATTGTCCACTAGACCAATGGAACTTCTCCATATGGACCTCTTTGGTCCTATTAGAACTCAGAGTCTTAATGGGAATAGGTTTGGCTATGTGATTATTGATGACCATTCTAGATATTCATGGATCTTTTTCTTAGCTAATAAAAGCGATGCTTTTCAAAAGTTTAATCAGTTTTTCAATAAGGTCAAACAAGAAGGAAAACACAAATTTTGCTCTATTCAATCTGACCATGGAGGTGAGTTTGAAAACTCCATATTTTCTGATCTTTGTGAAAGAGAGGGACTAACACACAGGTTTTCTTCTCCCAGGACACCTGAACAAAATGGAATTATGGAGAGAAGAAATAGAACTATTGTGGAGATGGCCCGAACCATGCTGATTGAAAGTCAATTACCAAGGAACATAATCAACAGGGCCATGGTAAGACCTATTCACAAGAAAACACCCTATGAGCTACTAAAAGGTAAGAAACCAAACTTGTTTCATTTCAGAATTTTTGGAGCTAAATGCTTTATTCATAACAATGACAAGAAAGATTTAGATAAGTTTTAAGCTAAAAGCTCCCCTGGAATATTTTTAGGATACTATGAAGTGTCAAGGGCATATAGGGTCTTTAACATAACAGACCAGAAAGTTGAAGAGTCTCCACACATCCTCTTTAGTGATAAGAAAGGTGTTTCTAACATTGAAAATTTTGACAGGGATTCCAATCACGATGGGGAATTCCTAGAAGACCAAGAAGAAGAAAAGACTCAGCTGAGTGGAACATCAAATCCTACGAACCAGGAAGGGCCAAGAGAAACAAGTGAGTCTTCAGTAAATGTTAGATTTTTTAAAGATCATCCGATAGATAATGTCATAGGCAATCCTGAAGATCCTCTTCGGACTAGGTCTCATTTTAGGAATGTGAATAATGAAGACTTAATTGCTTTAGTCTCACAAATTGAACCCAAATCTGTAGAAGAGGCCTTGGCTGATCAAGCTTGGGTCAATGCTATGTGTGAGGAATTAGGCCAGTTCGAAAGAAATAATGTCTGGGAGCTTGTTCCAAGACTAGATAATGTTAATATCATAGGAACTAAGTGGGTGTTCAAAAATAAAATGAATGAAGATGGAATCAGATCTAGGAATAAGGCCAGACTAGTAGCCAAGGGCTACTGTCAGGAATTTGGTGTGGATTTCGATGAATCCTATGCACCTGTTGCTAGGATGGAAGCAATAAGAATATTGCTTGCTTTTGCATGTTCAAAGAATATAAAACTCCAACAAATGGATGTTAAAAGTGCCTTTTTAAATGGAGTCATTAAGAAAGAGGTTTTTGTTGAACAACCCCCTGGATTTCAATTCTCTCCTCAACCTAACCAAGTTTTCAGGTTGAACAAAGCCCTATATGGTCTAAAGCAGGCTCCTCGAGCATGGTATGAAAGATTGACTGAATTTCTGAACAGCAAGGGCTACAAAAGAGGTAAAGTTGATCAAACCTTATTTACCAAGGGTAAAAATAAAGATCTCATTATAGTTCAGGTATATGTAGATGACATTGTGTTTGAATCAACTAAGTATGAACTATGTGATGAATTCTCTAAAATGATGTCTGCTGAATTTGAGATGAGTTTGGTCGGTGAACTAAAGTATTTTCTTGGCTTGCAGGTACAACAGTCAGAGGATGGATGCTTCATCAACCAGACCAAATACACAATGGAACTATTCAAGAGGTTTGGTATGGAAAACCTGAAGCACATTACAACACCTATGGGTACCAATACCTCACTGGATGCAGATGAGACAGGTAAAGAAGTAAATGCCAAGCTCTATCGAGGTATGATTGGATCTCTTCTTTACTTGACAGCTTCTAGACCTGATATACAGTTCAGTGTAGGAATGTGTGCAAGTTATCAGTCTAGACCCACTGAATTACACTTACCTGCAGTGAAAAGAATTTTCAGATATTTGTCAGCTACTCATTCTCTTTGTTTATGGTTTCCTGCACCACACATACTTAACTTAGTTGCATACACAGATATTGATTATGCAGGATGTAAACTAGACAAGAAAAACACTAGTGCATACTGTGAATTTTTGGGTGGATGTTTAGTGTCTTGGGGTTCCAAGAAACAACATTCCGTTGCCCTCTCCACTGTAGAAGCTGAATATGTGGCTGCAGGGAGTTGTGGTACACAAGTCATTTAGATTAAACACCAGCTTCAGGACTACCAAGTAGACCTGGGGTGCACACCTATCTATTGTGATAATACCAGTGCCATCAATCTTGCCAAGAATCATGTTTTACATTCACGCACCAAACACATAGAAATAAGGCATCATTTCATAAGAGATGAGGTTTCTAAGAATAATTTTGAACTGATTCATGTAGGCACTGAAAATCAGATTGCTGACATCTTCACTAAACCTCTGGATAATAAAAAATTCACTACACTGAGAAGAATATTAGGCTTATATAAATTGTCTTAAATGTGAAGTCTGTTCTTTTTGTGAGGGGGAGTTCTGTATGTCTGATGGTTAGCTTTTTGTAATGCTATGTTTGAGGGGGAGCTGGTTGAGCTATGAAAGGGAGAGTTTGTTGGGTTCGGTGCAGTATTCAGAGGGGGGGGGGTGAATGAATATAACCCTTTAAAAATCTTTCACCCAATTAAAATATGATGCTCACTAGAATTACTAGTTCGCAAACTAGACAAGCTTAAATGCTAATGGGCAGATGCGGAACTGAACAAACACACATTAAGATCACTAGAGTGCTAACAAGACAGATTTAGACAAAATATAGCTCAACTAGAATTTTGCTCTCTTGACAAATTAAAGCACTCTAAGAAGACTAATTAACTCTTCTGCTCAACCAGAAGCCAAACACCTGGAGCGCCCCTATGCATTCATCTAGCGGAAGCAAACCATAAGCAATCAAACCACAATGCAAGAGAGGTTTTTAGGTGGTTCGGTCCTCCAGACTTACATCCACCCCACACTCAACCCGAGTGTGGATTCCGCTGACTCACAGCTTGAACAGCTGGGCATCACAGCTTGCCATACAACCGCTAGGCAACACAGCTTACCGTCCGAGGAATCCTCCTCGCCCCGCTGAGCAACACAGCTTGCTATCCAGTGGACTCCTCCACTGCAAACCGCTGGGCAATACAGCCTAGCCGTCCAGAGGCAGCACCTCTGCAATCCGCTGACTAACAGCTTGACAAAGAAAGTTCAAAGAAAACAAAAGATGGGAGTAAACAGCATCGGAAAGCTGTAAGCACTAAGCACAGAATATGGCTCTTAAAGAGCTGACTGGAGTGGATCTGATCCAACTTCCAGCAAGAACAGATCTCCCTCGATCTCACTCTCTTTCTTCACTCTCTCTCTTCTCAACTCCTTCACGTCTGCTTCTCTCCTCTTTTCTTTCTCTTCACACTCTGCTCAAGCTCTCTATCTCTCACTTTTTCTCTTCTGCTTCTTCTCTCTTTATTTTCTTCTTCTTCTGCTAGATCGTGGAAGCTCTCTCTCCTTCTAATTCTTCTCTCAGCTTCTGCTTCCTCGCTTCGATCACGATCTCTCTCTTTCTTCTTCTTCTCCTTTTCTTCTTCTTTTCTTTTTCTGGATCGAAGGGCTTTTCTGCTCTCCAGGCTTCTTCTTCGATCGACCTCCATCTGAAGACGAAGGCTCTATTATATACCAGCAGCAGCAGCAACAGCAGCAGCAGCAGGGCGCGTGTGGCTTCCACAGTTCCCGCCCTAAGAATTCACACCACGTGGCAGCATCCAGCAGGCTGTCAGTACACGTGTCCTCATCTGGGCACTCTCCTTATCCTCGGATCACGTGCCCAGCACCAGTACGCTCAGCAACTGGAGTTAGATGGCGTCAACCCACTTGCTCCAAGGAGTTGACGCACCCTTCAGAGATACTTTATCAGCAAAGCTCAAGTCTGCTGCATTGACGCTTCCAACCCGCAGCGTTGACGCATCAAAGTAATCCAGAAGGCTTCTTTCTTGATTGTTTGAACTACAGCGTCCACGCCACTTGATCAAGGCGTTGACGCATTGGTGTCCAGTGATCAATGTCTTCCATATATAGGCGTGCTACGTCGACGCTGCTAGCCCATAGCGTTGACGCAGTGGTGTTCCAGGAGCTAATACTTTAGCTTGTTTGCTTGCTGCGTGGACGCTACCAGGCCGAGGCGTTGACGCAGTGATGTGTTCCAGCAGCTAATACTTCTACTAGTATACTTGCTGCGTGGACGCTGTGGTCATTCTACGTTAACCCTGCACACACAAAAATCTTATAATCATATCATAGAACAAGTGGTTATTTAAATCATATAACACTGAGTGTATATATATTGAAACAGCAAATGGGCAAGTATGTACACTGAGAGAGTGTAGAGACTTGGAAGTCTTCTTGTGAGCTCAGTGTATATACTTCCCAATGACTAGACTTCAGGAGATGAAGACCAAAGTGCAGACATCACGCTAGTACAAACTTGATCAAGAAACTGGCTGTACAGACTTCAACATAGCTGTGATGTACAGGCTTTGACAAAGTAGCATTGTACATACTTGAAAGTTCAAGGCCACGATGTATAGACTTTCAATGAGGAAGCATTGTGTAGACTTGAGAGGTCTAAGCCAGTGTACAGACTCTGCCTCAACAATGAAAGGGCAACACGAATGTACAGAGTTGGCCAAACACTTGAAGATAGGCTGTACAGACTTGAAACTTAATGCAAAGGCCAATGTACAGACTTCTGAATGCTGATGCGTTGTATAGACGTTCATGAGACGCTAACAGAGACGGACGGATGCATATACTTGAACTTGAATGCATGAACAGTCTGTATAGACTTCACCCAGACACTGCATAACACACAGAAGCTCTGTACAGACTTGATCAAACAAGGTCCAGTGTATAGACTTGGTGGACTGACTCCAATGTACAGACTTTGCCAACTGTATGGACTTCATGCAATGCAAACGAATGTGTAGACTTCACTATGTAAATGGCTGTACAGACTTAGTCAAATGCATGAGACGCTTACTGAGACGCTGGACTCTGTGACAGACCAGTGAGTTGACACAATGATCCCATGCGTCAACGCATCATACAATACGTATGCAAACTCATGAATACAATGCTGTATATTAGACACAGTCTTATGCAATCATATCAGCAGCCATATTTAAAACACAATATCATAATGCACTGACTGTGTTGCAATCATCAAAACAAATCAGCATGCTATCATCAAAACACAATAACATTGCTATCATCAAAATACAATATCAAATGTACTCAAATGCACTCACTGTCTTGCTATCATCAAAACCAAATAGCATTGCTATCATCAAAGCAACATATCACATGCTTGTGCCTAAGAGGCACAACATTCTCCCCCTTTTTGATGATGGCAACACAATGTGACAGTTTCACACACACAAGATTTTCTCCCCCTTTGACATGATCAAAAAGAGAAAAATAGTAAAAACAAGAGTGCACAGTGCATTATGCATGCAAATTCCTCTAAAACATTCTCCCCCTGAATGTAAGACTCCCTTGAATTATTTCTCCCCCTAAATAATAGCTCCCCCTTTGAGAAGGAATATGAACAGATAAACACGGAAGAGAAGGTAGGAGGGTCACATGACAACAGCTGAATCATAGGTTCAGAAAGGAAGCATGATTATAAACAACTGTTAAAGTATAAGAATCAGCAACATACAATTTTTAAAAATTCAGGTTTAACAGTGATAAATCTAGAGTAAAACACATGACCCCTGGAAAAAGAGTTTATAGACTCCATTTATAGCAATGAATCTAGGGCACATGGTATTAATAGATAAGTCAGAAATAATACCCTTTTGTGATTAAACAAGGAAATTCAAGAGAGGCAACTTGAACATGTATTGATAGAAATAATTTTCACTCATTGACTTTTGATTTTTCGAAAGGTTACAGCAGTTTGATTTTCACTTTTGAATTTTTCAGAACTTGAACTAAATGAATAGATCAGTGGCATTTATGCTGTTGATATTAGGTGTACACCTTGATCAGAGGTAGGTACCCCCAGTTACTAGGCATATACTACTAGACCTATTTCAGATCAGAACCCACAAAGGATAGTCTTCACTTTTGACATTAAGGGTACACCTTGATTAGTGGCCAGTACCCTCAGTTACTTGGTGAGGACTCCCCCTATAGATTTGACCCTATGAACAGAGATATTCTGAAGCACCTCATGACATGTGAATTCTCCTGCTTCTTTGGGGGAGTTCACAGTTTCTCAGTGCAATCAGCCATTGCTCTGTCACTCTGTTCAGCTCATAGCATTTATGATCTTATTAACTGCTGCCTTTATCTCTTTTAGAGTGATTGTTTGAAAAACAGTACACACTCTTATTCACCTTTTCTAGAAATTTCCAGATCAACACATTAGGCATTACAAAACTTTTTCTATTTTAGCCATGAGACAAAGATTAAGAGCTATAAAATTTTTCTTTTATCTCAAATTCTGAAGTGCAGACACTTAACTCTCCAATTTATAAAGGTTAAACCTTTGGTTCCTTTCAATTTGTAAGTGTGATTCTTATAAGTGAACAAGTGCAATAATCACCATTCAATGTACTAAACCAGATGCAAAGCTGTTGTTTAGTGAAAATGATGGGGAAAAGATAGCAATTGGCAATATGGTTCAATGAGCAACTGATGTCAAAGAATATGAATCATTTGAATGAGAACACTGAGAGGTGAATAGGAATCAATGAATTGAATAGAACTCTCAGCTCCCCCTGACATCATGATGCAAGAGATATGCTATGCAACATACTGTCCTACATGCAGACTATGCACCATGGATACATGAGACAAGTATGCAATCAATTCAGGTTTATGCATCCAAGTTATAAGTATTTTCATCCTTTTTCAGATTTTTCAACATATGATGCAGTGCACTGTTCTACATAAAGACAGGACCCATGGTACTTGGCGGAGAACCTGGTCTCAAAGACCATCTCACACATGGTAGAAACCTCCGGGCAGATTTCCTTGCCCTTTAGTAACATACCATTTTATATACCAGGGTTAAGCAAATGATAATGCAGTGCAAAGTAGCCCTATTATGCATTGAAAAATATGCAGTCTACGACAATAGGCAAATGACAGTCATGCAAATCAGTCCTATATGCATTGATCAATTTCATTGACAGTCATGCATATGATGTATGCAAACACTAGACACATGCATTGACTGTATGCACTAACTGACCCATTCAAGCTCAGTCCAAGTTATGCATTCAACAATAAGCATGCAGTCCATTGACATAAAGTTCATATAAAGCATCGACTGTAAAAATGATTGTGCAGAGCATCTAACAACCCATTTATTCAGTGCAATAATCAGTGAGAGAAGAGCATCAGATAAATACAAAGTAAAATTCAGTAGCTGAGTCTGGAATGTAGACTGGTCAACTAGACATGAAGAGATCATCAACAATCAATCAAGCAGATCAACATGAAGCTCACATTTTTCATGCTCACAATTTCAGATAATGGAATTTAAAGCAAAGTTCAGAACTGGCATGAAATGTAGTATCCTGGGGTTTTCTATCTGAGTGCCTTGGTTAACCCCTTTTTAATTTTTCCCACCAAGGCACACCTGCAACATGTCAATCAATGTGATCTTGTAGGAACCCAAGAAGTCTTGGGTCCTGGATTAACAGTGACATTCCTAGCAGGTATGGTAACCAACTTCTGTGCCTGAAGGTCATCAATTCTCATCACATGACAATCATTCATTGAATGACCTATCTGACCACAGTAGTGGCATGATGCAGCAGTTCTGAAATTTATTTTGTGCACATTCCTATGAGCAGGAGTTCTAAATGCATATGTATGGAATTTTCGTTAACAGAATTAAAATTCTGTTTACCAAAACTAGTCTGGCTTTGGTATCCTGCCAGCCAAAATTTTACAGATTTAAAATTAAGTCTACTTTCCTGAGCATGCCAACAGTCCTTGACTGTGTGGCCATGCCTCCCACATTCGAAGTACCTTGGATGCTTACCTCTGGACCCAAGGTTTTTTCTATCAAAAGCATTTTTGTTAACATGGAAATTAACAAATTCAGAATTGAATCTCTTTCTCGGATTCTGCCAACATTGAGCAGCAATGTGGCCAACCTTCCCACAACAAAAACAATTCAGATTCTTTCTCCTAGAATCATGATTTCTAGCATGAAATTCTTTAACATTCAGATTACCCTTTTTCTGATCAGACAGAACTTTTCTAACATGCCTTCTGTCATCTTGTTTCATCACAAAACACTCACTTATAAAGTGTCCATGCTTACCACAATAATGACAAGAACAAGAACCATTAGATTTATTTAAAACATGGCACTTATCAGATGAGTTTTTGGCATGCAGATAGTTCCTTTGAGTTTTTGGGGTTTTCTGATTTTTATTTCGTTTTTGAATTTCATGAGCAGCAGCTTCTTTCAATGATTTATTTGAGGGACCAGCTACTTTAGAACTCGGCACAAATGTGGTGTATAGCAAGTTCCTAATACCATTCTTAATTCCAAAGCTACTTTCCACCTTTTCACTTTGACTACTCACTTCATCTTCCAGAAACATTTTCATCTTGCCTTTATCCTTGGCCAACTTAGATGAAGTACTATTCAGCTCAGTAATTTTATTTTTCAAGGAAATTATAAGATTTTCTGAATCAACTTTCTCCTTCTCATACCTAGCCAGTTTTTCTTTTAACAAACAAAGTTCTTTTTCCAAATCAGCTGTGTGTATTACAAAGCTAGTAATTTCTTCGTCACTGCAATTGATATACTCTTTCAAAACAGATTTTTCTTTTTCAATTGTCATCCATCTTTCAGAGAAAACAGTATTCAGAACCATCAACTTTTTATTTTCATCTTTCAAGTGGGCATTTTCTTCCTTTAGAGATTTGATTTGTTCCTTTTGAAAACTGTCATCAGAATCAAAATCATTAATCATGTCTTCGAGAATGGCACATGCTTTGCAAGAATTATCTTCACTGATGAGTTTATTTCTAAGATCTTCATTCTCAGATTTCAACTTGTTCAACTCATCTTTTTCTTTATTCATGTGAGATTTCAAGTTTTCATTTTCAGCTTTCAGACTTCTAACCTCATGCAACATTTCTTTTCTTATTTTTCTCTTTTCTGATTTCAGTCTATCATATTTATTCAATAAATGCTCATTCAATTCAATCATATTTTCCAGAGAAAAATTATTAGTATCAGAGTTTACCTCTGACGAAGTGTCCTCCTCATGATCTTCGTCTTCTTCTGTTGCCATGAGACAATTCACTTTATCATGGGTTCTGCTGCTTGCTATCATTTCGACCACTTCGGAGGCACTGCAGCAATTGACTACACATGGAAACTTGTCAGTGTTTATAGCCCATTGAGTTAGCTCCAGGGCCTTCTGATTATCAGAGAATTTTTGTCTGTCTGAAGTTTTCCATAAGGATTCATCCTTTGGAACTTCATAGGAACTGTGTGCAATGACTATCCACAGATCTGGATTAGTTTGCATCACATATTCTCTGAACTGATTAAACCAATTGTAGAAACCCGAACCTTCAAACTTCGGAGGATCAACAGTGAGTTCCATGCTTTAGACAGAATAAGAGTTCTAGGAAGAACACTAATCAAGCACAATGAATCAACTCAAGTAACACCAAAAACAAATGAGCAAAGCAAAACACAAGTCAATGAAGCAACACACGATTTCAAAAGACCCACTCTGAAATGCACTAAACACTAGCAGGATCCTCTGCAGATTGTTAGATCTGATAGATCAGAAACCTGGCTCTAATACCAATTGTTGGGTTCGGTACAGTATTCAGAGGGGGGGGTGAATGAATATAATCCTTTAAGAACATTCTACCAGCAGAACTGAACAAACACACATTAAGATCACTAGAGTGCTAACAAGACAGATTTAGACAAAATATAGCTCAACTAGAATTTCGCTCTCTTGACAAATTAAAGCACTCTAAGAAGACTAATTAACTCTTCTGCTCAACCAGAAGCCAAACACCTGGAGCGCCCCTATGCATTCATCTAGCGGAAGCAAACCATAAGCAATCAAACCACAATGCAAGAGAGGTTTTTAGGTGGTTCGGTCCTCCAGACCTACATCCACCCCACACTCAAACCGAGTGTGGATTCCGCTGACTCACAGCTTGAACAGCTGGGCATCACAGCTTGCCATACAACCGCTGGGCAACACAGCTTGCCGTCCGAGGAATCCTCCTCTCCCCGCTGAGCAACACAGCTTGCTGTCCAGTGGACTCCTCCACTGCAAACCGCTGGGCAATACATCTTAGCCGTCCAGAGGCAGCACCTCTGCAATCCGCTGACTAACAGCTTGACAAAGAAAGTTCAAAAGAAAATAAAAGATGGGAGTAAACAGCATCGGAAAGCTGTAAGCACTAAGAACAGAATATGGCTCTTAAAGAGCTGACTGGAGTGGATCTGATCCAACTTCCAGCAAGAACAGATCTCCCTCGATCTCACTCTCTTTCTTCACTCTCTCTCTTCTCAACTCCTTCACGTCTGCTTCTCTCCTCTTTTCTTTCTCTTCACACTCTGCTCGAGCTCTCTATCTCTCACTTTTTCTCTTCTGCTTCTTCTCTCTTTCTTTTCTTCTTCTTCTGGTGGATCGTGGAAGCTCTCTCTCCTTCTAATTCTTCTCTCAGCTTCTGCTTCCTCGCTTCGATCACGATCTCTCTCTTTCTTCTTCTTCTCATTTTCTTCTTCTTTTCTTTTTCTGGATCGAAGGGCTTTTCTGCTCTCCAGGCTTCTTCTTCGATCGACCTCCATCTGAAGACGAAGGCTCTATTATATACCAGCAGCAGCAGCAGCAGCAGCAGCAGGGCGCGTGTGGCTTCCACAGTTCCCGCCCTAAGAATTCACACCACGTGGCAGCATCCAGCAGGCTGTCAGTACACGTGTCCTCATCTGGGCACTCTCCTTATCCTCGGATCACGTGCCCAGCACCAGTACGCTCAGCAACTGGAGTTAGATGGCGTCAACCCACTTGCTCCAAGGAGTTGACGCACCCTTCAGAGATACTTTATCAGCAAAGCTCAAGTCTGCTGCATTGACGCTTCCAACCCGCAGCGTTGACGCATCAAAGTAATCCAGAAGGCTTCTTTCTTGATTGTTTGAACTACAGCGTCCACGCCACTTGATCAAGGCGTTGACGCATTGGTGTCCAGTGATCAATGTCTTCAGTATATAGGCGTGCTGCGTCGACGCTGCTAGCCCATAGCGTTGACGCAGTGGTGTTCCAGGAGCTAATACTTTAGCTTGTTTGCATGCTGCGTGGAGGCTATCAGGCTGTGGCGTTGACGCAGTGATGTGTTCCAGCAGCTAATACTTCTACTAGTATACTTGCTGCGTGGACGCTGTGGTCATTCTGCGTTAACCCTGCACACACAAAAATCTTATAATCATATCATAGAACAAGTGGTTATTTAAATCATATAACACTGAGTGTATATATATTGAAACAGCAAATGGGCAAGTATGTACACTGAGAGAGTGTAGAGACTTGGAAGTCTTCTTGTGAGCTCAGTGTATATACTTCCCAATGACTAGACTTCAGGAGATGAAGACCAAAGTGCAGACATCACGCTAGTACAGACTTGATCAAGAAACTGGCTGTACAGACTTCAACATAGCTGCGATGTATAGGCTTTGACAAAGCAGCATTGTACATACTTGAAAGTTCAAGGCCACGATGTATAGACTTTCAATGAGGAAGCATTGTGTAGACTTGAGAGGTCTAAGCCAGTGTACAGACTCTGCCTCAACAATGAAAGGGCAACACAGATGTACAGAGTTGGCCAAACACTTGAAGATAGGCTGTACAGACTTGAAACTTAATGCAAAGGCCAATGTACAGACTTCTGAATGCTGATGCGTTGTATAGACGTTCATGAGATGCTAACAGAGACGGACGGATGCATATACTTGAACTTGAATGCATGAACAGTATGTATAGACTTCACCCAGACACTGCATAACACACAGAAGCTCTGAACATACTTGATCAAACAAGGTCCAGTGTATAGACTTGGTGGATTGACTCCAATGTACAGACTTTGCCAACTGTATGGACTTCATGCAATGCAAACGAATGTGTAGACTTCACTATGTAAATGGTTGTACAGACTTAGTCAAATGCATGAGACGCTGGACTCTGTGATAGACCAGTGAGTTGACGCAATGATCCCATGCGTCAACGCATCATACAATACGCATGCAAACTCGTGAATACAATGCTGTATATCAGACACAGTCTTATGCAATCATATCAGCAGCCATATTCAAAACACAATATCATAATGCGCTGACTGTGTTGCAATCATCAAAACAAATCAGCATGCTATCATCAAAACACAATAACATTGCTATCATCAAAATACAATATCAAATGTACTCAAATGCACTCACTGTCTTGCTATCATCAAAACCAAATAGCATTGCTATCATCAAAGCAACATATCACATGCTTGTGCCTAAGAGGCACAACAGAGTTCTTTGACAGATTCAAAAAGATTGACCAGATGTGTGTCATTGCTGGTTTTCATGACTGATCTAGTGTTGTTCTCTTAGACAGTAGAATCTCACTCATCTCTTAAGTCTATAAGTCTGTGATACTACAGTTCAGCAAGAATCTTCCCTCTGGTAGTCTATCAGAGATCTGAGTTAATTGTCAAAGTTTATCTTCCTACATTGTCAGTGATTCCAGTTCAGGCCAAAAACCTGTATGTCTTGATATCTGACCAAATCAACTTGAATTCTAGACTTCAAGATTCACTTCAAGAAATAGTCCTTCTGGTATTGTTTTCAATCATTCCCTCTCCTCAACACAAGGGCTTAACTAAATAAACATGTCTTGTTTTGGTCACTGAGAAACTGGGAGCTTCATCAATGAAATGAAGTTTTCTCCTATGTCATGAGGTGTCAAATGCTTAAAATGAATGAAAAGACATGACAGAGCAATGGTGGCTAGCTGGTGAGTGACTGAGGACTCTAGCCTCTAATCAAGGTGTTTCCTCATATCAAAAACCACAGTTACTAACTCTGTTCCTTAAAAAAAAGGGGGAGGAGGTAATGAGGTACTCACACTGAGTAACTGGGGATTCATGCCTCTAATCAAGGTGTCTCCCTAATGTCAAAAGAGTGAATTACCAACTTACTCATTGGTCTTCTTGAAAATCATCTCAAAACTCCCTTGTTGTTATGCACTAATGGATTGCTTGTCCTCAATACCTTGAGAACACCTTCTCTGAGTTTGTCTCTTGTTGTCTTTTGGGATAGTTACCAGTTCATCTAAATCATGCCATACTTGTAAACTCCTGCTCTAAATCATACACTATGTATGTTGATAAACTTGTCTATCATTCTATTTCTCTATTGTTTACTGGAGTTCAAGAATCTTCACTTGAGTTTAGCACCTCACTTATTATCTTAAGACTTGCTCGTGCCTTTCTGCACTAAGAAGTTACTGTACTTCTTCTTCATGTCTCCAGCACTTTCATATATTCCGCATTTCCTTTTGCTGATGTCAAAGGGGGAGAGAGGCTCTGCAATATCAGTAGATCATGAGTTGTGGGGGAGAGAATAGTTTACTGTCATGAGCTGTGGGGGAGAATAGCTTGTCATGTAAATACCTGAGAGTGTGTTGTTGGGGAGTAGTTTTGGAGAAAGAAGTGTATCAGCAGTAGTGTTTAATTTGGCTCTGCATGCATTTGCTTTAAATTTGCCTTGAGTGTTAATTTCTTGTGAAGCCTTGATATTGCTTGATTCATAGTGTTGCCATCATCAAAAAGGGGGAGATTGTTGCATCCCTACGGTTTTGATGATGTCTCACACTATAAATCAATATATTTCTATCTCTAGATTAATTCATGCTTCATCACTTAGGACAGTACAGTTCATGTGGTTGTCATATAGACATGCATTACTTGATCAACTCTATACACTGCCAGCATACTTGTTCAAAGTCTCTGAATTGTAGTATGTACATTGCCCATGTCTGTACAGAGTCGTTTGTATCAGGTCTACACATCCTGTTTGCACGCAAGACTTCAGAGTCTATACATCGCAGAGTCTGTACAGAGTTTGCACAAGTCTGCATGCTTCTAAGTCTATACATCATTTATGAAGTCTGTACAGTAGTGCATTCCTTGAAAGCAAGTCTATACATTGCGTTGGTGGCAAGTCTATACATTGGGCAGTAGCTTGCACGAAGTGAAGTCTATACATTGGTTCAGGGTTTCCAAGTCTGTACACAGGTCCTCAAGCGTTGTAAGTCTGTACATTGGTGCTTTGCCAAAGTCTATACATTGTGAACCTTCAAGTCTTTACAGACTTTGCTTCGCTCAAGTCTGTACATCGTCCAGTTGTCTTTGCCAAGTCTTCACATCGTGAAGTCTATACTTTCAATTGCCTTGCTGTGCTCAAGTCTGTACAGCTTTTCCCTTGCAAGTCTTCACATCGTGAAGTCTATACTTTCAATTGCTTTATTGTGCTCAAGTCTGTATAGCCTTTCCCTTGCAAGTCTTTACATCAGATTCGCATGTCTATACATCTCATAAGTAGCTCAGATGGCGTCAACCCATTGAGCCCACGAGGTTGACGCAGCCTTGAAATGCCTCAGATGTCTTTGAAGATAAGGCTGGAGGCGTTGACGCATGGGGTCATTGTGTCGACCCACTGAACTGACCCAGATCTAACTTCTCTTCAAGGAGGAAGTCTATACATTGGATATGGGTGTGCATCGTGAAGTCTATACAGTGCTTGTGTAACTCAAGCCTTTACATCAAAGTCTATACACTTGTTAGGATTGTTCATGCATAGTTCTTCTCAAGTCTGTACACTGCCTTCCCATGCACGGGTTCATCAAGTCTATAAACTCGCTCGTCTGTCCAAGTCTTTACATCGGCGCACTGTTCATGCATCAGTTCTTCAAGTCTATGCATCGGCGCACTGTTCATGCATCAGTTCTGCAAGTCTATACATCGGCGCACTATTCATGCATCGGTTAAGTCTATACACTGGCTATGGCTTGTTCATGCATCTTACCCACGCAAGTCTGTACACTGAGGTCGCTTGAAGGGCTTCAAGTCTACACACTCTCACATTGTACACACTTGCTTATTTGCTGCTTCTAAAGTCTATACACGCTGTGTTAAGAGCCTGAACTAACTAATTGCATTTCTTTGTCTCTACCTGCAGATGAGTCAGGTTGATGATTGGACACGTGATCCGAGGATGATGCTTGGCACGTGATCCGAGGTTGCTCTGGAAAAGGAGGGAACTAGTCCCACTCATGTGAAGCCCTGGAATTCATGTCTGATGCCATATAAAAGGAAGCCTTCTGCGAACAGGAGAAATGAACTGGAGGAAAAAGCTGAGCAGAAGAAGAAAAGAGAGAGCCTCCACGTTCCAGAGAGAAGATAGAGAGAAAAGATTTGAGAGTGTTGCTCTGAGAGAAAAGTCTGAGTGAGAGAGTAGTGTTTCATTTGCTACTTCGAAAGCTACATTATTTTGGTTTTTAGAAACGATTATCTTCACCGATTGTCTTGTTTTCTGTTTCTTTCTTCATATTTCTGTTTTCGAATTGTTACCCTCCAGTGTTTGGAGGAAGGGAGAGTTACTCCGGTTTACCACTGGGCTGCGGAGGAAGAGAGATCTGTGATCTCTGATTTTGCCAGTGACGAGTTGTCACTAGCAGGTTCCCTCCGGGTTGGAGGAAGGGAGATCCATCTCCGGTTCTGCTCTTGCGGGTAGCAGGTCCAGGTGTCAAGCTCTGTGGGTAGAAGAGTTTGGGTTGAGGGATTTGTTTCCCTTGGTTGGTCAAGCTGTGTGGCAGCATTGTGTTCGCAGACTGAGTCTGCTTTTTCTAGCCGTGGCTAGTGGAATCCTCACTCTGGTTTGGAGTGAGGGGTGGATGTAGATTGTGGACTACAATCGAACCACCTTAAAATTTCTTGTCTCTTCTGTGGTTTTCTTGCTATTGTTGTGTTGCATTTCCTCTGCTCGTCAAATTGCTTCTCTGTGAACAGACCTTTCAATCGCACACTTATTCTGTCCTGGTTATTGATTGCTTTAGCTATACTCTTTCGCTGCATCTGAAGGGTTGTGAAACTGTAGAACTGATTTTTCGCTGAAGTTTTAAAATCGGGAGTGATCTATTCATCCCACCCCTTCTATATCACTCTACACTGCGCATATCAGAGTGGTAGTATAGTTCCCCGCGAGACGTCCTGAGCCCGGTTGCATGCGTGCCTGATAAATATGGGTCTAAAAATCAAAGACACAAAGATCCGACGCAATAGGCTATCTCTTTGAGGGGTAGTGCCCTAGAAGGAATTTGAGTTTTGATATCTCCCATCCTGCATGAAGCTTGTCTCTAATTTTTCT
Organism: Amorphophallus konjac; assembly: GCA_022559845.1. Lineage (NCBI taxonomy): Eukaryota > Viridiplantae > Streptophyta > Magnoliopsida > Alismatales > Araceae > Amorphophallus > Amorphophallus konjac. The sequence continues at coordinate 224,514,458 of CM040127.1, read as the reverse complement.
TCTGCTTCTCCCTCTTAGGCTGGGTTGTATCCCGGGTATGGCCTTAGTAGGGGCACCGTTCTTTAGAAGCGGTTGGTTGTGGTAAGCCACCCTCACATGCACGTCCTGCTTAAGGGAAGCCTTTAATGAAAGGGGTAGGAACAACGATCCCTGGCCAGTAGTTTGAACCCGTCTTTAGGTGCTGCGGATTGCTATGTCAAAATAAAAAAAAACAAATATTAATAAAAGTCTAAAAAAATCAAATACTTCAAAAAAACCAAAAAATTCCTAAAAAATCAAATTTTGTCAAAAATCCAAAAAAATCAAATACTACAAAAAATTTTTAAAAATAAATATTTCAAAAACCTAAAAAATAAAATACTTCAAAAAATCTAGAAAAATGAAATACTATGAAAATCTAAAAAAAATCTAAAAAAATGTGTCTTTTTCATGCATTTACATTTGTTTTAAGGACACCTACGTAATTCGTTTGCTAAGCGTACAGGTTGCAAGTACTCAGGTAATCCTTGCTATATCTTTGTGCTCTGCCTCCAATCCACGTCTTTGATTTGTTCTTTCCTTCTTCGATCCACTCTCTCGATCTGTTCTGAAGCTCATGTCCTTCTCAGCTTTTGTTTGCAATGATCATATCTTTATGAGAGGGTTTTGCCTCACGATTATGAACCTGATAGTTCTGCTTCATTCTGATCTTGGGTTTTGATTGAAGGGCGTATTTGTTTATGTCTTTTATCCCGTGGTGTCCTTGTCACATGTTTATGTCCCACCGTGTTATCCCACACATGTTATTTTGTCCCTCACCAAGTGTTGTTAGTTATCTTGCACATGTTGTTAGTCACCCCTTTATGTCTCATGTTATTGTCCCAACCGGGTGGTCATCTGTCATGTTCTTGTCCCAACCGTGTTTTATCCCACTGCGTTGTTGTCTTGTCACACCGTGTTCATGCATGCATGTTGTCTGTTCATGCCATTGCATATGTGCTCGTTTGCCTTTGTTATGTTATGTTGCATTGTCTCCCATTTCATTTGATCGTTATGTTATGTCGTGTTGTTTGTCGTTCAGTTAATCGTTATGTTATCTACGCTATGTTTATACTTGCTTGTTTATCATATTTGTCTTATACATGAAAATCCATAAAAATTAGAAAATAAAAATAAAAAAATGCCATTTCACCTGCGCAGGTAAGTCAGGTATGGCTCTTTATCCCTACCCATTGTTGCATTACTATGTGGTATCTATATTGTTATATTATCTCGAGAACCGGTTGGTCATTCACGTGTTCCAGGATCTGACGTTCCCCTCCAACAAAAATGATGATGATCTAGGTGCACATGTTTAATAGTCGGATAGGCCGTTAGGTTGGGAAAATTAGGGGACGATGGTTCTATCACGCACGCCGTGGTTGCGGATAGTGTCTTGACCCTGATTGTTCCGGTCTAGCAATACTATTCTCGAGTACTTTCTATTTTAGCTTTCTTTGCTTTCGTTTTGATGAATTATTTATTTTAGCCCAGCATACATCATGTCACATTTTGAGCACGTACGCCTCGTGATCCGTTCAAGGTTGTTCCTCAGTAATGGTTAATTGCACTTTAATTCACTTGGATAAGAGATTCTCATTCCACTCTGAATTTGAACAATTTCTCTCATCTTGCCGCTTGGTCTTGTTGGCCAGCGTGATTCCTGTCTGGATTTTATGTTAGTTATACTTCTCCTGCCCGTCGTCTGTGGATTGTGTCCCCGATGAGGCTGGTCGTGTTTCTTTTTTTTCATGTTAGTTTAGTTCTCGAGACATGTCTCATTCTTGTCAACCAGTCCTGGTGGTTAGTTCGGTGATTTCGGGAGAATTCCTGTCGCTTGTTGGTTAAAACGGGTGTCTTTTGCGTTGATGCTCGCTTATCAGTTCTCTCCGCTTCATCTCTACTTCATCTCCATTTCACGTCGCTTTCACTTTCGCTCCATCTCCTTTCCATTTCACCTCCGCGTCGCTTTCGCTCGCTCCCTTGCAAAGTGGACATCAAGGAGGGGCATCTTTTGACACCCATTTTTAGCCTGTAAGTTGCGTCATTTCTCTTGTTCATCATTTTTGATGTCTCGAATTACCCATTATTTTGGAGCATTTATTGGATTGATTTCGAGCCCATTTCACTGGTCCATTCCCTTTGAGCATTGGAGATCATGATTTCTTAGAGTACTGGAGCATATTTTATCACCTTCCGGCCTTCCAAGTCGACTTACGACCTATTTAGGTCGACTTCCCTCAGGAATGCGGCCCCTTTTGCTGCGTAGTCTTGAAAAATGGTCCCTTTTCACCCACTTCCTTTCCTCTATTCATTAAGTGGCCTTCACCAAAGTTGTTGCATTTTTAAAGTCCTACATTTTTTCTTCTACGCCATTATCCAGTTCTACACCATTTTCAAGCCTCAGCATTTTTATCTGTTCTCACCCCATTGTTTATCTCTTCTGGTCATTTTTTCATCTTGTTCTTTTCATGAAAGTTGTTCATCTTTCAGTAGTCTACAATTTCTTCCTCTACCACCTTTTCTAATTCTGCACCATTTTCACGATATTCTCTGATTTTTAAAGTTACGCGAGCATGGTAGCAAAACGGTCAGCAGTTGACCGTCCCCTGAATAATCGGTCACTAGTAGACCGCCCAATGAATAAAACGGTCAACAATTGACCATTTTTTATTTTATTTTTATTATTTTTGAACTGTCAAAAATGGTCTTCTTGAGACCGCTTATGTGAAAAAACGGTATGTGGATGACCGTTTATTCATTTTTGTGCCAAAAGTCGCCCGATCACCCCCTAGTTCATTGAGCGGTCTACCCCTAGACCACCCCATTCGTAGAACTATCTATCGTGCGACCGTTTATACCCCAGAGAGTCCAGATGTTCCTGAACTCCGTTTTCTTCGCCGCTGGACTCTAAGGTTGATTTCTGTTCGTCGGGGTCACCTTTCTAAGGCTCTATCTTCTCGAATATTCCACCAAATCACTTCCCGTTTACTTCTACCTATTGCCACCACTATTATCTCAAGTTTAAGCCATATAACTCAAAATTTAGTGGAATATATTCGTAGGAATCTTGGCCGTAATATAATGTTTTATGCGTTTTTGTGTCACACAAACTCTTCCAGATTTGGCTCCGGGGCCACCTTCCAAGGACTCTATCTTCCAGATCCTTCCACCAAAAAGAGTCCCATTTGTTCCTAGCTCTTATCCTATCTATTATCTCGAGATTGATCCATAGATCTTGAGATTTGGTGGACTCTATCCTCTGAAATCGCAGTAGAAAGTTCTAGGTTCCAATATTTCTCTATAATAACCTGCCCAGTTCGTCTGCGCGACGGGGGCTCTTCTTGGACTCGGGGAGAAGCCATGCCAGATCGTCGACTCACACCTTCTACCCCACTGCGAAGAGGGGAGTATCAGCTTTGATTTCGATCTCTTTGGGCTTAGTTTCATTGCTCCAATCCTTAGTTCTCATCTCCTACTTTTTCAAAATCATCACAAATCACACTATTTCTGCACGTTTCTGCATTTTTCTCCGTTTTACACATCACTTTTCTCCTCATTCTCTCAGTCATTTTTCGTGATTTCAAATCCTATACATACACAATACACCCACCTTTTTTTTGCACCCATTTATAGGGGTTAAAAACCCTCCTCGGGTGCGTTCTTCTCCTTTCTTTCATGCCACTTTATCATTTCGGGACATATGCTACACTTCACATTCTAATGGATTTTCTCTTATGTTTGTGGCTTTGTTTTACAGGAGATTGTTGATAGAATGTGAGGCCCTTGCTTTCTAGCTGGCTGGAAGGCGAGGAGGTGTCACCCACATGGGTTCCCCACACCCCTTTTCAAAGCGTAATCACGATGTAGCGGCTTCCCGTTAGGCCACGTCTTCCTCCATATTTTCCAAGGTACACGGTGCCGTCTTCATCCGTTCTCCATCTTTTTAGTGCCGTAGAACCTTGGTGGCGATCACGATCAGGTTCCTCTTCTTCATCGCCCCTTTGCTTTTCATGCACTTTCACGCTTATATGCATGGTTACATGTTCATAGTTTGGGGCGGGATAGATTGAAACATTTGTATCTACACATGGTATCCCCCATTCCACTTTATTATGGCTATTGTCTTTCTTTCTTATAGTTACTACACTTTGCAGTTCTGATCTTGGGTTTTCTTTTGTGTTCTCTACGTTGTTTTGCAGGTCAGTAGCATACTAGCATGAGGTCCACCCCCTCTGGCCGGTCGGAAGGGGTGGAGGTATAGACCTCACGACTTGAAGCTTGGTGGTATTGAACGGCTTCCTTCTGTCCGTGCGAAGGATTGAGCGGCTTGTTCCTATCCGTTCAGCCTCTTCCCGCGGTTGGTCCTTAATCGCTCTGTCACCGAGCTATTCTTCGTCTCGCGTCCCTTCAGCACTAGTGAGAAGTATGTCGAGCGACCGTTCGGCACATAGGGCGGTTCTTTCAGAGTTGTTTACTTCTACAGTGCTATTCACAAGCGAGTGTCTCCTTTTTCTAAGGTACGAGTGTATTTGTTTTACATTTCGGAACCTTGGTGGCGATCACGATCATACTTGCGTCCTTCCACCCTTTTATTTTCAGTTCATTATTTCTTATATTGATATAGTTGAGGGATTGGAAGGATATAAAGTTGGGAAGGAAAAACATGTCAACACACCTCACACATGGTCAGAACTTCTAGAACGACCTCATTTGCCCTTTAGCACTATACCATTTGATATACTATATGATCATGCATGAAGGTTCATGACAATTTTAGTGTAGTCATATATGCAGTTCTATGTACAATGCAAATTTCTTAAATGATAGTATTCTAAGCACATACGAATGCAGATGATGATTGCATCCAACAGATATTCAGTATTTGTGTGAGATGTGCATTATGACTTATGTAGATATATAGACAAATGCAAATGGGCTGATGCAATTATCAAATTCATGCAATTCAGATTTTCAGAATATGACATTCAAATCATTCTTAATCTTATTTATGCACAAGTAACTTAGCCTAAGAATGAAGGAACTCATGTAGAGCAATTGCAAATGTTAGATGCATGAATTTTTACTAGCAAGTGGGCCATGACATGCTGCTATCTAAACAGGATTATTGAAAAACTTAAATTGTCTATCAGTGAAATGCAGAAGTGGTGCTTTACCAAACTTTGGATGCCTTGGTTTATTGACCTCCCCTTTTTATTTCCTTCCTCCAAGGCACATATTCAAAACAAGGACTCTCATTTTTAAATTAATGGTACCCAATATTTCTTGGGTCCAGAGAAGTTAACTGCACCTCTTGTAGGTGCTGTCCTTGACCTCAGGGAAATAGCTTCATCATTCTTTAAATGATGATATTCATCTATGATATGCCCTAACAATCCACAATAATGACATTGAACAGAGAAATCATGCCTTTTAAAATATTGTGCATCGTGTGTCCGAGTGAAAACATGATTTTTACTCTTTCTGGCATGAGTGCTGTGATTGTGTTTCTAGTGCCAACAGTCTTTGACTATATGGCCAGACTTACCACAATGGAAACACATTGGGCGCCTGCCCCTAAAGCCAGATTCACTTCTATTAACCACAACTTTCTTTGTAGGAAAATTAATAGATTCAACATTATCATTCTGTCTTTTGTAACCTGCCCACACGTAGTTTGCAACAAGGTGACCTATCTTCCCACATTCAAAACATGCAAGTGATTTTCTTTTAAAGATAGATTCATTTTTACTAAATGTATTACAGTTTGCAGGGGATTTAACAGGTTTGAAGTGAACATTTCTTCCTTGAGCATGCCAACAATGAGATGCAATGTGGCCTAATTTGCCACAGTGAGAGCAAGAAGAAGAATTCCTTATATGAGAACCTTACCAGCATTCAGTAGCCTTATGACCTGGCTTGTTACAGTTAAAACATGTAATGTGCTGGTTTATTGAAATAGATTTTCTCTTGTTGAGAGCATGATAGTTTGCATGAAACTTAGCATGATATGAATGCGAATTTTTCTTATCACTTGCAAACCAGCATTGTGCATCAATATGTCCTACCTTACCACAATTAAAGCATGTGATGCTCTTTTTCTGAGTGGTAGGAAATTTGTTGACATGAGAGTCCCTAGCATGCACAGTACCAACAAACGAATCATCTTGTTTCATGACAAAGCATTCATGCATGTAATGCCCATGTTTTCCACAATAATGACATGAGGTTTTCTTTGCATGAATGTGTGAAGGTGCATATGACTTGTGTGCTGCATTCTTTATGCCAACATGAATGTTTTTAATCTTTTTCTGTGAATTTTCTTTCTTTTTCAGTTTTTGAGTTTGTTCTACAGTTTTAGGGCTGACAGTGGATTTTTGGTTCCTCTGGGCACTGTTTTGAAAGATTGGTGCACTGGATGTGCTAGTCGGGTCAGAACTACACACAAAAGAAGTGTGAAGCTTACTGTCAAAGCCCTTTTTATTAGCTGGGTTAAAACCCAGACCCTCACGTTGGAAATTAACTTTGCAGCCGAGGAGCTTGTCCAAATTGTCTTTTCCACTCACAAATTTTTGAAGAGATTTGTTCAAGTCAGAAATTTCAGATTCAAGTTTTGAGACATGGAGCTCATATCCAGCTATCTTCTCTTCATAGCAAACAACATTTTCATTCAACATTTGATTAACAGTTTTTAGACTCTCAATTTCTTGCTCTGAATTCACCAACTCATCAGAACTATCCATGCTCATGCACTTACCTTTTTCAAATGTGATTAGTCTCTCAGACATAGCTGTGTTTAGGTGTTTCAGTTTGTTAATTTCCTCGTTCAGTTTACTATTTTGCTCCTGGAGTTTATCATCAAACACCAAATCACTTAAAGAAGTCTGACATTCATTAAACATTTCTTGTTGATTTTCTGATTGAAGTTTGTCTAAAAAATTTTGAAGGTCTAAATTTGTTAGTCTAACAGTCTCCAGTTGTTTAGAGATCAACTTATTTTTACTTTCAAGATTCATTTATTTATGTTCAGATTCCTGAACCTGGTTTTTGAGTTTCTTGTTCTCAGATTTCAAATAATAAAGTTCTAAACTAAGAGCATCAAAATCTTTTAGTTGTCTTCTAAATATGTCATTTTTTATTTTCAAAATTTCAATGTCCTCACCTATAGAGTTAACATTCTCAAGTTTGTTTAACTTCTTTTGCAAGGATTTATTCTATTTTCTCAATTTTTCATAGGACTCTAGAAAATTAGCATATGCATCTTCCTAGTCCTCTAGAGTAAAGCTAGCGAAAGGGTTGTTTACCTCTTCTGCATCCTCGCTTTCATTGCTACCTTCAGCCATCATACATTTTTTGTTTTCATTTTCACGGCTGGCAGTCTTCAATTTGTTTAAGATGTCTTTGGCAGATCTGCATTCATAAAGACATGGAAGGATAGAAATATCAACAACTGCCTTCATTAAATTTAATGCCTTCAAATTAATAGCATTCCATGATCTATGATTTTCAGTCCACTTAGATTTATCTTTAGGTAATCTGTGTGGACCACATGAAATTACCTTCCATAGATCAGGATCTGTTGTTCTAACATAGCTACGCATGCTGTTGACCCATGAATCAAAGTTGGAGCAATTGAAAACCGGTGGACGAGCCATGGAAACAAATCAACAACCAATTCAATGCAATGAACTAAACACGTCTAGAAATGCACCGAAGAAATTGCAGGATGTACTGCGGATCTTTGGATCTGATGAAGCAGTAACCCGCTCTGATACCACTTGTTAGGTGCGTAACTAGGATCTAGAAGGGGGGTTGAATAGATCCCAAATAAAACTTAAGCTCAATGACAATAACAACCCAATTTACTAAGCAACATAATATTCACTACAATATTTCAGACAACAAGACTATTATCCTAAACCCCAACGAGCAGTCCAAGATAAAATCGGAGTACAGTGAGTGTGGGATTTCTCAAACTGAAATAAACTCACGCAAGGTATGGCCTTCAGAAATCTGTTCAAGTAGAAATCAGATTAACACTTAAACATTCAGACAGACCTGCTATCGAGCACATGGCAGATTTAATATGTGAACATTCACAACAGAATCAAACTGTAGAAATGAGCATCAAGCAATACGACAACCACTACTAGTGTGCCAGAGCTATACTGCGAAGAGAAAGACCTTGTGACTGTAAATGATAGGCAAATACCGTGCACTTAATGGAATCACAAAGAAGACAACCCTCATGTGCAAACCTGTGAATGGAGGTGGATGATAGGGAGCAAACGCATAAGGCAAACCACAGCACACTAGATTTTTTAGGTGGTTCGGCCAGACACCAGTCCGCCTACATCCACCCCTCACTCAACCCGAGTGAGGATTCCCTTGCCAAAGCAAGACGCAGACTTAGTATGCAATAGACACTACCAAACAGCTTGAGATTGAGGGAAACAAATCTCTCGACCTGATCTTGCTACCCACAAGATCAGCACCCACTGCTACCGCAGTGACCGGAGAGTCCAACTCTCCCTTCTCCCGCAACCGCAGAAGGAACCGTGAGCAACACCCAGTTGCCTACAATCGGAGGACCAATCCTCCCTTCCTCCAAACTGGAGGGAAACCCGTGAGTGACACCCAGTCACCCACATCCGGAGACCCAAGTCTCCCTTCTTCTTATCGCTCAGAAGGAACCCTAAACCCTGAACAGGAAATCGGAAACCAAATTGAAATGGAGAACAAAAATAACAAAGAGAAAAAAATGCAACTGTCGAAATGAAAACTGTAGCTCTCGCAGGAGCAAGTCAGTTCTGGATTTGATCCTGAACCAGACAAAAGAAACTGATCTTCAGATCTTCAATTTGATGGCTGCCTCTCTATTCTTCTTTTCCCTTTTCTTCCCTTTTCTTCTCTCTCACTCTGGCTCTCTGCTTCTTCTTCGCTCACTGACTGGCTCTCAATTATTTTTCTTCTTCGTAGCTATCTATTCCTTTTTTTCTTCTTCTTCAGTTCTTCACTTAGGTTGGCAGGCCTTTGCTTGTTCGCTCTCTCCCCTTTTTATACCCAAAACAGGGTCTCCGAAAAAGCTCTTTGGATGAGGAGGTTTTATTCCTTTTCATTGCTATTGGACCTCGTGGAAGGAGAGAGAATATACCTCCAATGATTGAACCTTAGCTCATGTGCTCAAACATGTGCTCACTTGGGTCAATGCGCCCTCTCCCGCTAGTTTTGGGACACGTGCCGCCATTGGTTCGAGGTTACATGTTTTCACTTTTCATGCTGTCCCTTGGGAGATGCTGCTGTCAGTATGGTGTTTGCTAAAATGCCAAACTCAGTGACTTAAGGTCAGTTGACTTTTTGTAATACCCCGGTTTGGAAATTGAAATGAATGAATTTCAGAATTTAATATTTAATTCCTTAGTGAATAGGACAAGTGTAATTTTGACTACCTTATAAAAATCTAGAAAAATGGTAATTTGGTAAAGGACAATTTATTTAACAACTTTGTCTTCTGTGGTCAACCCAACAAAAATTCGTAACTAGGTCTAATCAATGGATTGAGCCCAAAGGGCACACTTACCTAACCTTAACTCAAACCACAAAATTAGGGCTTAATACCCCATCAAATGAGCCCAAATCGGTGGAAAATGAAAGGCCACGATCTATGGATCGTTTCCCCTCTACCAATTCACCGAAACCCTAACCCTAAAACTTGTGATCGACCGAGCTTGGGTGAGGTCAACAATTACGGCGACATTTCAATCACTGCACTTGCTCCGATGAATTCTCCCGACACATAAGGATCCAGAAGGTGTATGAGGTATAAAATTAAAGCTCTGCAACCCTAGAATCCTTTGGAAGTAGTGGCGGCCGCAGTGGAGATCGATCAAGGGAAATCTCTGGTGATTAGTGGAGACGTGTCGGCGTCCCTCTTCTTCCTTCTTCACCCAACTGAGGTAGGTAATAGCGAGCCCAATATAAAGTGTTATATATGGATGGAATCAGCGTCTAGTCCTCTTTCTTTTGAGCCAAAAATCCCTAAATTCCATTAGGTATCCTGCGCAAATTTAATGGTTTGGTAGAAGCATGTTAGAATTAGGGCAGAACTTGTTCCCCTTTGATTTCAGTAGCAATTTCAGGCTGTAAATCTAAAATTGATTCATGCATATTGTAGAGTTTTTCATGCTCTTTCTATTGGATGTATACCCTTCGAATTTCATGTTTTAATGTGACCCTGGAAACCTCGCCGAAGGTGGGCAAGGTTTGGTTTAATCATATTTTACCAGACTTGTGCGGTCTTGCGATAGACCACATAACCCCTGATAGGATGGGCGGCCATCTGTATGACGACATATCCTGGGATGGGCAGCCATCACCTAGACCACATAACCGCTGACAGGATGGGCGGCCATCAGCATGACCACACATCCTGGGATGGGCAGCCATCACCTAGACCACATAACCACTGACAGGATGGGCAGCCATCTGCATGACCACATATCCTGGGATGGGCGGCCATGACCTAGACCACATAACCCCTGACAGGATGGGCAGCCATCAGCATGACCACATATCCTGGGATGGGCGGCCATCACCTAGACCACATAACCCCTGACAGGATGGGGGGCCATCAGCATGACCACATATCCTGGGATGGGCGGCCATCACCTAGACCGCCCAACCCCTTGGGCGGCCATGCCCTGGCCGCACAAGTACCCTCTGTTCAGTCAGGTAGATATAAGGTCCTATAACGACCGCACATCTATGCAGAAAATGACTTAGTGTGAGATTCATATTAGTATCTTAATTGATAATTAGTAAATTAGAAACCCATATGATAAGTGGTAAATTATGCAAGTAAATTTCTGTAAAATGCATGCTTTTTATTCCCACATGATCTTGTTCATTATCATTATCATCTTGATTCATCTTTTTTGCAATTAAATTAATGTAAATCATGATCCTTGATAAATTGACATGAAAATTAGAACTGAAATGAATACTAGGTTGCATGACAGCCATTCTACTCTAGTAGAACGGTTTGACCAATTTATCGACTTTTAATAAGTCATTAGCCCTATTAGTTGTGCTAGCCTTGAACTTACCCCCGGACACTCCATCCGGCGGACTTAACATCATCTTGGGATCTCTGTATATCCCTGCTAAGAATCTAATGAACCACCAAAAACTTCGATTTACGTGACTGAACCGCTGGATTATAAGTCTTGGATCGAATTGGACTAAGAGAGGCATGTGTGGCCAGTAGTGGACTGCATATCCTCATAGGCGGCCCAATAACGACCACATATACCTGGCTTATTCCATTAAGTGTTGGTCGATTAACCTTGATCAATCTTCGACCAAACCATTAAGCCCTGTACTGACCAATAGACAGTAGACTAGGCCCTGGTTTAGTTTTACCATGTCTTTGGCAGCCCGAAGTCCAATAGGGTGATTTCGTAGCCTTCTAGCCAAGCCCGGGTGGTGCGGCTGGATTATGACCGTTCAAACCTTATGCGGGTTCTATTGGACCGCATATCCTTAATACGGCCTCGTATGGCCCATACATCATGTTCATGGGTCTTAAGGTCTTCTGGACCTGCGCGGCCCAGAACTTACCGTTCATCCTTAGAGCGGCACACTGTCAGCCGTTCATTCTTGACCTCGTGGGCTGAGTTTCAGTCCAGTTCATGTAAGTGCGGCCCAGTATTATCCGCATATATCCTTTGAGCGGCCTCTGTATGACCGTACATCTCTCAGAGACGACTTTTATCGTGTTTTATGCTCTTGAATCCAAGAACATATTAGTCCTTTAAATCTTGAACTTCTGGATAGTAATTCCTCTGATTATTTGGCCATAAACTTGACTAAATGTCTAGATGGAACTTGGGATCTTGGATCCGATAAATCAATGCCAACGCATCATAAGGGCACAGTCTGGTCTTGGGGAGAGCGCCCGAAAAGTACTTGTGCCCATGGGAGTTTGTAATGACAAGGTGAGGCATTGCACCGAGTGCATGACTAGCGTGATGTCTACGACAGAAATCACTTGTTATCTCTTGTTACTTGATCGTGCTAGACTTGTTTAAACTACATGCTGGTGGCCGTTTCCTCCTTACAATTTCATGTTACACTTGTTACATGATATTCTTGTTGAAATCCAGGTATCTTATATTTCCTTGACCTTGCAAGATCTTTATATTACGTTGTTTTTCTTCTGTATCATCATTTCTTTTCTTATCATTTCATATGAAAATGGAATAATTGGTTAATTACGTAAACTTGCCGGTTATTATCTAGTGAGCGTTCGCTCATATAGTTGTCTCCCCCCTTTTTAATAAAATCAGTAGGGTTGAGGACAGAGGATCATGCATTAATGTAATCAGGATTTCATATATAATCAGTTCTTAACATGGTTAATTCATGATTAAGTGAAATTAACGCCTGAGTACAGGGCGTCAAATATTAAATTGACGACCTGGGCAGGGTCGTGTCTTGTAAATTAGCGCCCTTGACAGGGGCGTCTCTTTCAAAATATTTCAAAAAACGCATGGAAACTATAATAACCGTATGCATGACATGCTTATATATATATATATATCTTGCATTAATTTCATTTGGGCTACAGTAACTTGAGAAAACCTACCTTAATAACTGTCTGAAGCTGGACGAATGAAGGTGAAAAACTCTATTTGTTAACAGAGCCTTCCCGGAAGGAAGGAAGTTGAGTTTTGTCAACCCAATATCCACAGTAGCAAGGTCAGATGGAGTAACCGGTTGATGAAGAACAAACTCCCTACACATAAGAGAAGATCAATACATGATCGTATAGTAGGAAACGATGAGGATTTAAGGAAGAAAGAACATCACCTGGTTCTTTCGTAGGAGCTTCTTAACCTTTAAGAAGGGATGAAGAATCGTTAATTCTTCATGTGCTACGTACATAAGAAAAGGGAACAGAACAAACAAGGAATAAGAAGAACTATTGGTTCTTCACGTACCTCTGCAGTCGATTGGTCAAATAGGTTTAGGTTTGGATCGAATGTTTTATTTATAGGATTTAGAATCCTAACAAAGGTAGTGGTTAATTGAGGGTAATATATCCCTATTAGAGTCCTTGCCCTAGTAGACACTTACTGGATTAGGTTAATCTTTCCATAGATAAGCTCTGGGTCCAAACGGTTCACAAATGGAATTAACGACTTCGGTCAGGGCGTCGATTCTTGAATTGACGACCTGGTTCAGGTCGTTTCTTAAGAAGCGCCTTGAGTAAGGGCGTTTCTTGGCTTACCCTTTTTGACATTGGAATTTGACGCCGTTTGGTGAGGGCGTCACTTCTTGAGTCACGCCTTAACTAGAGGCGTTTATAATTTAAATAGCGCCTTTATCCGAGGCATTATTTTATATTATTTTATTTATCTATTTATTTAATTTATTTTTAAAATCTTTATTATTATTATTATTTTATCAGGGTTGCTACACCCTCCCCCACTTAAAAGAATTTGGTCCTCAAATTCAATTGCATAATATGTATATACGTGGAGAGTGTAGATCATATACCTCTTAGAATAACTCGAGAAATCGTTTCTTCATAGATTCCTCGGTCTCCCATGTTGCTTCATGTTCAGAATTCTTGTTCCATTGCACCTTGAGCATGGGAATAACCTAATTCCTTAGAGCTCGTATTTCACGATCTAAGATCTTCATAGGCTTCTGTTCATATGTGAGATCTTTCTGGATCACCAGATCTCCATGTTCAATAATATGAGATGGATCGTGTACATACTACTTCAATATAGATATGTGAAATATATTATGTACTTCGGACAATTGAGGAGGCAATGCGATGCGATAAGCAACCTCGCCAACTCTTTCGAGTATCTCAAAAGGTCCGATGAATCTTGGCATAAGTTTGCCCTTAACACCAAATCTTCGTATGCCACGTCCATGCGATATTTTAAGAAATACATGATCTCCAACCTGGAATTCAAGATCTCTTCTTCTTGTATCAGCATAAGCCTTTTGTCTTGTCTGAGCAACTTGTAATCTTTCTCTGATTACTTGTATCTTCTCAGTTGTATCCCTTACCATGTCTGGACCTAACCGTTGTTTTTCTCCAACTTCGTTCCAGCATAAGGGTGATCGGCAACTCCTTCCATATAAAGCTTCGAAAGGTGCTATTTGGATACTAGCTTGGTAGCTATTATTATATGCAAATTCCACTAGTGGCAAATGCTCATGCCAACTTCCACCAAAGTCAATGATGCAAGCTCTTAGCATATCCTCAACAACTTGATTAGCTCTCTCGGTCTGACCATCCGTTTGTGGGTGAAAAGCAGTACTAAAGTTGAGCCTTGTTCCCAACAAATGTTGTAATTCCTTCCAAAAATGAGAAGTGAAACGGGGATCTCTATCAGACACGATTGAGACAGGAATTCCATGTAACCTGGCTATTTCTTTGATGTATAGTGCAGCTAGCACATCAATTGACCATCGGCTTTTTACTGGCAAGAAATGTGCCGATTTAGTTAATCGGTCAATGATAACCCAGATTTCATCATGTCCTCCTTTTGATTTAGATAGACCCATGATGAAATCCATACCAATATCCTCCCACTTCCACTTAGGAATGTCTAGAGGATGAAGTTTACCAGCAGGCTTTTGGTGTTCCGCCTTGACTTGTTGGCATGTGAGACAGCGTGATACATAGTCCGCTATTTCTCTTTTCATATTAGGCCACCAAAAGTTCCTCTTTACATCTTGGTACATTTTGGTTGATCCTGGATGAATAGTGTACCTTGATCGGTGTGCTTCATCTAAGATCTTCTTCTTTAATTCCGGACAGTCGGGTATACAAGTTTTACCTTTGAATAATAATCTTCCATCAGAAGTTAGTTGAAAATCAGATTGTCCTTCTACTCTGCCTTTGACTTCCACTAATATAGGATCATCATCCTGAAGTGCTTGTATTTCAGATAATAAATCTGACTGTATGCTTACATGAGATAAGGTGACAAATTTGACTTCCTTGTCCAAGCTTATATTGAGCTCGGAGAATTGTTCTAGCAACCTCCATTCTTGTATCATACAATTGGCTATCATTGCTCTCGGCTTTCGACTAAGGGCATCAGCAACATAATTACCCTTTCCAGGATGATATTGTATATTGAAGTCGAAGTCCTTGAGATATTCCAGCCAGCGTCTTTGTCTCATGTTTAGCTCCTTTTGTGAAAATAGATATTTGAGACTTTTGTGATCGGAGTATACAGTAAACTGCACTCCATATAAGTAGTGTCTCCATATCTTTAGGGCAAATACCACCGCGGCCAGTTCTAAGTCATGGACGGGGTAATTCTCCTCATACTTCTTCAGTTGACATGAAGAGTATGCTATGACCTTTCCTTGTTGCATTAGGACACATCCGAAGCCAATGCCAGAAGCATCAGTGTAGACCTCGAATTTCTCTCCTTCTATTGGTAGAGCTAACACCGGAGCTGTAGTGAGATGATCCTTGAGAGTTTGGAAACTTCTTTCACATTCCTCACTCCATTCATATCGGATCTCCTTATGAGTTAATCTTGTAAGTGGTACGACGATCTTAGAGAAATCTTTGATGAATCGCCGATAATAGCCTGCAAGACCTAAGAAACTTCTGATCTTGCTAGTATTGGTTGGTCTTTCCCAGTTCCTAATAGCCTCTACTTTTGATGGATCAACAGATAAACCGTCCTTTGATATGACATGCCCGAGAAAAGCCACTTCTTCAAGTCAGAACTCGCATTTGCTGAGCTTTGCATATAATTGATTTTCCCTCAATACTTGCAATGCGATCCTTAAATGCTCCTCATGTTCTTCCTTAGTTTTGGAATATATCAATATATCATCAATGAAGACTACTATGAATTGATCCAAGTAAGGCCTGAATATGCTATTCAATAACTGCATAAAGGCAGCAGGGGCATTGGTTAGTCCAAAAGGCATAACAACAAATTCATAGTGGCCATACCTGCTTCTGAACGCAGTCTTATGAATATCTTCATCCTTGATCCTTAACTGATGGTATCCCGATCTAAGATCAATCTTCAAAAAATATTTGGATCCTGAAATTTGATCGAATAACTCATCGATTCTCGGCAGGGGATACTTGTTCTTGATAGTAAGATGATTCAACTGTCGATAGTCCATACATAGCCTCATGGATCCATCTTTCTTCTTTACAAACAGTACAGGTGCTCCCCACGGGGAAGTACTTGGTCTAATGAACCCTTTTCGAATTAGTTCCATTAACTGCTCCTTCAACTCTTTGAGTTCCGCAGGGGACATTCTATAGGGTGCCTTTGAAACCGGACCAGCACCAGGGACTAAGTCGATGGTGAAGGTCACTTCTCTTTGAGGGGGTAATCCCGACAAATCTTCCGGAAATATGTCTGGAAATTCTTGCACTACCTGAATGTCTTCTATCTTGGTTTCCTTAGCTTCTTTAACAGTGACAAAAGTAAGGAAGGATAGACATCCTTTCCTGACGAGCTTACTTGCTCGAAGAGCCGAAATAAGAGGGGATTTGCTCCGACTCTTGGGGCGAGTAAAGACTAATTCTGGAAAATCTTTGAAAGCAATTTGGCTATTGCGGCAATCAACTGTTGCCTGGTATTTGGATAACCAGTCCGCTCCCAGTATAACATCATACTCCTTTAGATCGAGGCATATGAGATCTATAGGTAAATTCCTACCTTGAACCATTACCTCACAGTTTTGGTAGTGATGAGTAATATCATTTTCACTTCCAAGAGGAGTAGTTAGAACTATTTTTATCCATTCTGGTTCTAATGGTAACGGGTCGGCAAACTTCTTAGAAATAAAGGAATGCGATGCACCCGTATCAAATAAGACATAGGCACTTTTGGAACAAATTTTCAATGTACCTTCCACTAATCCGCCTTCTTCTTCTTGTTCGGTCTCCTGGATTGCATGAAGATGAGCACTCTTCGTCACCGGGCGTTTACCGTCACCGGCTTGGTCATTCATTAATGGACAATCGGGAATCCGATGTTCGCGACTCCCACAACGGAGACAAGCTCCTAATTTCCTCCAGCATTCTTCGGTCTTGTGACCAGCCTTGTCACAATGCTTGCACACTACGTTTGAAGGTGTAGTGGTGATAGAGAAGGGCTTGGTCTTCTTGAATTTTTGATCTTGAGAGGAAGGACCTCCATTACTAGGCCTCTTCTTAAAGTTGGGTTTGAAAGAACCCGAACCCGTGACTTGTTCCTTCTTGTCTTTTCCACGAATCCTATCAGATAGTTCCGTGGCATCTTCAAGTAATTGAGCTCGGCGCACTATTTCAGAATAAACTTGGATGTCCATAGGCGCCAGTTGAGTAATATAGTGGGGCCTAAGCCCATTAAGAAATCTACGGGCTTTCATCTTCTCCGTGCTAATAAGATGCTTAGCATATCTAGATAACCTGGAGAACTGAGCTTCATAATCTACTAATGATAAAGATCGTTGCTTTAATGCAGCGAATTCTGCAGCCTTCTTTTCTTGGACTCGGTCCGAGAAAATTTAGCATTGAAGTATTCCACAAATTCTTCCCATGTTACTTGAGTAGGATCGATGGTTGCTTCAATAGACTCCCACCGGCATCTAGCATCCTTTTCTAACTGGAAAGTAGCTAGTAAGACTTTGTCCTGATCTGTGCATTGCATAACACGGAATATACGTTCAGTCTCCCGAACCCAATGCTCGGCATCGTCCAGATCGGTCGATCCTATGAACTTCGGGGGATTCATGTTCTTAAATGTTTGGTGTAAGCTTCCAGCTCGTGGAGCACCACCTTGTGCTACCTGTTGTAGCACTTGAGTCATCCCTTGGAGGGTACGCTGCATGTTACGCCATTGAGCACGTTCGGCAGCCATTATCATACAATTACAATAACTATATTAGTACGTGATCGTATTTAAAGACTCCTACACTATGTTAAATTTAACCCTTGGTTCTACCCAATCTCACTGGTTTAAAGGTTCAAACATATCCTTGGACTTGGATTTTTCCTAGGAATTGAATACCTTAGGCTCTGATACCACAAAAACTGTCACGCCCCGAGCGCGGAAGATACCCGGAGACGCGTGACGAGTTTATATCAATCATGTCAATCAGAGTGGTCGTGTATTCGACACAAAGACAGAGATACGCAAAATAGCAAGATAACCCAATCCTTTATTTCATAATGGATAGACTATTAGAAATCCAATACTCTGTTTAATAAAAAAGGAAAAGAATACATATTTGACTCAAGAAACTAAAGAAAAGACTAGATGACACTTGAGCAGCTCTATCACTTTCACTCTTGACCATTCCCATCCAATTGACTTCCATCGTCGTCGGACTTACCTGAAAAGTAAAAAGGGACAAACGGAATGAGCGAACGCTCAGTAGGAAATTATATCTCAAGTACTAGCAAGGGGTTTAAGTAATTACATCTTTCATGAATGCAATAAAGCTATGCATGCTGGCATAAAACGACAAGATAGAGAGAATGTAATATCAAGAATAAGATGGACAAATCATGAACTTTCAATAAGATAATCAAGACATATGAGATATTCAAGCGAGTACATTTAACAAGTCATGTCAAGAACTTTGGCTATCATGTAGCAAGCAAGTAAATTACCCTTTTTTCGGGCCACGCATTTCATGTCAAGTCAAGTACGATTCAAGTACAAGATGTTGTGTGGAATGTCTAATCAAGCAAGTCAAGTACTCGGTATAATGCCAGATACCTTATCATTTTAACTCCCATGGGCACAAGTACTTTCGGGTGCTCCTCCCAGGACCAGATCGGGCCCTATATGCGCAGGCATTTATCATGTATTTTGACATCCATTCTTATTTATAGCCAACATAGAATTTCAATAATCAAGCTTGTAGACACGTACGATAACTTTGATAGAATAGAGTCCAAAATATGACAAAGGACATAGATTGGCGATAATAACGGTATAATCACGATAGCGATAAAACTAGGTAGAATATAGTTCCCTTAACTTGGGTACCATGACAAATCGATATGGACATTCTTTATATAGAATTGAGGTCCACATGAACAGTATATTAAAGATAAGATACCCTCATTCTTGTCATAGAATTGAGGTTTACAAGAATGACATGATATGGCATGATATCATCATCCCATTAAGAATCGCTTATGATATACTCTTTGTATAATCATAAGGGCCGGTATACCATGTTTCTTTAGAGTGACATGGCATCAATGGTGTAATGGGTTTTTATGGTACAACCAGCTCAGTCGGCCTTGAGGGAATCCAAGGCTACGAGGAGTCTTACGGAGGTCTCTATGACTAACTCGCTAGTCCAAAGGAACGGAATGTCCAATGGAGAGCTTGTATGTCAATGAGAATTGAGTGTGATCGATAAAACAATCGCGAAACATGGGACTATACTCACAGAATGGAGAATAGTGTCGATATATATATTATATAACATATGAAACCATCGGTTAACAGATATAGTGGAAAATCAGTTTTACAGTAAAGTAACGACTTAAGCAGAGTCGTTTATCAAGTAATTAACGCCTAACAGAAGGGCGTTTATCTATTTTCCATATTTGCAAAATTTCAATATTTCAATAATTTATCTAAAACGCGCCCTGGGCAGGGGCGTTTCTTCACGATTTGACGACTATACCAGAAGGCATCCTTTTTATTCACAATATTGGACAGGATATAATTAATTTCAGGAATTATCAAAAACGTGCCCTGGGCAGGGGCGTTATCATTAAATTCTATTTTGCAGAATATATATTTTTTAGGAATTTAACAGATACGCGCCCGAGGAGGAGGCGTTTCCTTTCAATTCACGCCCTATGATGGGGCGTTAACAGTTGAAAAACGACTTTGTACAGGTCGTGAATTCAATAAATATCAGAAAGCACGATTTGCACGATAATCAAGGATAACAATCATATAATCTTGATAATAAAATTAGTAGGGTTGAGGACAGAGGATCATGCATTAATGTAATCAGGATTTCATATATAATCAGTTCTTAACATGGTTAATTCATGATTAAGTGAAATTAACGCCTGAGTACAGGGCGTCAAATATTAAATTGACGACCTGGGCAGGGTCGTGTCTTGTAAATTAGCGCCCTTGACAGGGGCGTCTCTTTCAAAATATTTCAGAAAACACATGGAAACTATAATAACCGTATGCATGACATGCTTATATATATATATCTTGCATTAATTTCATTTGGGCTACAGTAACTTGAGAAAACCTACCTTAATAACTGTCTGAAGCTGGACGAATGAAGGTGAAAAACTCTATTTGTTAACAGAGCCTTCTCGGAAGGAAGGAAGTTGAGTTTTGTCAACCCAATATCCACAGTAGCAAGGTCAGATGGAGTAACCGGTTGATGAAGAACAAACTCCCTACACATAAGAGAAGATCAATACATGATCGTATAGTAGGAAACGATGAGGATTTAAGGAAGAAAGAACATCACCTGGTTCTTTCGTAGGAGCTTCTTAACCTGTAAGAAGGGATGAAGAATCATTAATTCTTCATGTGCTACATACATAAGAAAAGGGAACAGAACAAACAAGGAATAAGAAGAACTATTGGTTCTTCACGTACCTCTGCAGTCGATTGGTCAAATAGGTTTAGGTTTGGATCGAACGTATTATTTATAGGATTTAGAATCCTAACAAAGGTAGTGGTTAATTGAGGGTAATATATCCCTATTAGAGTCCTTGCCCTAGTAGACACTTACTGGATTAGGTTAATCTTTCCCTGGATAAGCTCTGGGTCCAAACGGTTCACAAATGGAATTAACGACTTCGGTCAGGGCGTCGATTCTTGAATTGACGACCTGGTTCAGGTCGTTTCTTAAGAAGCACCTTGAGTAAGGGCGTTTCATGTTTTAAAACACGCCCAAGCTAAGGGCGTTTCTTGGCTTACCCTTTTTGACGTTGGAATTTGACGCCGTTTGGTGAGGGCGTCACTTCTTGAGTCACGCCGTAACTAGAGGCGTTTATAATTTAAATAACGCATTTATCCGAGGCGTTATTTTATATTATTTTATTTATTTGATTTATTTTTAAAATCTTTATTATTATTAATATTTTATCAGGGTTACTACAGTGACTAGTATATCAGATGGAGAATGCACATGTATGACTGATATATTGTTTGTGTTAGACTTCTGTTATATGCATAGTCTACACATTGTGCATCATAGTGTTATGCAGTGTCTTGGTGAAGTCTATACAGTCAACGTCTCATTCTGCATCTTATAGCATGTCTATACACTGCATCGTGGCGTTTATGCTCTAAGTCTATACACTACATAGCAAGCTCAAGGTCGATACATTGAGCGTCTCATGCATCATTCTTCTAAGTCCATACAGTGGACTGTAGCATGCATTTGGCAAAGGCACAGCAAGTCTAGACATTGCACTGTAGCATGTGTTTCTTTAAAGTCTATACATCGGACTGGTCTGCATAGGCTAAGTGTATACATCATCCAGTACAATCATGCACTGTTCATGAAGTCTGTACAGCCTTTTGCATTGGACTTAAAGTCTATACATTGCACTGTTGCATTCAACGTCTTCGTGTTGTTTTTATTGTTCTGTCTTCCTGCTGTTTTTCTTTTTAGACTTCGTGTCCTTCTCGCCTTGACCACACTCCGTGTCAATTTCTGTTCTTCGTCTTCGTGTTGTTTTCAACTCGTGTCAACTTCTGTTTTCGTCTTCGTGTTGTTTTCAACCCATGTCAATTTCAATTTTCATCTTCGTGTTATTTTCAACCCGTGTCAATTTCTATTTCTATCTTTGTGTCGTGGTCAGCCCGTGTCGTTTTCACCTCGTGATGTTCTCATGACTTCGTGTCGTTTTCCTTCTCATGACTTCGTGTCATTTTCCCTCTCATGACTTCGTGTCGTTTTTCCTCTCATGACTTCATGTCGTTTTTCCTCTCATGACTTCGTGTCGTTTTCCCTCTCACGTCTTCGTGTCGTGTTTCCTAGACTTCATGTCTTTCGTATGTTGAAACCACACTTCGTGTCGGTTTCTGTTGTTTCTGTGTTTGTATCATCGAGTTGTCTTCGTGTCGTTTCCGTATTGTGTCCTCGTGTTGTCTTTCCTAGACCCCGTGTTTGTCTCGCCTTGTGACCACACTTCGTGTCAGTTTTGTCTTTCGTCTTCGAGTTAGTGTCAGTCCAGTGTCTTCGTTAGTGTCTCAGGTTTTTGGTCAAGTCTATACAACGAAGTTCTTTTGATAAGTCTATACAGAGTTGTTCTTCAACCTGATCATCCGATACTCTGTTTTGACAGGGACTCTCTACTGAGATTGCTGACATGGCTCGTGATCCCAGGAGGACAAGGTGACCAGATGCTGCCACGTGGATGGAAGCATCTCGAATCTGGAGAATTCCTTGGGCGGGAAAACGTGGAAGCCATGCGCCCTTATCCAGCTGCTGCTGTTATAAATATCAGTCTTCATCTTCTGAAGAAGATGATCGAAGTTGGCAAAGCATATACGTTCAGTCTGAAACAGTAGCCACCGAGATCCACTGTGAGAGAAGAAAAGCAGAGAAGAAGAAAAGGAGAGAAGAAGATACAGAGAGAAAGAAAGAGAGAAAGAAAGAGAGACAGTGAGATTGAGAGAAGAAGAGTGAAGTCTGAAGATTTGTTCACTGGACCGTGGATCAAATCCAGGCCAGTCTGCTCTGTTGAGAGCTATATTGTGTTCTTCATTTACAGCTTTCCGATTGCTGTTTCATTCTATTTTCATTTTCTCCTTTATACATTTCTTCAAGCTGTTTGTCAGCGGTTTGCAGAGGTGCT
Source organism: Amorphophallus konjac (assembly GCA_022559845.1). NCBI lineage: Eukaryota > Viridiplantae > Streptophyta > Magnoliopsida > Alismatales > Araceae > Amorphophallus > Amorphophallus konjac. The sequence continues at coordinate 224,491,573 of CM040127.1, read as the reverse complement.
GCCTCTGGACAGCAAGCTGTGTAGCTCAGCGGATGTAGTGGAGGTTTCCACTGGACAGGTAAAGCTGTAATCCTCAGCTGGCGAGACTTGGTCTCGGATGGGTTAAGCTGTACTTCCCCAGCGGTTTGCAGAGGTGTATCCTCTAGACAGCAAGCTGTGTTGCTCAGTGGGCAGTGGAGGATTCCACTGGACAGCAAGCTGTGTTGCTCAGCGGGCAGTGGAGGATTCCACTGGACAGCAAGCTGTGTTGCTCAACGATTTGTAGGCCAAGCTGTATTGCCCAGCGGACGCAAGCTGTGTTGCGCAGCAGTAAGCCATACTCGGTTGAGTGTGGGGTGGATGTAGGTCATTGACCGAACCACCTAAAATCTTGTGTGCATTGTGTTTGTGAGGTTGTTCTTACTGAATCTCTTGATTACCTTCACAGATCACGTGTGTTGTTGCTAAGTTTAGACACTCGACTTAGTGTTTTAGTAGATCTGCCTTTATTCCGCATTTGAACCTACAACTGGTTTTAAATTAGGCTGTAGATCTATTCACCCCCCTCTAGATCCATACTTCTTGGAGATAGACTGCGTCCATCCAACTCCAACACTTGGTATCAGAGCCTAACTCTTCTACAGGGACTCATCGCCCGAAGAGGAAAGGCAAGATGGATGTTCGAGGGATGATTGCTGAAGGTCACTCAACTACAAAGCCCCCGTACTTCGATGGATCCAACTACGCATACTGGTAGAACCGTATGCAGGTCTTTTTGAGGGCTAAGGATTACGAGCTTTGGAAGGTAGTTAGCAAGGGACCTTATGAGCTGTCCCCGAATGAGGAAGTCTGGACCAAGGAGGAAATCAGAAGGTCCACGCTCAACTGGAGTGCAATCAACGCAGTCCAATGTTCTCTGCATCCCACTGAATTTTCTCGAGTATCAGCCTACAATTCAGCTAAGGAGATGTGGGATGCACTGGAAGCAATTCATGAAGGGACTTCTCAGGTTAGAGAGACGAAGGCCAATTTACTTGTGTCTGAATATGAAGCCTTCAAGATGAAACCCAATGAGACCATCAATGAGATGTATGCTAGATTGACAACTATTACTAATGGCCTCAGAGGATTCGGGAAGAAGTATTCTGAGTATGATATAGTTAGGAAGATCTTGCGATCCTTGACTTCAATTTGGCACACCAAGGCCACCGTCATGGAAGAGTCAAGAGATCTACACAATACAAGGGCAGATGAGTTAATTGGATCTCTAATGGCATATGAGATGAATCTGCCGAAGTTAGATGAAGCTGAAGAGAAGAGGAAACCGATCGCACTGAAGGCTGGTGCTAGCAAATCCAACAAATCAAACCGATCCGACTCTAGCAGATCATCATCCGAGGAGAGCTTGAATGAACAAGACATAACTCATACTGAGATGGCTATGATGACTAAAGGGTTCAGGCGGTTCCTCAGGAGAGAAGGAGGACAATTCAACCGAAGGAACCATAGTGGCGGCCGGCAGGACACAAGGTATAAATCTAAACCTGCAAATCAATATGGAACTTACTTGTGTTACCAATGCAGGAATTCTGGCCATCTGAAAGCTGACTGTCCGGAGAACCAGAAGCACAAGGACAAATCAAACAAAAAGAACACGAAAGGAAGAGCCATGATCAGCACATGGAGCGATGAGGATGAAGGTTGTCTCAGTAATACTTCGGACAGTGAAGTTGAAGCTGAAAAACCCATCTGTCTCATGGCAACTAGCTCTGAAGACAGAGAGGAAGATTTAGATGAGGTAACTTCTCCATTTAATAATCTTACTATCGTTGAATGGATAGATGCCTATCATAAACTAGCTGATCAAGCAGATGATATTAGAAGGGAAAATAGGCATTTAAAAAGAAAAATCAATTCCATGCAAAATGATACCTCATTGTCTGATAAAATTGCATGTATTGAAGCTGAAAATAATAAACTCAAACTTACATGTTCTGAATCAGAAGAAATCAAGAATGAGTTAAAAATTTCTAGGGAAGAGAATGTGAGGTTAGAAAAGGAAATTGATGAATGGAAAATGAAAATTCAAAAATATGAGAGTGAGATGAAGCTGGTGAATGAGAAATATGAAGCTGTCCAAATTGTAAATACTGAACTTAAGAAATCTGTTGAAGATATTCAAAAGGACAATGAGGATAAGCTTAAGACCATTGAGAAAATGACCCAAGGTACAGAGAATTTAAATGCTTTGTTAGGGTCAAAGGCTAATTTTAGAAAAGAGGGCCTAGGATTTAATTCTAGTGCAACAAAAACATTTGGGATGAAAACGATTTCATTTGTTGCTCAAAAAGAAAAGGGACCTCTAATTAGCATGAACTCAACCATTTCAATGAACAAAACTGCTAATCTGAAAAGGCCCAGTGCTGAGGAAAAGGGCAAACAAAAGGTTAATGAGCCAAGTAGAGCCAGCACATCCAAGCAAAATCCCAAGGCTCAATCACAGGTTAGGGGTCAACCTAAACAGTCATATAAACCCCATGTCAAGGCCACAAAGTCTCCACCATCACCATCACATCTGAAGAAGACCCAATACACACCCATGAATAGGTCAGCAGGGTCCAAAGTACAGGGGAGACAGAATGCTGCCAGGAGTCAACCCAATTATTTCTATCAACCCAGAGCTCAGACTTACTACAATGCACAGCCAACCTATTTCAATAGGTCAGGTTGGAATAGAACTCCGGGAAGGTTTGCAGGTCGTGCATATCAGGCTACACAATATCATAGACCTTACACTAGAAATTGGGTTAGTGGTTATGGAAACTGGTCACCTAGAAATATGCATTATTTCAGTCAGCCCAGGAACTACTATGGCAAAAACTTCGTGAACACACCCTGGCCAAGGCACTGGCAAAGAAACAACACTGTCAATAATCATGCTGGTGTAAATAAGAAGAAAAATAACAAAAAGAAAAGGAACAATAATAGAAACAAATATGTAGGATCCACTGAACAAAATCCTTTCAAACAAATGTGGATACCAAAAAGTCTGCTGTCTTGCTTTACTTCTATTCCATATTCTCTGGAGCCCAATCAGACTTGGGTTCCAAACTCATCTACTTGATTGTGTGTGCAAGTATGTCTGGCAGCCAAGGACAAATCTGTGGTACTTGGATAGTGGCTGCTTCAGGCATATGACAGGAGATAAGGCCATAAATTCAAAAGCTAAAAGAGATTGGAGGCCTTGTCAATAATCTGATGGAACACTAAGGGTAAAAATAAATCAGTCAGGTAAAGCAGGTAAGTGACTTATCTTCAGAATTGAATTGAGAAAGTAATGTCAATCTGATTAGTTAATTCCTGACTTTCTTTTCTTGTCTAGCTGATCAGTCTGCATTCCAGACTCAGCTACTGAATTTAAATTCTGCACAAAAACTGATGATTCTTTTCTCTTTGCATGTTATTGCACTGTGTACACTGAATGCTAGAAACTGAATTATCTTGAAAAGTTGATTGCTCCCGAATGATGCTCTCTAATGAATAAACTCTCTGCTGGTTTTGTGAATGCTCGATGTTGCAACAGACTCATGATCATGCATGACACTCATACTTTTTATGATCATCATTACATATCATTTAGTCATAAATGTGTCTAAAATCACATGCATATTAAAACTGCTTTGAACTGCTTTTCTCTGCATAACCGTGGTATATTAATGGTAAGCTACTAAAGGGTAGGGAAATTTGTCTGGAGGCTCTTGCTATGTGTGAGATGGTCATTGAGATCATGTTCTCCGCCTAGTACCATGGGTTATATTGATTGATAGGGCAGTCTGAATGAGCATGAATTTCAAAATCCTTTGTTCAATTTTCAGAGAAGACATTGCATATATTCAGGGGGAGCTTGTTGAGTCTTTGCATGCCTTTGCATATCATTCATTCATGATCTATGCATAAGCTCTCTCTCATTTAATTCTTGTCATTCATTAGCAAAATTACACGCATATAGACAGGGGGAGTACTGTTAGAAATTCAGAGTGGTCATCAATTCTATTGAATCATTTCATCCTTGACTCTAAATGATTGAGTCTGACTTATGGCAATCTGTTAGTAAGTTCTGATTTCTAAGCAATAGAAAACAGACTTCTTCTCTTATAAGAATTTTAAATTGCTTAAAGACTGACTTAATGGTTTAAACTTTATAATCATTGAAGTTTAAAGATTGCAATCTGTAAATAAGAAAGCTGAAAATTGATAAAACTCTCAACCCCTTTCTTATTTCATGTCAGACAAAGCTAATCATATCTGAAATCTGAAATCTCATCTGAAATCATGTTAGAGAAGCTAAGTATGTGTATTGTCCTTAAACAAGTCATTCTGAAACATATAAAGGACAGCTAAGAAAGATATTGAAAAATATTGAAAATTATTAAAAATTAACATTGGGAGAGCAATGACTGGTAAATCACTGAGAAACTGAGTGATCCATCAAAGAAGTGGACAACACTCATGTCATGAAGTGTATCAGCTATCTCTGTATAAAATGATCAAAACATTAGGTTATTTTCACTGAGTACCTGGGGGTAACTGGCGTCCAATAAACGTGTACCCTCACACAAAAAGGTGTCAATCAATTCTATTGAGGTTGATCATAGGCCAGATGGTCCATCATGTTGAGTATCTAGGGGTATTGGCGTCTGATAAACGTATACCCTTATACAAAAAGACTTTTGGTACCTGAATGCCCTAAATGAAACATTACTGAAAAAATGTTGTTCCTTCAAAAGAAAATTCATGGATGTCAATTTGTTTATTTTCAATACATGACCTAGCATCTCTTAACAACTCTTAAATGAGTATACGAAAGTAGGATATTTTGAAACTGACTCTTTCATGCAAATATGACTATGGTTTATTGTTTTATCATGCACAGCCAACTTATCCAGTGATTGTAGTGCATGAACTCAAAATTTATAACCTTTAAACCGGACTTCAATCTGAAAGTAGTTTCTAAATGCATATGAATGAAGACTCGGTGCTTTAGAATGCTTATTCCTGAACTACTTGTTCAGAATGCCAGTCAGATGAGTTCTTGATCTTTCCCTTTGTATATCTGATTTCTTGAACACAATATCCCACTTAAAAGGGGGAGAATTCATTCAAGGGGAGTCCTATCTTCAGGGAGAGTTTCTTGTTCTAAGGGTATTTGCATTCATATTGCCATGTTGCACTCGTGTTTTTACTGTCTTTCTCTTTTTGATCATGTCAAAGGGGAAGAAAATTTTGTGTGTGACTCACTGTCACAGTGTGTTGCCATCATCAAAAAGGGGGAGAATGTTGTGCCCCCTAGGCACAAGCATGTGCTATGATGATTTGATGACATGTGCTATGATGATTTGATGATAGCAATGCTGTTGTGTTTTGATGATAGCAACACATGAGTGTTTTGATGACATTGTGTTTTGATGATAGCAACTTGACTGTGACTGGTATATCAGATGGAGAATACACATGTATGACTGATATATTGTTTGTGTTAGACTTCTGTTATATGCATAGTCTACACATTGTCCATCATAGTGTTATGCAGTGTCTTGGTGAAGTCTATACAGACTTCAGCATCTCATTCTGCATCTTATAGCATGTCTATACATTGCATCGTGGCGTTTATGCTCTAAGTCTATACACTACATAGCAAGCTCAAGGTCGATACATTGAGCGTCTCATGCATCATTCTTCTAAGTCCATACAGTGGACTGTAGCATGCATTTGGCGAAGGCACAGCAAGTCTAGACATTGCACTGTAGCATGTGTTTCTTTAAAGTCTATACATCGGACTGGTCTGCATAGGCTAAGTGTATACATCGTCCAGTACAATCATGCACTATTCATGAAGTCTGTACAGCCTTTTGCATTGGACTTAAAGTCTATACATTGCACTGTTGCATTCAACGTCTTCGTGTTGTTTTTATTGTTCTGTCTTCGTGCTGTTTTTCTTTTTAGACTTCGTGTCCTTCTCGCCTTGACCACACTCCGTGTCAATTTCTGTTCTTCGTCTTCGTGTTATTTTCAACTCGTGTCAACTTCTGTTTTCGTCTTCGTGTTGTTTTCAACCCGTGTCAATTTCGATTTTCATCTTCGTGTTGTTTTCAACCCGTGTCAATTTCTATTTCTATCTTCGTGTCGTGGTCAGCCCGTGTCGTTTTCACCTCGTGCTGTTCTCATGACTTCGTGTCGTTTTCCTTCTCATGACTTCGTGTCATTTTCCCTCTCATGACTTCGTGTCGTTTTTCCTCTCATGACTTCGTGTCGTTTTTCCTCTCATGACTTCGTGTCATTTTCCCTCTCATGTCTTCGTGTCGTGTTTCCTAGACTTCGTGTCTTTCGTATGTTGAAACCACACTTCGTGTCGGTTTCTGTTGTTTCTGTGTTTGTATCATCGAGTTGTCTTCGTGTCGTTTCCGTATTGTGTCCTCGTGTTGTCTTTCCTAGACCCCGTGTCTGTCTCGCCTTGTGACCACACTTCGTGTCAGTTTTGTCTTTCGTCTTCGAGTTAGTGTCAGTCCAGTGTCTTCGTTAGTGTCTCAGGTTTTTGGTCAAGTCTATACAACGAAGTTCTTTTGATAAGTCTATACAGAGTTGTTCTTCAACCTGATCATCCGATACTCTGTTTTGACAGGGACTCTCTACTGAGATTACTGACATGGCTCGTGATCCCAGGAGGACAAGGTGACCAGATGCTGCCATGTGGATGGAAGCATCTCGAATCTGAAGAATTCCTTGGGCGGGAAAACGTGGAAGCCACGCGCCCTTATCCAGCTGCTGCTGTTATAAATATCAGTCTTCATCTTCTGAAGAAGATGATCGAAGTTGGCGAAGCATATACGTTCAGTCTGAAACAGTAGCCACCGAGATCCACTGTGAGAGAAGAAAAGCAGAGAAGAAGAAAAGGAGAGAAGAAGATACAGAGAGAAAGAAAGAGAGACAGTGAGATTAAGAGAAGAAGAGTGAAGTCTGAAGATTTGTTCACTGGACCGTGGATCAAATCCAGGCCAGTCTGCTCTGTTGAGAGCTATATTGTGTTCTTCATTTACAGCTTTCTGATTGCTGTTTCATTCTATTTTCATTTTCTCCTTTATACATTTCTTCAAGCTGTTTGTTAGCGGTTTGCAGAGGTGCTGCCTCTGGACAGCAAGCTGTGTAGCTCAGCGGATGCAGTGGAGGTTTCCACTGGACAGGTAAAGCTGTAATCCTCAGCTGGCGAGACTTGGTCTCGAACGGGTTAAGCTGTACTTCCCCAGCGGTTTGCAGAGGTGTATCCTCTGGACAGCAAGCTGTGTTGCTCAGCGGGCAGTGGAGGATTCCACTGGACAGCAAGCTGTGTTGCTCAGCGGTTTGTAGGCCAAGCTGTATTGCCCAGTGGACGCAAGCTGTGTTGCGCAGCAGTAAGCCATACTCGGTTGAGTGTGGGGTGGATGTAGGTCATTGACCGAACCACCTAAAATCTTGTGTGCATTGTGTTTGTGAGTTTGTTCTTACTGATTCTCTTGATTACCTTCACAGATCACGTGTGTTGTTGCTAAGTTTAGACACTCGACTTAGTGTTTTAGTAGATCTGCCTTTATTCCGCATTTGAACCTACAACTGGTTTTAAATTAGGCTGTAGATCTATTCACCCCCCTCTTGATCCATACTTCTTGGAGATAGACTGCGTCCATCCAACTCCAATAGGAAGATGTGCACCAACCTTGACTTGTGCTAGCAGGAGGTGCACCGACCTTGATATGCAACAGTGAGTGTGTGCACCGACCTCAGAGAAAACATGAGGTGCACCGACCTCACTGTCAACCATGAGTACAGCTTGTGCTGACTGGAGCTTTGACTGGTCAAACAAAACTATTGAATTTTTTCATTGACTTCATTGACCATGTTGACTTTTCTTTATTTATTCCAATTTTAACTGGCTTTACTCTTACCTCATGCTGATTGCTTACTGTCAATTGTTCTCCACAGCCTAACTGTCCTGCCAAAGTCCTGAACCATACTTCTGCTCATAACATTATGATGGACTTTCTTGCGTTGAGGCATCTAGTGACTGCATCAAGGCAATGCCTGGCTGCATCAATTCTTCAATGCAACATCAACAGTGTTTGGCATCATAAAAGCATATTAAAATTATGACATCATCAAAACCACATAAATGCATCATCAACACATATGACATCATGTATGATTCATAGTGTTTGGCATCATAAAAGCATATTAAAATCATGACATCATCAAAACCACATAAATGCAGCATCAGCACATATGACATCATGTATGATTCATAGTGTTTGGCATCATCAAAACCATAGGGGTACAACATCCATGTGTTTCTCATGATTTCTCCAAGTCGAGGTATTCGGAGATTCGGCATTAAAGGCAAGCTCACTCCGAGATTCATTGGCCCTTTTGAATTCTTGAGAGAGTTGGTGAGGTCACATATCGGATAGCTCTGCCTCCTCAATTAGCTGGAGTCCATGATGTATTCCATATCTCGATGCTAAAAAGGTACATCTATGACCCTTTCCACATTACAAGTCATGACGATCTAGTGATTCAAAAGGATATGATGTACGAGAAAAAGCCAATCAGAATAATTGATCGAAAAGTGCATCAACTTCAGAATAAAACAATTCCCATGGTAAAAGTCTGATGGAATAAAAATATTGATCAAGAGGTGACATGGGAAACCAAAGAAGCTATGCGTAAAAGATTCCCGGAACTATTTGATTGTAAGTATACTCTCCATAAATCCCATGCAATGAATTTGGGGACCAATTTTTTTTTAAGTGGGGGAGGGTGTAACACCCTAAATTTTTCTAGAATTTTACATGGATTAAATAAAATTATTAATTATTTTAAAGGGATTAATGGGCTAATTAAATAAATTATGGATTAATAAATTAATTTTAAAACCCTATATTAACTGAAGAGGCATGATCTCATGTTGAAGCATGAGCCGTGCGATCCTTGATTGGCACTGATCGCCACCACCAAAGATGGGGATTCTACATGGTAGGAAACAGATCAGAGGAGCCCAGGGTTATGACCCCGGGGAAAACCCTCTGATGCCTAAGTCATCAAATTGATAGAGCGTGGGTGGAAGAGACGTAGGAGAAGGAAGGAGAGGGGCACGAGATTGCTCTCCACCAAGAAGTGTGGCCTTGAGTGCTAAAACTAACTTACCTTTCTGGGGGGTTTCCTTTGAGTTTATATAGTCGCGTGCTCCCCTTTCTGGAGTCAAGGAACCCTAAGGGACTAGGGGGCGTTACGTCCTTGTTGAGGGCTCTTCATCGTTTGAGGACTCTTACCCTCCCTTATCCCCTTGAGCTTCCTGCTCCTGGGCGGCAACGTAACGTTCGCCTGGGTAAGCACCCAACTGTGATGAACACCTCCCAACGTCGAGAGGACTCCGCTTGGCAAGCTGATCCGTGAATATTCCTTGTTCTAGTTGGAAGTCCCAGCTTTGAGGTGCCTTTTTCGGGAGCGCGTGGGCTTGCCCCGAGTGATGGGGGTGTTATTGGTCGGTTCTGCTCCATTGCCGCTTAGGCTATCCCCGAGCGACCATTAGAGAGTATTCAAGGGCACTGGCCCTCTTCTCCGGTCGGTTATGCTTGGGTGCCGTTTGGGCTCTTCCTGAGCAACCCTTGTCTGGACTTCCAGGCCTGAAGGCCACCTAGGAAATATTGGACCGAGCGATTTGGGCTTCAAGATAAGTGGGCCCATTCATGGGGCTGTCACTTGGGGAGTTCGGCCTTGTTGAGTCGGGTTGGACCTAGTTGGGCCACTCCGTATCACATGTCCTTTCGGCCGCTGATTTACCCCACCCCACTTGCCCCCCTACTCCCAAGCCAAAGGTCGGGCTCAGAGAGTAGAGAATAGTCGGGCTATATTTGCAGCTCAGTCAGGGATTGACCGTTGCGAGTTGTCCCAATTTTTTAGGGGCCATTTAATGTGGCTATCCTAGTGCATGGGGCCTTGAGCATGATGATGATTCCTTCGTGTTGGTTCAGGGATGCCCTTCTTGGAGTTCGAAACATCGGGATGATTCTTCTCAAGACTACTTGGGCCTATAAGTATATTATATGCTTACGCCTTATGTTTCCTCCATTTAGGGCTTTTCCCTTCATCGTGTTCGTGGATTTGGTGTGGGATTCATGCGTCGGGAGAGCAGCCAAAGGGAGAGGGAGATCGCAGAAGCTTTTGCGAAGTTAGCATAGATAACGGCGGGAGATCCATCAGCTTCCCCCTCCTTCCAGCTCGTCTGATTCCTGCACCTCTTCTTCTCCTTCCCTTTCTTCTATGGCAGAACACAATGCTGAGGTCGAGATTCAAGAGTTTGCGCAAGGGGCGGGAGGCTCAAGACCCGCGCCTAGCTATAATCTCTGTAGTGACATGACTGAGTATGAGGTGAAGGAGCTCGAGGTCCGCTTCAAGTTGCTGGTGCGATATTTCTTATCTCTAGCCAAACCTCACGAGTCTAGTCTGGGTACCCGTTCGGGCCGTTTCTGTACCTTCCTTCTGGCCTGGAAATGTGGCTTCCGTCTTCCTCTCCACCCCTTTGTTGTCGAGTTGCTGAACTTCTATCAGCTAGCTCCCGTCCAACTGGCCTCCAACTCTTATACCTTCATTATTTCATTCACCGCCCTCTTTAGTTCGTGTGGTCTCGCCACATCCTTAGACCTTTTTATGCATTTTTCGAGCTAAAGGACGATACCCATGCAGGGAAGGGTTTCTTTTACCTTCAGGCGAGGAGGGGGAGGAGTTGTGTGACCCTCTCCCCTTGGGATTCCTCACACAAGGGGTGGAAAACTCTATTCTTCTGGGTACGATTCACAAAGAATGCTACTTATTGGAATTTTCTTGACAGGCCGAACTTCCAGCCTATATTCCTTGCGAAGCATCCAGTGATTTCCTCAGAGCTGAGGATGAAATTAAAATTCTTTAGGATAATCGCCAGTCGACCGTAGAGCTGATGGCTTTAGCCAACATCGAGGAGTTTCTATGCCGCGCACTGCCTCCCAAGGGTAAGGATCTTAAGGCTCCTCTTTGCACTTCCCTTTTCTGGTTGGTTGAGCCTCCGCTAATGGTTTGCCCTTTGGTGCGCAGAAATGAGACGCAGTGATGATGGGGAACGATCGTCAGAGAAGGAGGTTGCCGAGCGAGTGGAGGCGATTACCTCAAACGCGCCTCGAATCCTCGAGGGTCCTTCCTCTGCCCGAGATAAGGGCGAGCGGGTTGCTCGGGAAGATGATCCGGAGCGACGGGGATCCAAACGTAAGGATCCCGAGGGGTGGTTGCTGTTGGCTTCTATGGAGGCCCTAACTAATGAGAAGAGTAGGTGGAAGAAAACAAAGATTCCTCCCCCCATCGAGGAGTCTCCAATTAAGGGTGGCCATCGCCCGGGACCTTCGGTTGCTGAGCTAGAGTTGCCTGTTTCAGTTGAGGGAGCCACTGCCGAGCCTACAGGAGCGCGGGGGAGGAGGTCGGTTCAGAAATCTCGAACGAGCCTGCGGTAGCGCGTATGGAGGAGGAGGCCGGTTCATGGGTCCTGACCGAGGCAGGCGTTGTAGCCCCGAGTTCGGGGGCATCCGAGGGAGGTATATCGGCCTTGACTCTTCAAAGGGGGGATTCTACTAGTCAGTGGCGGCGATCCGTCGCCCAGGCTTCCCTGTATAGCCGCTGCTGAGCTCTGGCTCCTTCACCCTCCCTGGATGAATTCTGGCACTGTTCTCCTCCCACGCTCCTGGAGAGGCTCATGGAGGGGGGGTTGTTCATGGCTTAGCTAGGGGCTGAGTTAGTAGATTACTTGGCATGGTTGGAGAGCTAGGAGAGGGCCCAGGCTCGAGCTTGCATCGAGTCTGACCGGAGGGTCGGATAGTTAACCTCCGAGCTAGCGGCTCTTTAATGGGAAGTGGCCTCACTCCACTCATGGGACCGGGCGAGCCAAGAGGAATCTCAATTGTCGTCCTAGCAATTGCCCCAAGCTCGATATATGGCCGAGCTTTAGGGCAATCTCCTGGAGGAGCGTCTGGCCCATGCGGCCAGTTTGGGACAGTGGTCGGTCGAGCAAGAGGAGCTCGAGAACCGCATCCTAGAGGCCGAGTTGGCTAAGAGGGAGACCGAAGCGACACGGGCTGAGGTTGGGGTGAAGCTGACCGAGGCCGAAACAAAGATAGCCGAGCTTGAGGAGAAGGCAGCGAGAGTTGGGGCGGAGGCGATCGAGCGATACCTGGGCTCGGAGGGGTATCGTGAGGCCCTAAAGAAGTCTACCTTTACTTATTACGGGCCGGGCTACCAGCGGCGACTGCGGAAGGGTTTTGCTCAAGGTTTCAAGTGGGTAGTCAATCAGGCCCAAGAGTAGGTCCTCGATGAGCTTGTTTTTAACCCCGGACAATGCTAAGACTCGGGCGAAGAAGGTTCGACTTCTCCTTCCTCTTCAACGTCGAGCGGCGGGGAAGGTAGCAAAGACACTTCTGCCCTTGTGGAAAAGAGTTCACCAACTCCGACTACCTCGGGAGAGCGCACGGTCGAGGTAGTTCCGACACAGGTGGGGTCAGTGTCAGAGCCGGCCATCATCGAAGAAGCTGGGGGCAAATCGCCCTTGACCGCAGGAATGGAGCAGAGCGCCGCGGCCCTCCCGATCATTGAGCCTCAAGGGGGGTCACAAACCTCCCACCCTTCTCCTATTTCCATGGACTAGGCTTGGCTTGTACTTGCTTTGCTGGCCTTCTCCATTTTTTTTAAGCGGGGTGTCTAGAAACTTTCCATGTACTATCTTTCTTTGAATATAATGGCAGTGTTCATAGCGTATTTAAATGCTCCTTACCATTTTCAACCGAGTCTAATTTTTCGTATCCGCGGACGTCAGCATATCGGATATCTTGTGTGATTTTCCTGCCGAAAAATCAGATCACACGTCGATCGGTCGAATCGTTGGTACTGATCTAGCGTCTTTCTATCTTCCCAATCATTGAATGCCTTGCCTTTTTGCATATTCCCGTAGAAGGACATTGGGGGTAGGGAGGTGTAAGCACTCCTCGAGGAGGACATCCACCTTCTATTTGAAGTCCCTTCACGTCTTTTCGAGGGGAGGGTCAATTAAGGTAAAGATCTTTCCCTTCAGCCTATAAAAGGTCTCAAAGGGCGCCTCCTCCTTTTCACGCTACGTAAGGGTCTTCATTGTATTCCCCACCTCTTCCTCCTTCTCTGGTGAAGCGACCGTCATCTTCTCTGTTGCTATCCTCTGGTGAAGCATGGAGGCTGACGTTGAACACGAAGGCTTTAGTGATTACTGGGGCACTTGGGCTACTTCGGTTTGGAAGAATGGAAGACGGCTGGGCAGACAGTGTGGAAGAATGGGAGACGCGTGGTGAGTCATTCCTCCATGACTTCCCGGTTGCCGTACACACCTGGAGAGGGGATGGCTCGGAGATGGTACGAGAGAGGAAGGCATTCAACACCATGGCCTTACCTCTCTCCCTCCATTCTTCTCCTCTCCTCCCCTCCCACTCCCTATACCCCAAGGGAGTGTTCAAACCTTTCTCTCTCTTCTGTTCTTCTTATCTTCCTTTTATCTTTTCTTGCTTGCTTCCCAATTAATACTCGATGGAGCTTTTTCTTGTTTTCTACAAAGTTGGTGGTTGGGAAGACCACTCTTGCTGATACCATCTCTTCCTGACTGCCCGAGCAGATTAAATCAGCCGCCTTATTACCCGAGCCAGTTCCACACTGGGTGGGGCCAGTGGCTCGGTTTAAAACTGATGGGAATCAACATCGGGCACTAACATTTTGTTTTTACATTTGTGTCCTTTTGTTTACATTTATATCCTTGGCTAATTGGGTTTGCAATTATAAGGCATTATAAGCTAAAGGGTTAGTCATTAGAAATCTTTAGGTTTCTTTGCAAAAAGGCCTTTGGATTTCAATGTAAAATGTCAGTAGGTCCAGTAGGGCCCCCACCCTCTTTCCCATTGGTCCACCTAGGATCTAGGGCCCATGTGGGGCTAGTTCAAAGTCCAAGATTGGACTTGGATCAAAGGGGGGGACAAGGTGGAAGAAAATTCAAACTTGGACCAAGCAAAGTCCAAGATGCTCCCCCCTTTAATATATTTTATTCATGTTGTATTTTATTTAATTTGGTCATTTGACCACATGAGGGATTAATTATCCTATCCCTAGTTTATCCCTCCCTAACCCTAGATCTGAGGGTAGTTTATGTCTTTTTTCCATTTCTATATAACCCATGTATTTTGTGAATTCCTTAGCAATTAATGAAGAAAAATCCCATTTGTCGCTCAATTTGCCCAAGGGCACCCTCTCTCCCCCTTGAAGCTGTGATAGCTCCGAAGTTTCAAAGGTGTGAAGCCTGCCCACCACCCCCTCTCTGAGTGAGAAGCTCAGCACCGCCGCCACCATCGCACCACCACCGCCGCCTCGTCGAAGTTCTGTCCAACTCTAGATAGCAAGCTGAGGCTGAAATTTTATCTCCCAATCAGAAGATCTGTTCGACCCCAAATTTTAAGGGTTTGTTCTTCCTATCATCCCCCATCCCCAGTTCAAATTTCGTGTCATTCCGCCTTCATTTGCTATTTTTCCTGTAATTAAGTTTCCCCCCAGCAATCTGCCAATTTGCAGATCTGCGGGACAGTGTCTTGTTTCGGTATTTTTCCCACCCCCTTATCCACCTCTAAAAATTCCCAAAAAAATCATAGGTGTTCCTCACATCTCTCTCTTCCTCCCATAAATTTCGCAGAGTCTAGATCCATCATTTTTGTGTCGGTCAAAATTCATTTTTAGGCAGAATCTGCTCTGTCCAGACTGTCTGTAATCTGAGTCAGTAAAAAAACCTTGGGAACAATCGTTTTCATTTCTAATCCGTCTACTGGATGGATCTGAAATAATTATATGTTGTATCCCATTGACTCCTCTATCCATCGGTACCAATTTTGCCTCGATCCGACACCGGATCTGGGCGCAAAAATTCTTTTTGTGGAGGCGCGCATTTCTGATCCGAGAACAGGCCAGTAGATCAGTCCACCGATTAATCCCGGTAAAATACACCGGGATAGCTTCGGCGACCGCCGCTCCTGGACATCGATCAGCAACCCATCAGCAGCGTCCCAGCCAGCCGCTACAGTAAGGAGATGCCCGGGTATCACCGTCCTAGCAGCCGGACCCACCTACTATCCCGTGGACCCCACAGAACCGAGCCGGACCAGCAACCCGTCTCCGGCCCGGGAGCGTTCCAAATTGCTGGCCGTCAACCCAAGCTTGGTATTCCCAGGTTATTATTGTCGCCCTTTACCTCCCTGCATGGAGTGGGCCATAAAATTATCGTTATAATTATTTAATTACTATGTACCGGGAGTACGAGTCTTGGCCGGGGTCCTCGTCCCCATGCCTGGAGCATGGAGGTATCGTGTCCGCTCCCCACTTGGCATTTGCTTTACTCGTATATTTTTGAATGCCGCTGCTAGAGTGATAGGATAACTAGCTCGTTATATTATTTATATCACCGCTGCGAGAGAGTGAGTGTGACCCGTCCCGTGACTCAATTCGAGCACGTGGAAAAGCCGATACCCGAGACTCATTGCCCGTTTCTCAACCGCGCACATCCGCATGTTTCCCTCGCTTAGGGATGTCCGCAAGCTAGAGTCCCTTGTTGTCCCTGGTTCGCGTCCCGTCCCGCATCAAATTGGTATCAGAGCTAAGTCGAGTCTAGGGTAGTTGGTCCAAAGTTTGCATTTGTATTCCTCTACTCGGTATATCAAAAGGTGTTCCCGAAATGATAGGTTACACCTATTGGGAAGGTTGCACACTTGCGTGAGTTTGGTCTTTGGATCACACCTCTGCCATGTACCGGATATTGGTTGAGTCTAGGTTTGTAGTCGGGTCTGCTTTCCAACTTTGCATTATTGTCTTAGGGGTCGTGTCTAGTCGGTTTGTCTTGCACCAAGTGTCGGCATGGCGATCCTATAGCTCCCGGTGTCCCATGAATCCCCAAAAGCCCACGTCATATGAATGGTGGCGACACACCCAAGGATGGGGAACCCAACCCCACCTATTGTGTCCCCTGTGGTTCTAGAGTTTTGATGATGACAAATATTATGCCTCATTATGTTTACATCCTTGATGATATAATCTTAATGTTTATGATAAACTGACAGAACATCTTTTAAGGATGACTCACAGGTCATGAAGTCACCCAAGTCAAAAGTCAACCAGTGACAGGTAAGATCAATGCATGCTCAGATCAGGTAATGCTCTGTCTACTCTCAGATCTGTATGCCTTATGCCTTGATGATGTTTTAGCTGATATGCATAAATTGTTTTGTGCATCATTTAACAAGTCTGTACATTGTCTCTCATGCATTGCATGTTCAATGTACATACTTTCCTGTTGCAGACTGCTCTGTTAGTTCTCCTCCATACACTCAGTTCATATATGCTATATGCATTCACTGCATCTGTCCATGTTCTTGTGCTTGTAAGTCTGTACTGTTGTGCCTCTTAGGCACAAGCATGTGCTATGTCACCTTGATGATAGCAATGCTTTTTGGTTTTGATGATAGCAAGACAGTGAGTGCATTTGATATTGTATTTTGATGATAGCAATGTTATTATGTTTTGATGATTGCAATAAACAAAGTGCATTTCTATGCATTATTATTCTTGAGCATTCTGCATATTGATAGCAACATGAATGATGATGTCTAGCATTGATGGCATTTGCTCTTTATATATGTGCATTGCATTCTGTCAGATATCATGTCTCTGCATGTATCATGCCTGGGTAGCAAAGTCTATACATTGGACTCTTGTTCAAGCCTATGCATTGTCTTAGGCTAAGTGTGTACAGCGTCTTAGGCGAAGTCTGTACAGCCGTGTCTTATGCTCCTAAGTCTATACATTGGTGTTGGTCATCAAAGTCTGTACATCGCCTTCAATCTTCAAGTCTATACACTGGCTTATTCTTCAAGTCTGTACATCCACAGTTAAACTTGAAGTCTGCACACTAGTCTTCACTGTCAAGTCTGCACATTGGTCTTCGATATCAATGTCCAATACATTGGGCTTTTACATGAAGTCTATACATTGTTGTTTGCAGTACAAGTCCATACATTGGACTGTTCATCAAAGTCTGTACATCAGACTGCTATAGTAAGTCTGTACAGTGAGTGATTCATTGGTAAAGTCTATACACTCAACTGAACTTCAAGTCTAGACATTGCACTGTAGCATCCATTGTCTTCGTGTTGAGTTTGTTTGATTGTCTTCGTGTTGTTTACTGTAGCAGCTCGATTTGTTCTGATGAATTTTGAGTCGTTTCCCAGTGAACCCCGTGTCGCTTCACCTCGTGCTGTTCTCATCGTCTTCGTGTTGTTTTCACTTCGTGTCAACTTCATCTTCGTGTCGTTTTCACTTCGTGTCAACTTCGTCTTCGTGTCGTTTTCACTTCGTGTCAATTTCATCTTCGTGTTGTTTTTCAACTCGTGACGGTCTCTGTCATCTGTCTCCATGTCGTACTTACTTCGTGTTGGTTAATGTTGTTGTTGTGTCTTCGTGTCATTTTCCTTGTTGTGTCTTCGTGTCGTTCTGTGTAGTGTATGTTTTTGTCACCACTACACTTCGTGTCGTTGTTCTTTACTTCGTGATGTTTTCACTGTCTTCGTGTTGGTCTTTCTCATTAGACCTCGTGTCTTTCTCGCCTTGACCACACTTCGTGTTGCTTTACGTAGACCTCGTGTCTTGCTTGTTTGCAACCACTTCGTATCGGTTTCTGTTGTCAGCACGTGTCGTCCTTAGTTCGAGTCGGTTCTTTATTTTTTTGTCTTCGTGTTGTGGTCAGCTCGTGTCGTTCTCTTTGCTGTGTGTTATGTCGTGTTGTTTTTATGTTCGTGTCTCCGTGCTGTTTTTGTCTTCGTGTCTCCGTGTTGTTTTTGTCTTCGTGTCACCGTGTTATTTTTGTCTTCGTGTCGTTTTTGTTCCATTGCGTGCAGAACATTGCAGCACCTCGTGTTGCTTTCTGTGCCACCTCGTGTCGTTTCTGTGTGAACCTCGTGTCGCTTCTCTCTGTCCTCTAGTTGCATCTCGTGTCATCTTTTATGTCTTGCTTGTTGTTGCAACCACTTCGTGTCGTTCCTCCTTTTACCTCGTGTTGTTTTATAACCTCATTTCGTGTCGTTCTCTTCGTTGTGTCTGTTCTATCACAATGTATCTCGTGTCATTTTTTTTTCTTACTTCGTGCTGCAGTCACCTTGTCTATCTCGTGTCATTCCAAGTACAGTGCCATCATATTACTATTACATATCTCATGCAGCATTAGTTCCTGTGACCCTCAGTGTTAATGATTTTAATCTCATTACAGGTCCGAGGAAGAACATTCCACACTCCTAGGCTGCACGTGATCCGAGACAAGAGGAACCAATCTGATAAGGACACGTGGCAGGAAGATTCTGGAAATATGGGAGGCACACGCGTTTTGTGCCCTATCCACCTGCTGTTGCTGCTATAAATAGAACCCTTCGTCCTCAGATGAAGGTGATCGAGCTGGCAAGAAGAAAAGCTCATACAGAGAGCCCCGATCCAGAAAAAGGAAGAGAAGAAAGAAAAGAAGAGAGCAGAGAAGAGAGTGAGAGTAAGAGCAGAAGAAGAAAAAGAGAGAGAAGAGAGTTGAGAAGAAGAAGAAGAGAAGTAGCAGAAGAAGCTCCTAGGAGAGTAGAAGAGAAAGAAAAGAGAGATAGAAAGTGAGCGAGAGAGCTCGTGGAGAACAAGGAAGAAGTTACCTGAAGATCTGTCTACTGGACCGTGGATCAAATCCAGGCCAGTCAGCTCCATGCGAGCCACATTTGTGTTATTTGTCTTTACAGCTTTCTGATCGCTGTGTATTTTTCTTTTCTTATTTTTCCTGTTTCATTTGGTTATCTGTGTTCTTCCGATCCTCAGTAGTGAGGTCGGGGTTCCTCCTGTCAGTTCAGGAGAAGGGAGATTGCTATCTCCGGTTGCAAGTAGCTGGGTGCTACTTGTGGTGTCCCTCCGGTTTGGAGGAAGGGAGATCTGATCTCCGGTTCTGGGCTTGTGGATTCAAGTCCAGGGGTTCCCTCCGGGTCTAGAGGAAGAGAGACCGTGTGTCTGTGGTTGGCTAGTGACTGGTGTCACTAGTGGTTCCCTCCGGTTGGGAGGAAGAGGGGAGGCTGTTCCCCTGGTCAAGCTGTGTGGCAGCACCTGTTGCAGACTGAGTCTGCTGTGTCTAGCGTGAGCTAGTGGAAGCCACACTCGGTTTGAGTGCGGGGTGGATGTAGGTCTGGAGGACCGAACCACCTAAAAACCCCTCTTGCTTTGTGGTTTGATTGCTTATGATTTGCTTCCGCTAGATGAATGCATAGGGGCGCTCCATGCGTTTGGCTTCGGGTTGAGAAGAAGAGTTAATTAGTCTTCTTAGAATGTTTTAATTTGTCAAGAGAGCGAAATTCTTGTTGAGCGACTCCTTGTCAAATTCAGCCTAGTTAGCATCCTAGTGATCTCACTGTATGCTTGTTTGGTTCTACAACTGATTATTAGCTTTTAAGCTTATCTAGTTTGCGAACTAGTAATTCTAGTGAGCATCATATTTTAACTGGGCGAAAGTCCTTTAAAGGGCTATATTCATTCACCCCCCCTCTGAATACTGCACCGAACCCAACAATTGGTATCAGAGCAGGTCTCTGATCTATCAAATCTAACAATCTGCAGAGGATCCTGCCGATTTGTTTGGTGCATTTCAGAGTGGATCTCTTGAAATCGTGTCTTGCTTCATTGACTTGTGTCTTATTTTGATTATCTGGTTTCAGTGGAGTTCGTGTCATTTGTTTTACTTCGCTGAATTTGTCTGCCATCTGTTCTAATGGCTCGACCTCTGATTTATGATGGTTCTAACTTTGAAAGTTGGCTAGGAGGCCTAGCTGTGTACATAGACTCAATTGGTCCACATTTGTGGAGTCTTATATCTAAAGGCCCACACCGCTTACCTAAAGATCAGACCAATTGGTCTAGTGAGGACAACTCTAAGAATTGCGATAATACCATAGTTCTTAATGTCTTGAGAGCTGTAGTTAATACTGATATGTATCCTTTTGTTCTCAGGTGCACATCTGGAAAGGAAATATATGACAGAGTCGTTTCTGCGCATAATCAGCAAGGTGATAGCTGCTTGATGGCCAACCGGGATGATGAAGATGAGATCTCATCTCAGGTAAGTTCTGAATCAGAAGGATACTCTTTCGATGAATTAATAGAGATGTATGAAAATTTGTTAGAAGTATCCAAGAAATTGAAATCTGAGAACAAAAAGTTGAAAAGAAATGTGATAGAATAAATCTGAAAGATTCCTGTGAAAACTATCCAAATATGAAAAAGTCTTATGATGCATGCATGCTAGATGTTCAGAATCTTAAGAAACAAAATGATTCTCTAAAAATTAAAAAACAAACATGCTTAGATAAAATGTCTGAACTTCAGAATCAACTGAATGATAAGAAAAATGAGCATCTAAAAGGCATGCAAGAACTAACTGAAGTTAATTCTGAATTGGACAAAATGAAATTGGAGAATGAGGATCTTCAAAAGAAGAATAAAACTCTTATTATCAGAATGAATGAAATCAATGAGGTTTCACAGTCCTCTTCTGCTAAATCAGATTGTAAAATATGCTCTGCTTTAAGAGAACGAAATGAAGATCTCTTTAGTGAGAATGAACGGCTAAATAAACAAATTGCCTCACTTAAAGATGATCACAAAAATCTGCTCGCTGAGAAAATTAAAGTGGAGGAAAGAGAAGAGGAATTAATTGAAAAACTAGAGCTAATGTCTGGAAGAGAGAGATGTGCTAATAATGAAATTCAGGATAAAAATCTTGAGGAAGAAAATACTGAATTAAAAGCTGAAGTTGAAAAACTAAAGTGGTTGAACACTGGCTTGTCTGAAAGACTTCTCACTATAGAAAAAGGGAAAGCTGTACATGATGAAAATTCAGAAATTTTGAACAGTCTAGAACAGAAAATTGAGAAGTATAAAACTGCAAACCATGTTCTAAGCGAATGTGTTAATTGCAGTGAACAGGAAATAGCCAGTTATGAACTTCACATTGCCAGCTTGGAAGATAAAATTCATAATCTGGAAAATTCAGCTATTGAGTCTGCCAAGATTAAAGGAAAAATGAAAACTGTTGGGAAGAGGAAGGATGATAACTCTGAAGGGGGAACAAATTGCTATTCTGATATTGAGAAAATCACTAAAGACCAGCTATATACCACTTTTGTCCAAAGCTCTGATGTAGCTGGTACTTCAAGGCAATCCCCAAAACAAAATAAAAATGAGAAATCATCTTTAAAATCTGTCTTTCAGTTTAAAGCTCAGAAAATTGAAAAATAAACAAAGCTTGTTGAGAATAATCAGAAATTGAAAAGAAAGAGTCAAACAAAGAAGGCTAAGAATAATTCTGGTTGTACTCTGAAATTTGTAAGCTCTGCTGAATGTAATGGGTCAATGCAAAATGCTCATGCTTCATGTACTCATTCACATACATCTAGTCAATCTGTTAGTAATCATGTCATCAGGAAATCACAAGTGTCATGTTACTATTGTGGCAAGATAGGACATGTAATGGATGACTGTAGATTGTTGATTGAAGATGAACATGCTAGTGAAGCAATGCATTCTAGGAATTCATCCGACAGAAACCATGCCATTAAGAAATCTGTTGCTTACTATCACTACTGTGGTAGGCGTGGTCATCTAATGAATGCATGCTTTAAAATGAAAGAAGACAATAATTTGAACTCTAGATTTTTCACACATGCTCATGGCCCACATAGATATGAATGTACTTCTGGTCAGCGTATCATCTGTTTCAATTGCAACAAGCCTGGACACAAGGTAAATGAATGCTGGTCAGGAAATCACAGGGGCAAAAATGAATCAAACAACAAACATCTTAGATGCTTTGAATGTGGTAAGTATGGGCATGCAGTCAAGGACTGCTGGTTTGTTCAGGGAAATCATTTTAATTCCAAATTTGTAAGATTCCCTCCAAACAAAAATTTCTTGGGCAGAAATAAAGCTGGTCTTAAAGAAAAGACTCTTGGTTGTTATGAATGTGGAAAACCTAGCCACCGAGCTTCTGAATGCTGGTGGGCAGGTAATGGTAAATCAAAAATTCATGCTTACAACAGAACAATTCATGCTCATTATCATAGGTCTCATGCTGCTGTTGATATGCATCATAGGACCAGAAAATCTGTTGTTTCATGTAGATATTGTGATAAACTTGGTCACTCTATGGACAATTGTTTTCTGATGAAATTTGACGACCATGTTGCTAAGAAACTATTTAGAACACCTGATAGGGGTAGTGCAGGACCCAAGACTGCTTGGGTCTCTGCAGGATCAACTTGATTGACTTGCTGCAGGTATGCCTTGGAAGGAGAAATAAAAGGGGTCAACCAAGGCACTCAAAAAGAAAACCCCATGATTCAATTCAGGTCAGTTCTGAAATCTGTTTTAAATTCCATTATCTGAAATTGTGAGCATGAAAATTGTGAGTTTCATGTTGATTTGCTTGGTTGATTTTTTAATGAACTCTTCATGTCTAGCTGATCAGTCTGCATTCCAGACTCAGCTATTGAATTCAATTCTGCATATCTGATGCTCTTCTCTTGCTATATGTTGAACTGAATTTGAATGCTTCTCTAGTGTATACAGTTGATGCACTATATAGACTCTGTGTCCATGCATGTGTTTTGTGTTAATGCATTGCATGCTTGTTATTGAATGCATACTTGGACTGATTGTGTATAGACTGACTGTCATTGCATGTGTCAATGATGCTGTTCAATGCATGAAGGACTGCCTTATGTTGCATTGTCCTTGTTAACCTTGGTATATCAAATGGTATGTTACTAAAAGGCAGGGAAATCTGCCCGGAGGTTCCTACCATGTGTGAGATGGTCTTTGAGACCAGGTCCTCCGCCTAGTACCATGGGTCTAGTTTTCATGAAGAATAGTGTACTGCATCATATGTTGAAAAAATCTAAAAATTTAAAAGGAAGATGATGCATTTGATAAATTCTCTCTCTGATTGAACAAAGCATGAATTCTTCTTGAGTATATTCTAAAATTATGAGCAGTTCATTAATTCTATTTCATGCACTTTGTCAGGGGGAGTTTGACTAATGTTGCATAGTCTGCATGTAGAACAGTCTACTGCATAGCATATTTTTGCATCATGGTGTCAGGGGGAGCTGAGAGATTCTATTCAATTCATTGAACCCTATTTACTCCTCTTTGTCCCCATTCATGTGATTCATATCTTTTGACATCAGATGCCATTGGACCATTTTGCCAATTGCTATCCTTTCCCCATCATTTTCACTAAACAACAGCTTTACATCTGGTTTAGTACATTGAATGGTGATTATTGCAACTGTTTTTTTATAAGAATCACACTCACAAATTGAAAGGAACTAAAGGTTTAACCTTTATAAATTAGAGAGTTAAGTATCTGCACTTCAGAACTTGAGATAAAAGAAAACCTTTATAGCTCTTAATCTTTATCTCATGGTAAGATTAGAAAAAGGTTTTGTAATGCCAAATGTGTTGATCTGGAAATTTCTAGAAAAGGATAATAAGAGTGTGTACTGATTTTTTAAACAATCACTCTAAAAGAAGTAAGGGCAGCAGTAAATAAGATCATAATGCTATGAACTGAACATAGTGACAGAGCAATGGCTGAATTGCACCGAGAAATTGTGATCTCCTCCAATGAAGTAAGAGAACTCATAGTCATGAAGTGCTTCAGAATATCTCTGTTCAAAAGGTCAAATCTATAGAGGGAGTTCTCACTAAGTAACTGAGTGTACTGGCCTCTAATCAAGGTGTACCCTTAATGTCAAAAGTGAAGACTATTCTTTGTGGGTTTTGATCTGAAATAGGTCTAGTAGTTTATGCCTAGTAACTGGGGGTACTTGCCTCTGATCAAGGTGTACACCTAATGTCAACAGCATAAATGCCACTGATCTATTTACTCAGTTCAGGTTCATAAATTGAAAAATGTAAGTCAAACTGCTGTAACCCTTTAAAAATCAAAAGTCTATGAGTGGAAATTGTTTTTATTAATACATATTCAAGTTGCCTCTCTTGAATTTCCGTGTTTAATCACAAAAGGTTATTATGTCTGACTTATCTATTAATACCATGTGCCCTAGATTCATTGCTATAAATGGAATCTAAAACTCTTTTTCAGGGGTCAAGTGTTTTACTCTAGAATTATAACTGTTAAACCTGAATCTTTATCAAAATTGTATGTTGCTGATTTTTAAACTTTAACAGTTGTTTATAATCATACTTCCTTTATGAACCTATGATTCAGCTATTGTCAAGTGACCCTCCTACTCTCTCTACCTTGTTTATCTGTTCATATTCCTTCTCAAAGGGGGAGCTTCTATTTAGGGGGAGAAACATTTCAGGGGAGTCTTACTTTCAGGGAAAAATCTTCTAAAGGAATTTGCATGCATATTGCACTTTGCACTCATATTTTTACTGTTTTTCTTTTTTGATCATGTCAAAGGGGGAGAAAATCTTGTGTGTCACTCACTGTCACATTGTGTTGCCATCATCAAAAAGGGGGAGAATGTTGTGCCTCTTAGGCACAAGCATGTGCTATGTCGCCTTGATGATAGCAATGCTTTTTGGTTTTGATGATAGCAAGACAGTGAGTGCATTTGAGTGCATTTGATATTGTATTTTGATGATAGCAATGTTATTATGTTTTGATGATTGCAATAAACAAAGTGCATTTCTATGCATTATTATTCTTGAGCATTCTGCATATTGATAGCAACATGAATGATGATGTCTAGCATTGATGGCATTTGCTCTTTATATATGTGCATTGCATTCTGTCAGATATCATGTCTCTGCATGTATCATGCCTGGGTAGCAAAGTCTATACATTGGACTCTCGTTCAAGCCTATGCATTGTCTTAGGCTAAGTGTGTACAGCGTCTTAGGCGAAGTCTGTACAGCCGTGTCTTATGCTCCTAAGTCTATACATTGGTGTTGGTCATCAAAGTCTGTACATCGCCTTCAATCTTCAAGTCTATACACTGGCTTATTCTTCAAGTCTGTACATCCACAGTTAAACTTGAAGTCTGCACACTAGTCTTCACTGTCAAGTCTGCACATTGGTCTTCGATTTCAATGTCCAATACATTGAGCTTTTACATGAAGTCTATACATTGTTGTTTGCAGTACAAGTCCATACATTGGACTGTTCATCAAAGTCTGTACATCAGACTGCTATAGTAAGTCTGTACAATGAGTGATTCATTGGTAAAGTCTGTACACTCAACTGAACTTCAAGTCTAGACATTGCACTGTAGCATCCATTGTCTTCGTGTTGTTTACTGTAGCAGCTCGATTTGTTCTGATGAATTTCGAGTCGTTTCCCAGTGAACCCCGTGTCGCTTCACCTCGTGCTGTTCTCATCGTCTTCGTGTTGTTTTCACTTCGTGTCAACTTCATCTTCGTGTCATTTTCACTTCATGTCAACTTCATCTTCGTGTCGTTTTCACTTCGTGTCAATTTCATCTTCGTGTTATTTTTCAACTCGTGACGGTCTCTGTCATCTGTCTCCATGTCGTACTTACTTCGTGTTGGTTAATGTTGTTGTTGTGTCTTCGTGTCATTTTCCTTGTTGTGTCTTCGTGTCGTTCTGTGTAGTGTATGTTTTTCTCACCACTACACTTCGTGTCGTTGTTCTTTACTTCGTGATGTTTTCACTGTCTTCGTGTTGGTCTTTCTCATTAGACCTCGTGTCTTTCTCGCCTTGACCACACTTCGTGTTGCTTTACGTAGACCTCGTGTCTTGATTGTTTGCAACCACTTCGTGTCGGTTTCTATTGTCAGCACGTGTCGTCCTTAGTTCGAGTCGGTTCTTTATTTTTTCGTCTTCGTGTTATGGTCAGCTCGTGTCGTTCTCTTTGCTGTGTGTTATGTCGTGTTGTTTTTATGTTCGTGTCTCCGTGTTGTTTTTGTCTTCGTGTCTCCGTGTTGTTTTTGTCTTCGTGTCTCCGTGTTGTTTTTGTCTTTGTGTCTTCGTGTCGTTTTTGTTCCACTGCGTGCAGAACATTGCAGCACCTCGTGTTGCTTTCTGTGCCACCTCGTGTCGTTTCTGTGTGAACCTCGTGTCGCTTCTCTCTGTCCTCTAGTTGCATCTCGTGTCATCTTTTATGTCTTGCTTGTTGTTGCAACCACTTCGTGTCGTTCCTCCTTTTACCTCGTGTTGTTTTATAACCTCATTTCGTGTCGTTCTCTTCGTTGTGTCTGTTCTATCACAATGTATCTCGTGTCATTTTTTTTTCTTACTTCGTGCTGCAGTCACCTTGTCTATCTCGTGTCATTCCAAGTACAGTGCCATCGTATTACTATTACATATCTCATGCAGCATTAGTTCCTGTGACCCTCAGTGTTAATGATTTTAATCTCATTACAGGTCCAAGGAAGAACATTCCACACTCCTAGGCTGCACGTGATCCGAGACAAGAGGAACCAATCTGATAAGGACACGTGGCAGGAAGATTCTGGAAATATGGGAGGCACACGCGTTTTGTGCCCTATCCACCTGCTGTTGCTGCTATAAATAGAACCCTTCGTCCTCAGATGAAGGTGATCGAGTTGGCAAGAAGAAAAGCTCATACAGAGAGCCCCGATCCAGAAAAAGGAAGAGAAGAAAGAAAAGAAGAGAGCAGAGAAGAGAGTGAGAGTAAGAGCAGAAGAAGAAAAAGAGAGAGAAGAGAGTTGAGAAGAAGAAGAAGAGAAGTAGCAGAAGAAGCTCCTAGGAGAGTAGAAGAGAAAGAAAAGAGAGATAGAAAGTGAGCGAGAGAGCTCGTGGAGAACAAGGAAGAAGTTACCTGAAGATCTGTCTACTGGACCGTGGATCAAATCCAGGCCAGTCAGCTCCATGCGAGCCACATTTGTGTTATTTGTCTTTACAGCTTTCTGATCGCTGTGTATTTTTCTTTTCTTATTTTTCCTGTTTCATTTGGTTATCTGTGTTCTTTCGATCCTCAGTAGTGAGGTCGGGGTTCCTCCTGTCAGTTCAGGAGAAGGGAGATTGCTATCTCCGGTTGCAAGTAGCTGGGTGCTACTTGTGGTGTCCCTCCGGTTTGGAGGAAGGGAGATCTGATCTCCGATTCTGGGCTTGTGGATTCAAGTCCAGGGGTTCCCTCCGGGTCTAGAGGAAGAGAGACCGTGTGTCTCTGGTTGGCTAGTGACTGGTGTCACTAGTGGTTCCCTCCGGTTGGGAGGAAGAGGGGAGGCTGTTCCCCTGGTCAAGCTGTGTGGCAGCACCTGTTGCAGACTGAGTCTGCTGTGTCAGCGTGAGCTAGTGGAAGCCACACTCGGTTTGAGTGCGGGGTGGATGTAGGTCTGGAGGACCGAACCACCTAAAAACTCCTCTTGCTTTATGGTTTGATTGCTTATGATTTGCTTCTGCTAGATGAATGCATAGGGGCGCTCCATGCGTTTGGCTTCGGGTTGAGAAGAAGAGTTAATTAGTCTTCTTAGAATGTTTTAATTTGTCAAGAGAGTGAAATTCTTGTTGAGCGACTCCTTGTCAAATTCAGCCTAGTTAGCATCCTAGTGATCTCACTGTATGCTTGTTTGGTTCTGCAACTGATTATTAGCTTTTAAGCTTATCTAGTTTGCGAACTAGTAATTCTAGTGAGCATCATATTTTAACTAGGCGAAAGTCCTTTAAAGGGCTATATTCATTCACCCCCCCTCTGAATACTGCACCGAACCCAACATGTACATCCTCCGGTGTTTCATTGCATCAGTCATACAGTCTGCACTCTTCATACATGCCATAGTCTATACATTGCCTTGCCTCTCCATGCATATACAAGTCTATACATTGGCATGCACGCACACAAAGTCTGCACATTCCTTTCTGTTATGTGTGTGCATCATTGTCAAGTCTATACATCATCTCTCTTAGCGGCTATGTGCATAGTCCATGCATTGTCAAGTCTATACATCGTCTCACTCAGTGTCTTTGTGCATGGAGCATTCAAGTCCATACATTGGCCAAGTCTACACATCGTCGCCTGCTCGTGCATCTCTTCTAAGTCTATACATTGTGCATGTGTGCATCATCTTACAAGTCTATACAGTCCTTATCTTTACCTACGTTCAGAACACTAAGTCTATACATCGAGTGAAGTCTGTACAGAGTTGGCTGTCTGCACTTAGCAAGTCTATACACTCGTTTTTGCACATAAAGTCTATACAGCCTGCATCGTCTCACTTAGCGTCTCTCAAGTCTGAACAGCATGCATCGTCTCTCTTTGTGCACACATCATTCATCAAGTCTATACATTGTCTAGCACACACACGTTCAAGGTATGTACATCCGACCGTCTCATTCAGCGTCTCACGCTATCAAAGTCTGTACAACGTTAGCCTACAGTGCATCGTCTCATGCATCATCTCTCTTAAAGTCTGTACAGCCCATGCTCAGGCTAAGTCTGTACAGAGTCCTGTTTCATCGCATGGACATTTCATCAAGTCTATACATTTGTTGCATGCCTGCACATCAGTCAAGTCCATACATTGATCTGTGCAGACAACATCAGTCAAGTCTATACATTGATCTGTGCATCACTATACTCAAGACACTAAGTCTGTATAGAGCTCGTCTTGTGCATGCATCGTTTAGCATGTCTGTACATCGTGTGTCTATACAAGGCATATTATAAAGTCTATACATTGCTGTTGCATTCATGCTAAGTCCATACACTACATTTGGGCATTGTTCTTCACAGCAAGTCTGTACACTGCTTTCTCATGCACGCAATCAATGTGTGTACAGCCTGTGTTCACATCGGTTAAGTCTATACATTTGCTATGGCTTGTTCATGCATCATGTCTATACACGCTTTGTTAAAAGCCTGAACTAACTTGATACATTCCTTTCTGTTATGTTCATGCATCCCTTAAGTCTGTACATTGAGGTCGCATGAAGGCATTCAAGTCTACACATTCTCACATTGTACATACTTGCCTATATGCTGCATCTGAAGTCTGTACAGCATGTTCTTCATACAAGTTTTGCTTGCATAAATCAAAGTCTATACATCCTCATAGTGCATACTTTGTTTAAGTGCATTCTGCATTATGCATTGCAAGTCTATACAATGTCTGCCCTGCACACACAAGTCCATACATTACATTTGGTCATCAAGTCTATACAGGGTATGCTAATTTATCAAACTGATCTGGTGATTTTGTTCTTATAGGGCTGCTGCTCGAAGAGATTAATGAATACACGTGATCTAAGAATAGGAGATGGCTCAGGATCGTGACACGTGTCATTTTGCAGGCTGAAATACTGCCACGCGGCCAAGGTGTTAGGGTAGGAATTCGTGGAAGTCACACGCCCTAGCTGCTGCCGCTAGAAATGGAAGACTCCTCCATCAGAAGAATGAAGATTGTGACTGAAGTAGACGAGAGCCACTGGGAGCCTGCACGATCGAGTGTGAAGAAGAAGAAGAAGAAGAGCAGAGAGAAAAAGAAAGACAGTGAAGAGAGATGAAAAGAGCAGAGAAGAAAAAGAGAGGTAGAGTGTGAAAGTAGAAGAAGAAAAAGAGAAAGAGAGAGAGTTCGTGGAGAAGAAGAAAGAAGCCTTCATTGAAGATTTGTCTGTCTGGCAATTGGATCAAATCCATACCAGATCACTCCTGCGAGAGCTACTTTGTGGATTTCATTTTCAGCTTTCTGTCTGCTGTATTTTTCCTTTATTATTTTTACTTTATATTTCCTTGGCTTTATTTTTCCGATTCTCTGTAGTGAGGTCGGGGTTCCTCCTGTTAGTTCAGGAGAAGGGAGATTTTAATCTCCGGTTTTCTAGTGACGGGTAGTCACTAGTGGTTCCCTCCGGTGTGGAGGAAGAGAGGTCTGTGACCTCTGGTTTGCAAGTGATTGGGTGTCACATGTGTGTTCCCCTTGGGTTTCGGAGGAAGGGAGGATTGGTCCTCTAGTTTGCAAGTGATAGGGTGTCGCTTGTGGGTTCCCTCCTGGGTGGAGGAAGAGAGACTTTTGTCTCTGGTTGCTAGTGACGGGTAGTCACTAGTGGTTGCCCTCCGGTCTGGAGGAAGAGGGGAGGTTGTTCCCCTGGTCAAACTGTTTGGCAGCACTTCTTTGCAGACTGAGTCTGCGGTTCTAGCTTGTGCTAGTGGAAGCCTCACTCCGGGTTGGAGTGAGGGGTGGACGTAGGTCTGTGGACCGAACCACCTAAAAAATCATATGTGCCGTGGTTTGCCTTGTGGGTTTGCCCCTTGTCTTCTACCTACTTAACAGGTTGTCTGAGCATTCTTTTCTATCTGAAGTGAACTTGCGAATTATGTGTTTTGTTAAGTGAGTCAGGTTTGCATAGTTCTGTCTTCGGCTTAGTCTTAATCAGGTACCACCAGTATCGTTAGCTGTTCAACTATTTGATCAATTGTTTATTTGTGCTCTATAGCTTTTATTCCGCAACTGAGTCTAGCAGTAGGCTTACTGTTTTTATTTTGGGCAATATTTTTGAAGGGGATACATTCACCCCCCCTCTATATCCATCGCACCGTCCCAACAATTGGTATCCGAGCGGGTGTCTGCATAGAAGGTCCAGCGACCTGCAGATCCGATCCTGCTGTCTTGGTGCTATCTCGCTCTTGGTGCATCATTATTCCTGTTGCATTAATCTGATCTGTTTCCATGGGTGATCCACCGGTTTTCAACGGCTCTAATGTTAATGTGTGGTTTGTCAGTCTGCGCGAATATGTTATATCAGTTAATCCTGATCTGTGGAAGTTAATTTCACAAGGTCCTCACAGATTACCAAAGAAAGTGTCCAAATGGACCGATAGCCACAGATCAAAGGAAGGAGAAAATTAGAAAGCTTTTAATCTGATGAAAGCAGCTACTGAGAAAGCCTTACATTCTTGCTTTTATGATTGCAGGTCAGCTAAAGACATCCTGGATAAGCTGAAGCTAGCTCACAGGATAAATGAGGACAGCTGCATGATGGCTAACAGAATTAATCAAAGTGGCAGCCAAAATGAAGAAGAGGATGATGATGAGGTAAACCTCTTCGAGAATTTCTCTTTAGATGATTGGGAGAATGCATATGCTGAGTTACTTGAGTCACATGAGATGTTAAGAAAATAACATAAAAAATTGAAAAAGAAAATTGATCTGAATAGCTCAGAGTCCTCATGTGAAAATTACTTAAAACAGAAATAGTCCTATGATGCATGCTTGTCTGAAGTCCAAGTGCTTAAGAAACAATTTGGCTTATTCAAAGAAGAAAATCAAGAACTTGTATGTGAAATTTCTGAACTAAAAGAAAAACTTAGCTCGATTGATGATGATCAGGTTCATTTTAATAATTTAGTTCAGAATAAAAAACTGTTGAAAGAATTTGAATGTGTTAGCTCTGAATTGGATGTCCTAAAATCTGAAAATGAATGCCTTAAGAAACAATGTGAAAAACTCCAGGTTCAAACAATATGTTCTAGTAAATCTGCATGCAATGAGTGTCCATTTCTCAAGAAATAAATGAAAATCTTCACTCAAATTTAGAATGGAAGAAGTAGTTTATTGTTTCCCTAAAGGAAGAAAACAAAGATCTGTTAAACAAGATTCTGGAGCTTGAACAGATAGAGGAAGAGCTGAATGATAAAATGAGCTCAATGAAAATTGATAAAGGCTCTGTTGAAGAAACTGAAAATCTGAAATCAAAAAATGACAAATTAACTAAAGAAGTTGAAGGATTGAAGCAGTTGAACACTGCTATGTCATAGAAACTTCTTCTCTTAGAAAAAGGAAAATTTGTTTACATTGAAGAATCTGAAAAATTCAGAAATCTGGAACATGAAGTTGAGGAATATAAAACTGCCAACAAGGTACTAAGCGAATGTGTAAATTGCAATGAACAAGAGATTGCCAGTTATGAAATACATATCGTTTCTCTAGAAAATGAAATTGAAGATTTGAATAATTCCTTGTCAAAATTTATGGACGGAAAAGATAATATGGACAAGATTCTAGGAACAAAGGTTAATTTTCAGAAGGAAGGGTTGGGCTATAACCCTTCAAACAAGAAGAGTTTTAAAAATAAAGTTCAAACTTCCTTTGTTTCCAGCTCAACTTCTCACAGCCCTCAGAACCTTCCTGGTTATCAGTCATCTACTCAAAAGAAAATAACAGAAAAACAAAAAGAAAAGATCCAACATGTTCCTCTCCCCACTTTGCATGTTTCACCCACACACTCACATGCATCTAAAAAAAAAATGATTTGTCATTACTGTCACAAGTTTGGACATCTGATGCATGAGTGTAATTTGATGGAAAAGGATGACCTAGCTGCTGTACAAAACAATAAGGGTAGAAAGCATGTCTTTAGGGAAAAGAAAATTCATTGTTATAATTATGGAAAAATAGGACATGTTGCTGCACAATGCTGGTTAGGTTCTCATAGAAAAACCTTCTCTATCTGCTCTCATTGTGGAAAACATGGCCATACAGTCAAGGACTGTTGGCATGCTCAGGGAAAAATATTTTCTCAAAATATAAAATTCCCTGCAAATAGAAATATTTTTGGTAGGAATAAATTTGCATTTAAAAGAAAGATTTCTACATGTTTTGAATGTGGAAAACCTGGCCACCGAGCTTCTGAATGCTGGTTGGCACGATGTGGAAAATAGTATGTTCATGCAAATAACAGAAATTTTCATGATAATGCACACAGATTCCATGCTAACAATGATGTGCATAAAAAGAATTCAAGATCTGCTATTTCATGTCATTACTGTGGAGCCTTTGGGCACTCCATGAGTGAGTGTAGTATAATGAAGTCCGATGACTTACATGCCCAAAGATTATGGAAAGCACCTATCAGAGGTGTCACTAACAATGTCGGACCCAAGAAGTATTGGATACCTAGAAACACAAAATGAGATCTGTGTTTTGCAGGTATGCCTTGGGGATGAGGAATAAAAGGGGGTCAAATAAACCAAGGCATCCAAAGTTTGGTAAAACCCCACCTCTGCTGGTAGACATTTAAGTGTTTGATATCGTTGTTTAGATAGCTGGATATCATGTTTGATTTGTTAATCAAAATTTCATGCATATAGCTTCTCAACTGCATCTATACTTGGCATTAAAATCTCTCAATGAATATGATGTGTCATTTGTGCAACAGTTCAACTGAAATTGGTACTTGAATACTGAAATCTTAATTGATTGAAAGTGACTGAAAATGAATTACACATCATAAAACTGAAAAGTTGAATTGAATGAATCTGTTGCTTGGACGATGTCTCATGCTTAAAAATGTTCACCTGCACATTTGACATGCAAATGCATTTACAATTGCACATAAGTAGCATATTGTCAGCTTAAGATGCATATAGAACTTCATCTGCATTAGATTGTCATGCATGACTCTTGGTATATAAATAGTGAGGTACTAAAGGGCAGATGAATTCTGTCTGGAAGTGCTTGCTATGTGTGAGGTGGTCTTTAGACCAAGTCCTCCGCCTGGTACCATAGATCAGAGTTGCACGAAGAGCAGTCTAAATGTTCATGAGCACAGGCCATAAAAATTCCATACATAAGTTCCATTGCATCCATTGATCTTAGACTTCAGTCATACAGTGCATAGTGTGAGAGGGTGTTGTATACCAAGGAAACAATGTGATCATTACATATATTACATGCTGTTAGCTCACTGCACTTGCATTTACTAGTTAGAAGTGTCGACACCCTGAGTTCTAGCTCATGCATACATTTACGGGGAGCATTATTTATACTCTTGAAATCGCATCTGACCCATGCATTGCAACACATTTCAGCTTCCTGCTTCAACTGTTATCAGTCATTTTCATTCATCCTATCCATTGGTATCTGTTGAATTGGCTGCTCCTTAAAATGATTTGGCCTTCCTTGAAAATTCAGAAAGACTTCTCTGTGCATATCCTGATCATAAATCTGAAAACAACTTAAAGAGGAATCTTCTATTATATAGAACTATGAATGTCTGATGCTTTCAGCCGGTTGAAGTTTCATGTATGTCTTGTGTTTGTTTATGAACATATCTTGAAAATATCTGAGTTAGTCTTAATAAACTTTAACCAACATCTTCATGTTGTGTCTTTTAAACTCTTCTGAATTCTGAAAATTCTGAAATCATGATATTCCTTGATTGATATGTATGAAATTAGTATTGTTTTTAAACATCTGAGAATCTGGAACATGTCTAAGGGTAAATCGTGTCAGAGTAATGACTTTGGTCACTAAGAAACTATGTCCAAAAGACTGTGTCATGAGGTTCCATAGTTAACTCTGCTTAAGAGTGGTTGATAATCTGGCAGAGCAATGGCATGCACACTGAGAAATACATCTCACTCATCAAAGAAATGATTTGTAGTGTGTCATGAAGTGTAAATGATGGGGACATCAACGACATCCCGCTCACATTGTGTTTGCATTTCCGTCCTTTTATATTTGTATGTATACCCTTGTGATATATGGGTACACAATAGTAGGTCTTAGTGGGTTTATTTACAAAGGGCCATTGGGTATTTTTGAAAAAGTGCATGTAGGCCCTGCAGGGGCCCCCTCCCTCCTCCTTATTGGTCCACTTGGACTCCCGGGCCCAAGGTGGCTGGTCCATGGTCCAACCTTGGACTTGGACCTAGATTTAATTAATGAAGACAATTCCAACTTGCCTTCTTAAAGGGGGGGGGGGGGGGGGGCGAACCTTGTATTTTATTGGGCTTTATTATGGTTGTTCAAACCACATCCCAGCCCTTCACTCATCAACCCTTGATCCAAGGGTCTAGAATTAGGTAGAGACCTAGCCTATATAATGTTGTATTTTTCATGAGAAATTGAAGGAAAAATTAGAAAATTAGTGAGTGTTCTTGGAGCT
Organism: Amorphophallus konjac; assembly: GCA_022559845.1. NCBI lineage: Eukaryota > Viridiplantae > Streptophyta > Magnoliopsida > Alismatales > Araceae > Amorphophallus > Amorphophallus konjac. Next base: position 224,456,538 of record CM040127.1, on the reverse strand, counting down.
TGGTGCGCCCCCTTCCTCTCTCCCCATGGTTTCCTCTTCCCCAACCCCATATTTAAAGTGTATCCCCCTTCTATCATCCTCTCTCAACCTCCGGTGATCGTTTGTGCCGCCGCCACCACCGTTCGTGCCGCCTTCGAGCCGCCACGGGATCGTCTTCGGTTTTCTATCCTGCTGGATAGAGGTGTAGTTCAAGAATTTCTGAAGCCAGCCACGAGTTCTGATCGATTCAAAATTTTGAGGGTTGGTTCCTATCTTCTAGCCCCTTCTCCACAAAAAAATTGAGGTTCAAAATCCACCGTTTCGTATCCTTACCATTTCATTGAACTCTCAATCTCAGATCTGTTCTGTCACTATCTACAGTGACAGTAGCCCGGAGTTTCATGTCTTAGGCCCACTTTTTGATTTATTTTAGTTCGTCCAATTTTACTAGAGATTACACCCATCCACCCCTTCATCCAAAATTTTTCTCAATGTTTTGTTCATCGATTTCATATTTTCTAAAAATCGTTCTCAGTCCCAGCTACAGTTCTATCCCCCTGATCCCAGATCCGACCTTTTCCACTAAACAAATCACAGAAAATCATAGACACATCAAAACAGATCCAAACCACTTGTGTCGTCTTCCCAGCTCAATTTTCCACAACTGTTCTGAAAAACACAACCCCAGATTCGAACGTCTACCTCATGGTCAAAGGCAATCCATAGTCAAGTTCTCTATAGGCTTGAGTCTTCGGTTACTGTACAACCGGAGATTTAAAATTCCATAATTCAAGATCCGAGCAGATCCAAGCCAGATCTTTGGGCCTAGGTTGAAGAACGTCAAGCTAGCTTTCCAACGGCGCCAGCCTCGTGTCGATCCAACATCGGGGCTGATCGTAGCGCCCATTCTCGCCGGAGCGCGCACCGAAATACAGAACCGGCAGATTTCCGATCGGGTTTTCCGACCGGTGCCGAACGGAGCCGCCGGGCCTCCGGCCGGTGAGCTAGCGTGCCGCCATCCCAAGGAGTGACCCTCCGGGCATCCACCATTACAGCGGTGCCACCGGGTCCCACACGGCCCCTCCGGACAGCACGTGGGCCCCACCGTCACGTGTTCGGGTGTTGCCGAATCAACGCGAGAAGCCGCCCGTCAACCCGAATTCGGTCCTCCCGGACCCCATTGTGTAGCCCTTTACCTCCCTACGTGGAGTGGGCAGCGAGTTGCATTTCTGTAATATCCGTGTATAATTGTTCCGGGAGTACGACTTCGGCCGGGTCCGTCTTCCCCACGCCGAGCGCGTGGAGGTATCGTCTTCGCTCCTACACTTTGCATTTCGCTTATTTCATATATGCTTGTTTATGCCGCTACTAGAGAGCATGTGTAGGGATATCTAGCTCGATATATTTTCATATCACCGCTGCTGCGAGAGAGAGTGAAGCCGTCCCGTGACCCGATCCGGGCACGAAAGTGCGAGCCGACCACCCTAGCTCTTGCCGGTTTCTCAACCGCGCACGTCCGACGCTTCCCTCGTTAAGGGACGATCGCGAGCTTGTTGTGTCCGTGGTCCCGTCCCGCATCAGTAAATGCAATCTCTGTTCTTATGAAGCATGACAGTTAGTCCTTCCAAGTGCTTAGGGATACTGGCGTCTAAACAACGTGTATCCTCTAGTTACAAGGGTGTACTAAACTCAAGTGCTCTTGAAGATTGTTATGAAAATTATTGCTGATCTAGTGTATCAATTAAAAATGTGTGCAAAAGAAATATTCTATTGGAACCCCTTGACAGAAACAAATATTTTCTTATGTGTTTAACTTCAATACTATTGATTACATCTCTTAAAGGAATCTTTAAAATTGAGTGAGTAAGAAAGAAGAAGATTAAACAAGACGTTCAATTTGAAAGCAAGGTTCACTTTTATTAAAACTGATTTCAGATATGAGTACATAATGCTAATGAACAAGCCTTGCATACATCATATTCTGATCTGACTTGTCAATGAAGATCATTCATAAATCTCTATAATAGAAGAGTCTGATATACCTGTTTAATCAGATTTATGAAATTGATATCCCATTGAAAACCTTTCTCATTCATTATAAATGCTTACTATTGACTTATTTATGTCTTGAGCTTCATTCCAATCACTATTCATCTCAGTGGGAGAATTCTTGCATGTCCCTGTGGTTCAATGATCATTCATGTCTTTCAGGAGAGTATCTTGTCAGGGGGAGTTTTAGATGATAGTAACTCACCATTGCATAATAGCTCCTGTATCATCTCCTTCAACAGTCAATGATCATTCCATTCTTTTTGATGTTGTCAAAGGGGGAGAACTTTTGTGAGTCATCATTTGCATCAATCAACAGTTGCACGACATGGTGTTTTACATGCTCATTATGTTAACATAATCATGAACTGTCATATGGTGTTTCATAATCATCATGATGAATCTATTACAATGACTCATAATATTGCCATCATCAAAAAGGGGGAGATTGTTGTGTCCCCTGTGGTTCTGGAGTTTTGATGATGACAAATATTATGCCTCATTATGTTTACATCCTTGATGATATAATCTTGATGTTTATGATAAACTGACAGAACAACTTTTAAGGATGACTCACAGGTCATGAAGTCACCCAAGTCAAAAGTCAACCAGTGACAAGTAAGATCAGTGCATGCTCAGATCAAGTATTGCTCTGTCTACTCTCAGATCCGTATGCCTTATGCCTTGATAATGTTTTAGCTGATATGCACAAATTATTTTCTGCATCATTTAACAAGTCTGTACATTGTCTCTCATGCATTGCATGTTCAATGTACATACTTTCCTGTTGCAGACTGCTCTATTAGTTCTCCTGCATTTGGCTTCCGGTTCCGCTGCTGCATCTTCTGGAGCCGTCGGAACAAGCTCGTCAGCCCAGCCAGACATATCGCGGGCTGTAGTAAATTGGCTGAATGTGCACAGTTTAGACTTTGGATATGACAAAATTGCCGCCGTTGACGAATCTTCTGATTCTGAGACGGATACAGTATCAACGTCCAGTGTATATTCCACTGCAACTGAGACATGCTTCAGACGGGGTGACAACTACTGACCGGATTTCCCGAAAGACCGCCACTTGATGCCGTTCATCCGAACCTTTACAGTGGGTGGCATGCGAGACTATCGGATAGCTCGTGCAGTTGAAGCTGCTATACTAGTTGAGAGGGACAGTCTGAAGGAATCAGTGTATCGTGGCAAAGCTATCTATCTTCCCGGGGAGAAGCGTGATTGGGATGCAGTCCTCGGCATATCGGAGTTGGAGCCGGAGAAGAAAATGTTGACCCGGGCCCCAGAATTCACACCTGCCTGGTGGGATAATGCTAGTGGCCGAGTTCATAGGGAAAAACCTGGATATGGTTTATTCCTTGCACCGATAAAGTGGGGATACCGTGAAGAACCTTTTGTGCTGAATTGTTTGGCCGTCCAGTTCAAGTATCATCTAGCTGTTGGCTGGTTTGGAGATACCAAGATCACTGACGCCCACCTATTCCAGGTGGGAGCGGTGGAGTTCACCGAGTTTGTTTTAAAGGAATACGCCCCTCTACTGATCAGAGCCGGGGTATATCATAGTGTCTTTGCTTCTAGATTCCGCTATCCCATATCCCGAGGGTTATGCTGTGGAATGTTCGAAGTATTCTGCCCTTTGTTCAACATATTTTATACAGCAGAGGGCGAAACATCTCTCGACCTATGGAGTTTGTCACAGCTTTCTGGTCTGCCTATTGACGGCGAGCCGTATGAAGAGGTCTGCTTGGCAGATTCCGAGAAGGATAGCTCCGATGGCGAAGGCAAGTATTCACTTGGCTATTCCTACCGGTATTTAATGAAGGCCTATCACTCCATCTGTCTGGCGTATTGTAGAGGATCCTCCAAGGGTTACCATCCTCGAGAGAAAGGCAGCAAGCTGAGGGTCCGGATAGGGCAATGGATTCGGTATTTCTTCGACAGTCCCCTAAAATATGCACACTTCCCTTCCATGGGTCCGACTGCCAGCAAGCAGATAAGGGCTCCTCGCTATAAGTCAGCGTTGCCATCTTCATTGCACCGTGTAGGCAAAGGTGGTCCAAATCCAGCAGGGGTGGACCCTATCACACATTGTGCGGCTTACTTCACATTATGGTTGTGCACTTTCGCTCTCCCTCAAGGGGACGAGACAATCATTCGGCCCGAAGCCATATACCCGGCATGCCAGATGGCCTGGGGAATGAGGCTGTCACTTTACCCGGTGGCCTTGTGTTTAATCTACAAATCTTTGGGGGATCTGTACAAGCATCGGACTCCCCGCACTTTGAGGACCGTGGGCCCTTTTCATTTCTTCAATGCCTGGGTCTGCAGTCTGTTTCCTGAATTGGCTCCTAGAACTCTGCAGGCAGATACAGTATTACCCAGAATGATTGAATTTGCCAGTGCTGAACCTGGCTCTTTCTCTGATCAGTTGTTCAAAATAAGGGGCCGACTGATAAGGGTACCAGTGGATGCCCCTGGCAGCATTCATTTCTGGAGCTTGGCAGCAGGTTCAGCTCCTTTGGTTCACTCTCAAAGAGAATGCAAGATGGAAGAGGTAGAGACCTATGTTCACCCCGTTTCAGGGGCTAATGTTGTTCGGTCTATTCTGGAGCCAGAGCTGGTCAGATGGGCCATGGCCATTCGGCCCAGTGTTTTAGTTTTCAGAAAGGGTGGTCTGCTTCTCCTGGAACCATACTACCCATTCCGCTTCGGGCGGAACTTTGGCTATGACCAGTATATCCCTACATCAGTTGCTCAGTTTCCCCTGGATAGCCGGGCCAAGCACGGGTCCACCATTGTCGGTGATGGCCGGTTGTGGTGGGATTTCTATCATTGCCAAGATGGCGCAGTTTTCAGAGTTCCGACTGTTTCCAACCGTGTTCCCCGTGTCACATCAGAGTATATCAAATGGTGGAACATTCGAACCAGTTTTTACAGGGATGGTAGGGGTGCATTCTGGGATGTGGCCGAGCGTTCTTTTTTGAAACAACAGCCCGGCCCAGTGTTTGATATCCCTGAGGCCCACCTGAAAAGGATTTATTCACAGCACCTAAGGGAGGCAGAGAACTATCTGGCCGAGCGTCGAGCTTTGAAGGAAAAAAGCTCTGCGTCGCCCGCTCCTGTCTTTGCTGCCATCAATGAGGACACTTTTATGAAGAATTATGAAACACATGTGCCATGTAGGAGGCGCTCGTCTGGAGGAGAAACAGTACCCTTTCCCTGTTGAAGCGCCGCTCCTGATAGTCATCCCCTGGAAGGGTCCGACAGATAGATTTCATCCCTATAGGACGTTTGTGCGCAGGGAAGATAGGACTCAGACGTACTACAAGCACATGTCTTGGCTGTTTGTTCTACTGAATGTACATGGGTTATCTGCAGAGAGTCCGATAGCCGGCATATTGAATAAGCCATTGTTTATTTCTTTTCATTATGTCGACGGCTGGGGCATGGACCACCTCGACTTGTTTCGATGTCTTGATTTTCATGGTCATAGCGATCTGGCATCTTTAGTGGAGAAGTGCCAGACATTTGGTGATGTCTGTTGGCTTGTCAAGGAGGTTGCTTTCCGCTCCAAGGAGGTAGCTTATCTGTACTAGCCGCTTTCTGTCTTTTATGATGGCCCAGCAGGTATGATCTTTCCTTTCTGACTGTAGTGCTTTCTGTTTGTTATTTAAACTCTGCATCTACTGATCTCATTACTTCTTTGATGTCTTCAACAGATAGGCCAGATATAAAGCGACAGGGGCTTTACAGAAAAATCATTGCGCAAACTGAGAAGCCTACTTATTTCGAAGTCCCTACAGCAGCACCGACGACCACTCCCCTACCTCCGGGCAAGAAGAGAAAGATTTCTGCAGTGAAGACTGCAGTTGGGAAGGCCAGGAAGGCTAAGAAGGCCCATGCTCGGCAGTCGGCTTCAGCAGTGACAGACCCTGGGACCCCTCTTCCTGATATCCCCTCATTTGATGAGTTTGAATCTCAAAGGGAGGGCGCCCAGACGTCAGTCAAGGGTAACATCAACAGCCTGCAGTTGTATCTTTCATCGTCTTTTGCTGAATTTTATAGAAATCTTCGAATCTGACCCCCCCCCCTTTTTGCATAGCCCAAGAGCCAGTTGTGACACCTTCTGTGGTGGAGACCAGATTGCCCTCTCCCACGCCGGCTAGTGAGGCGGAGGGTAAGTGTGCTTTTTCATCTTCTCTTGCACATTTCGATTATCTGTTTATTATTTCTCTCACGAACCTCTCCCTCCAGTGACGGCCGGTGAGGGGGCTGCAGTCATGGGAGTAGCTGGCGATATAACTCAGCCACAGGAGGGCCATAAGACCCAGACGAAACGGGGCCTTGTCCCTGTGAGGTGAATAGTTACCCGGTCTTCATCCAGGCAGCCGTTAGGGACGCAAGTCCCGCCCGTGGATAGTGTGGAAATCTCTTCTAGCAGCTCCGCGACCGCTTCCGAGGCAAAGGGAGAAGGAGCAGGTTTCAGTGAGAGCGAGACGGAGGGTATCTCCAAATCAGAGGCCCCACCCGTATGTACTGCCATTGTTCCACTGTTCACCCCCTCCAAACTGCTGGTGCTATCTTCTTGATGGAGGCATCACCTACGATTCCCTTTGGCTCGGGTCCACTTCTTCACATTCGGGAGCTGGTTGAGTTTGGGCCTTACTCTATTAAGGCCCCTTATCCATTTTGTAGCTTTCCTTTGTGTCATTTTGATGTATTTTCATTTTATTTGAGTCATTTCCCTAAGTCTAGCTCTTATTTCCCTATGTTTTTGTATCATCATGTTGTCTAATGAGGCTATTGGGCCCAATTCGTTGGGCTAGGCCCATTGGTGCCCCCACCCCTCCTTGGTTATTTGTAGTTGCTTATTTTGTCAGGGACTTATTGTAAAGAGTGGGTTGCCGATAAATAGGGCCCCACTCCCCCTCATTTGAAGTTAATGAATGAATGAGTTAAAATTACCATTTGAGTTCAAATTGGAGTGATTCCTCTAGTTTTTGGGTGAGAGACCCTAGGGGAGAGATTCCCCACCTATTCCCCTCTTAATCTCTCTATTTCACCCCTCTTTCTCTCTCCTCCAACCCCAATTTCAAATTTTCTTCTCTCTCCTCCCCTCCCCAACCACCTCCACTAGCTACCCACCTCATTCAATACCCCTCCACTTCCCCAAGTTGCCATTACTCCACTCCCATTGTCCCAAGGAGGCATCTCCCACTTTCCAACACAATCCCACCCATTCCCACACAATCTCCCCTAGTTCCCACACAATCCCCCACTCCCAAGACCATTTCAAATTTGAAATCCATCTCCCTCCACTTCTTTTGGCCACCCCCCCTCTTTCCCCCATAGCTAGGTCCGCCCCCGTCCTCTATTCTCCACTCCACCTCTCACACCATCTCCTCACCCTACCCTAACTACAACCTGCGACACCAGCCCTCTTCCTCCTCACTCCCCATCACCATTAGCCCCCTCCATCATCCCACAAGAACCCCCCTTCACCATTAGGCCGCCCTACATCAACCCTCCACCAAAAGAAGCCCCTCTCCCTCTCCTTTCAATTTCAGGTTGTTGCAGTGCAGGCCTGCAGATCAACACCGAGTTGCAGCATCGTCCACGTCTTCATCTTAGACCGTCTGGGGGCGTGGCCTACATCACTGGAAAGACCCCTCTGTCTTCTTCGCAGGCGAGGTGGAACCAACTCGTTCTGAGGTCGGGGCCAGCCGTAGGTGCCGTTCTCCCACGATTGCGCAGAGAGGTCTTCATCCTGGACCAGAACCGGAAAGATCATTGTGCCACGACGTACCCCAGCGGATTCAGGCTGAATCCCCTTCATCAAAGTTCTCCCCCTACCAGTCCTCTTCCAAGATCAAGAAACAGAACCTCGTTCAGCCGCCGGAGGAAGGAGTTACAAATTTTCTCCCCCGAGCTCTCCAGTCCTATCTTCTGCAGTCTGCTCCGACCAGTGCCCACTCTTCAGGGTACACCGACCGCTCTTGACCTCTGATTGCAGCCCCGTCACCTCCTGCTGAAAGCTACTTCGACCGCGAAGATGTCACCGCCAGTTTCGTGCTGTTCGGAGCTCGGGAGTGTGAACGGTGATCTCTGAAACCTGCTGTTTCAGTCCAGGCAGAGCCTGCGGCCAGACAGAGAGGTATCCTCCCAGCTGCTGGTGCTGCTACCTCTGATCTACTGAGCATCCCCAAAAATTCTGGAGTCAACCTCTTCAAGTCAGGAAGCTTTAGGAGGTGGTATCGCTCAATTTGGAGTCCGGACGGGTCCGTGGCGACCACAACATCATCACCCTGTCCTGTAGGCCAGAACAAGGCTCATATCGCGCCGGACGCCACTTAGTGATTGAGAGCTTTTCTCCCCTCCCCGCTTGGCCGGCTGAAGGCCCCACCCTGCGTGGTGGTAGTTTTGGTTGTAACACTTTAACCCCCACCCCAAGATCCCCCTCCTGCGTGAGGTGTAGTCTTGTACTTCTTTGGGCAGGTCAAGCGACACCGCCGCGGCGTGTGGGGAGCCACCGCCTCCCCGCTCGCCCTCGTCTCCGACCGGGACCAGTTTCCTCAAACCGGTCGAGTAAGTGTCTCATCCTAGCTCATTAGTGTTACTCTTTCAATATTTACTTCATGCGCCGCTGAATTTGTGAGGGAGCGCCCGATCCTCAAGTCCATGACTTAGAGTGGTCGCCGTGGGGTAGTGTGAACCGGTGCCTTTGCGCACTTTGTCGGCCCCAATTGAATTGGGCATCCAACTCTTGGGAGTCAAACCTTGGCCTTGCTGGCCCTCTACCAGCAAGGGCCCATTCCCATACTTCACACTTGGCATCGCCAAGTCACTCCGGGTATAGAGTGCGACGGGAGAGCGGTGGCCCATTAAGGCCCATTTGAATGCTATTTGTGATTGCTTGCCTAAGTCCGAGGTTGTGTCATGTCAATTGGTATCAGAGCAAGTCCTTGACTTGTCTCTATCAAGTCTAAGTCCTAGGACCTTTGCATTGTGTGTCCAACCACTTTGGCCCTTTGTCTTGCATGTCCACCCGTAGTGGTGCTAGCTATCAACCCGATTCATCATCTTCGGCTCCACCAATGGATCCCAATCCTCACCAACTCAACCAAGATGTTCCTAGGGAGGAACCCCAAGGCCACATGGATAGGGTAGATGCTGCCCTCACAACTATCCTTGCCCAACTAGAGTCCCTTACCAACCGAATTGCTCGGTTAGAAGACCAAGAGTTCCGCCCAAGGAACAATGAGCCTAGAATTCCCCCTCCGCATGATGAGCCTCATAGGGAAGACCCTCACCCAAGGATCAATGAGCCAAGAGCCCCTCCACCACATGGTGAGTTCCATAGGAATGTTTTTCCCCAAAGGAACCAAGGCCCAAGAGTCCACCCCCCACATGTAGAGCCTCATAGGGATGAGTTCCACCCAAGGAACAACGGCCCAAGAGCCCATCACCCACATGCTGAATTTTATAGGGAGGATATGGACTATGACCATTATTATGACTATGAGAGGCCTCGCCCCCATCAAAACCATGACCGGCGTCCACGGGATGATCCGGATGACCCCCTTTTAAGGATGATCAAGGTGGAGGCCCCAAATTTTGATGGTTCACATGAACCTAGTGTTTACCTAGAATGGGAGACCGCCATGGACCAATACTTTGAATGGTACCCCATGTCTGACCCAAGGAAAGTTAGATTGGCTAAGATGCATCTCACTAAGTTGGCCAAAACTTATTGGCTAAACCAAGAGGGTCTAAGACGGGTTAGGCGGGAAGAGCCTATTGACACTTGGGCGGGAATGAAGAACCAACTTAGGAACAAATACCTCCCCCGAACCTACCACCAAATGCTCCTAGATGAATGGCAAAGCCTCACCCAAGAAGGGAAGACCGTGGTAGAGTACATTGAAAAATTTGACTCCAATCTTTTAAAGTGTGGAGTCCATGAGGATCCGGACGTCACCTTATCCCGCTTTAGGAATGGGCTTCAAAGCCACGTCAAGAGGGAACTATTCATGAGAGACGTTGACACCCTTGAGCTAGCTTACCAAGTAGCTAGAGATGTGGAAAGGTTTTCTAGGAGTTCTCGATTTACCACTCCCCGACCAACCGATCCCAAAAACTTGGGACCACGTCCCATTCCACCCACTCCCATGAGAGCTCCTAGCCCAAGTGGAAATGCCCCTTTAAGGTCCCTACAATCCTCCCCCACCCATCACTCCAAACAAGCCCGCTCCTAGTCACCCTCTCCCACGGAAGGATGACAACCCCAAAGGCCCAAGTATAGGAGCCACCCCGGGAAGTGGGCGCCAACAATGCTATAGGTGTCAAGGGTTTGGTCATTTTACGGGACAATGTCCATCTAAGGGGTTATCTAGTTTGCTTATTGAGGAAGAAGTTCAACCCCAAAAGGAACAAGAAAATGTCATTGAGGAACATGAAGCCTCACTAGATTGGGAAGAGGAGTATGAAGCCCAATATCTAGAGTCGGGTCTAGATCACTCCACTCCTTCAAACAACTCCCATCTAGGAGTCATTAGGTGCACCCTCACCCAACCTCAGGAAGAGGATTGGCGTCGGACCTCAATCTTCCACACCTTTATCAAGATAAAGAACCATGTGAGGAAAGTGATCTTGGATAGTGGTAGTTGTGTTAATGCCGTGTCACCCGACACCGTCAAGCTCCTTGGGCTTACTCTCACTCCCCACCCAAGTCCATACCGGGTCTCATGGATCAACAACAACTCCATCCCGGTCAACTCCCAATGCCTAGTGCCTCTCACTTTCTCTTCCTACCATGGCCAAATATGGTGTGACGTCATACCCATTGAAGTGGGTAGCATCCTTTTAGGAAGACCTTGGCTCTATGATGTGGATGCCACCATTTTAGGAAGAAGCAACATATGCACCTTTGAGCATGAGGGTAAGACTATCCGTCTTAACCCCTCCCCACCTCGACCCATGCCCAAGAGGGACACTCTCCCTCAAGGATCACACCCCACCACTCCACAAGTCTCGGGGAACTCCACCCCTCCAACCCAAGCCCTTATCCAAACCCCAAAACCAAGTAGAACCACGGGGTTGACCAAAGGTCTTCATCTCATCACTAGGAAAGAGCTAGAAGAGGAAATTGCTCAAGGGGTGCCTTTGTGTGCGGTAGTCATATGCTTAGGGGAACCTACCCCTTCTAACCCCCATCCCATAGAGATCCAGCAACTTTTGGAAGAATTCCATGATGTGTTCCCGGAAGAGCTCCCGGACCAACTCCCTCCCATGCGTGATGTGCAACACGCAATCGATCTAGTACCGGGAGCCACCCTTCCAAACCTTCCTCATTATCGTCTCAATCCCACGGAACATGCCGAACTTAGGAGGTAAATAGAGGAACTCATTAGGAAGGGCTTCATCCGCATTAGTAAGAGTCCATGTGCCGTCCCGGCCCTCCTTACCCCCAAGAAAGATGGATCATGGCGGATGTGTGTGGATAGCCGGGCCATTAACAAGATTACCGTCAAGTATAGGTTCCCCATCCCTAGGCTTGATGACATGTTGGATATGCTAGCCGGAGCCACCATCTTCTCTAAGATAGATCTCAAGAGTGGCTACCACCAAGTTAGGATAAGGCCCGGGGATGAGTGGAAAACGGCCTTCAAGACCAAGGATGGTCTCTTTGAGTGGTTAGTCATGCCATTTGGGCTTTCTAATGCCCCAAGTACTTTCATGCGTCTTATGACGGAGGTACTTAGGCCTTTCATTAGGAACTTTCTAGTGGTATACTTTGATGATATTCTCATCTATAGCCAAACCCATGAGGCCCACCTTGACCACCTTAGGAAAGTTTGCACCGTCCTCCGGCAAGAAAGCCTATTTGTCAACCTAGGAAAGTGTCATTTCATGACCACTTCCATCACCTTCCTAGGATTTGTGGTGTCAACCAAAGGAGTCTCCATGGACCCCGACAAGGTCCAAGCTATTCTTGATTGGCCGGAGCCCCACACCCTTCATGAGGTTAGGAGTTTCCATAGGTTGGCCACATTCTATAGGAGATTCATTCGAGGGTTTAGCACTATCACCGGCCCAATAACTGATTGTCTCAAGAAGGGAACCTTTGTTTGGACCAAAGCCGCCTCTAAAGCCTTCCTTGAGCTTAAGGAAAAGTTGACCCAAACCCCGGTCCTATGTCTTCCCGATTTCTCTAAAGTTTTTGAGGTCACTTGTGATGCATCCGGGATAGGGATAGGAGGGATTCTTAGTCAAGAGGGACACCCGGTCGCCTACTTTAGTGAGAAGCTATGTGATGCTCGGACTAGATACTCCACCTATGAAAGGGAGTTTTATGCCGTGGTCCAATCCCTCCGACACTGGAGACATTACTTGCTTCCCAAAGAGTTTGTCATCTTTTCCGACCATGAGGCCCTCAAATATCTCAATTCCCAACAAAAGTTGAATGCCCGACATGCCCGATGGGTTGAGTTCATCCAATCCTACACCTTTGTCACCAAACACAAGGCCGAGAGTGAGAATAAGGCCGCGGATGCCCTTAGTAGGAAGATGTCCTTGTTATCCACTATCCAAGTGGAAGTGATTGGTTTTGATAAGGTCAAGGATGAGTACCCTGGTTGCCCCGACTTTAGGCAAATCTATGCCAACTTGACCACTCATTCTAGCAAGGAGCATAAGGGATTTATTTTAGAGGATGGGTTCCTCTTCAAGGGGCCAAGGCTTTGCATTCCCCGGACCTCTCTTCGAGACTTCTTGGTTTGGGAATTACATGTCGGAGGGTTAGCCGGTCATTTTGGGGTCCATAAGACCATTGCCTTAGTTGAGGGTCAATTTTATTGGCCAAGTCTCAAGAGAGATGTAGGTAAGATAGTGGGTCAATGTCGCACATGTGCCTCCGCCAAGCAGGTGAAGCAAAACACCGGCTTATATACCCCACTCCCCATTCCCGACCGACCTTGGCAGGATTTGAGTATGGACTTTGTGCTAGGATTGCCCAAGACCCTTAGGAAGCATGACTCCATCTATGTGGTGGTGGATAGATTTTCCAAAATGGCCCACTTCATCCCATGCTCCAAAACATCCGATGCCTCCCATGTAGCCCGGTTATTCTTTGATGAGGTAGTCCGCCTCCATGGGCTGCCCAAGACCATAGTCTCCGATAGGGATGTCAAATTCACTAGCTATTTTTAGAAGACCCTTTGGCATATGATGTGTACCCTTCTCAAATTCTCCACAGCCTACCACCCCCAAACAGATGGCCAAACTGAAGTGGTCAACCGGAGTCTAAGGAACCTCCTTAGGTGTCTTGTAGAAGATCGGCCAGGAAATTGGGATCTCATCTTACCACAGGCTGAGTTTGCATACAACAATTTCGTCAATAAGTCAATAGGGATGAGTCCATTTGAAGCCGTGCATGGGTACAAACCAAGAAAGCCATCAGACCTCATTCCCCTTCCCCAGCATGCTAGAGTGTCCATTTCCGCCGAGTCTTTTGCACAACATATTAGGGAATTGCATGAGGAAATTCGCAAGCACATTAGCATGAAAAATGAGGCTTATAAAAGGTTGGACGACTCTCACCGGCGTCACTTAGAGTTCCAAGTGGGTGACTTTGTGATGGTAAGGACGGAGAGGCTCTCCCCAGGAGCCAACTCCAAGTTGAGGCCACGTGGGACTGGGCCCTTCCAGGTCTTGAGGCGCATTGGTGCAAATGCTTATGAGTTAGATCTCCCTGAGGATTATGGGGTAAGTCCTACATTCATTGTTGCCGACTTAGTGCCATACAAGGGCCCCACGGTGGGACCTAGTGAGGAGATTGAGCCTACTTCTTCCTTTGAGAGAGCACCCACCCGTGAGGAGAGTCCACTAGCCAAGGGAGCTCAGCGCGATCGTATTGAACAAATATTGGATGAGCAGGTCACTACCACCCGGAGCAAGGTATATGAGCGCTATCTCGTCAGGTGGAAGGATTGGCCTCCGTCGGAGGACTCATGGGTGAGTCGGGAGGACCTCCAGCGATTGGATCCGGACCTTCTCGAGCGGTACCTGAGCCGGATGGATGACGGAGTCGAGCTCTTCACGGCCCAGGGGATTTGATGGAGGCATCACCTACGATTCCCTTTGGCTCGGGTCCACTTCTTCACATTCGGGAGCTGGTTGAGTTTGGGCCTCACTCTATTAAGGCCCCTTATCCATTTTGTAGCTTTCCTTTGTGTCATTTTGATGTATTTTCATTTTATTTGAGTCATTTCCCTAAGTCTAGCTCTTATTTCCCTATGTTTTTGTATCATCATGCTGTCTAATGAGGCTATTGGGCCCAATTCGTTGGGCTAGGCCCATTGGTGCCCCCACCCCTCCTTGGTTATTTGTAGTTGCTTATTTTGTAAGGGACTTATTGTAAAGAGTGGGTTGCCTATAAATAGGACCCCACTCCCCCTCATTTGAAGTTAATGAATGAATGAGTTAAAATTGCCATTTGAGTTCAAATTGGAGTGATTCCTCTAGTTTTTGGGTGAGAGACCCTAGGGGAGAGATTCCCCACCTATTCCCCTCTTAATCTCTCTATTTCACCCCTCTTTCTCTCTCCTCCAACCCCAATTTTGAATTTTCTTCTCTCTCCTCCCCTCCCCAACCACCTCCACTAGCTACCCACCTCATTCAATACCCCTCCACTTCCCCAAGTTGCCATTACTCCACTCACATTGTCCCAAGGTGGCATCTCCCACTTTCCAACATAATCCCACCCATTCCCACACAATCTCCCCTAGTTCCCACACAATCCCCCACTCCCAAGACCATTTCAAATTTGAAATCCATCTCCCTCCACTTCTTTTGGCCACCCCCCCCTCTCTCCCCCATAGCTAGGTCTGCCCCCCTCCTCTATTCTCCACTCCACCTCTCACACCATCTCCTCACCCTACCCTAACTGCAACCTGCGACCCCAGCCCTCTTCCTCCTCACTCCCCATCACCATTAGCCCCCTCCATCACCCCACAAGAACCCCCCTTCACCATTAGGCCGCCCTACATCAACCCTCCACCAAAAGAAGCCCCTCTCCCTCTCCTTTCAATTTCAGGTTGTTGCAGTGCAGGCCTGCAGATCAACACCAAGTTGCAGCATCGTCCACGTCTTCATCTTGGAGCTTCTGGGGGCGTGGCCTACATCACTGGAAAGGCCCCTCTGTCTTCTTCGCAGGCGAGGTGGAACCAACTCGTTCTGAGGTCGGGGCCAGCCGTAGGAGCCGTTCTCCCACGATTGTGCAGAGAGGTCTTCATCCTGGACCAGAACCAGAAAGATCATTGTGCCACGACGTACCCCAGCGGATTCAGGCTGAAGCCCCTTCATTAAGGTTCTCCCCCTGCCAGTCCTCTTCCAAGATCAAGAAACAGAATCTCGTTCGGCCGGCGGAGGAAGGAGTTACAAATTTTCTCCCCCGAGCTCTCCAGTCCTGTCTTCTGCAGTCTGCTCCGACCAGTGCCCACTCTTCAGGGTACACCGACCGCTCTCGACCTATGATTGCAGCCCCGTCACCTCCTGCTGAAAGCTACTTCGACCACGAAGACGTCGCCGCCAGTTTCGTGCTGTTCGGAGCTCGGGAGTGCGAACGGTGATCTCTGCAACCTGCTGTTCTAGTCCAGGCAGAGCCTGCGGCCAGACAGAGAGGTCTCCTCCCAGCTGCTGGTACTGCTACCTCCGACCCACTGAGCATCCCCAAAAATTCTGGAATCAACCTCTTCAAGTCAGGAAGCTTTAGGAGGTGGTCTCGCTCAATTTGGAGTCCGGACGAGTCCGTGGCGACCACAACATCATCACCCTATCCTGCAGGCCAGAACAAGGCTCATATCGCGCCGGACGCCACTTAGTGATTGAGAGCTTTTCTCCCCTCCCCGCTTGGCCGGCTGAAGGCCCCACCCTGCGTGGTGGTAGTTTTGGTTGTAACACTTTAACCCCCACCCCAAGATCCCCCTCTTGCGTGAGGTGTAGTCTTGTACTTCTTTGGGCAGGTCAAGCGACACCGCCGCGGCGTGTGGGGAGCCACCGCCTCCCCGCTCACCCTCGTCTCCGACCGGGACCGATTTCCTCAAACCGGTCGAGTAAGTGTCTCATCCTAGCTCATTAGTGTTGCTCTTTCAATATTTACTTCATGCGCCGCTGAATTTGTGAGGGAGCGCCCGATCCTCAAGTCCATGACTTAGAGTGGTCGCCGTGGGGTAGTGTGAATCGGTGCCTTTGCGCACTTTGTCGGCCCCAATTGAATTGGGCATCCAACCCTTGGGAGTCAAACCTTGGCCTTGCTGGCCCTCTACCAGCAAGGGCCCATTCCCATACTTCACACTTGGCACCGCCAAGTCACTCCGGGTATAGAGTGCGACGGGAGAGCGGTGGCCCATTAAGGCCCATTTGAATGCTATTTGTGATTGCTTGCCTAAGTCCGAGGTTGTGTCACGTCACTTCTGAGGAGGAACTACAGGAAGAATTTGCTGGCTTGGACACCGAGGCAGATATAACTCCTCCCTTTGCTGCTTCAGCAGCGGAGCTTTCCGCTCCCCTGCACTCTTGTGAGGATATCGACATCACATTAGAAGTGGGTCTCTCTCCCTCTCCTCATTATTATTATTATATTTTTTTTTATCTGCTGCTTGATGTTGCATTGATCTGTTCACAGGAATCCCATGTTGCTAGCCAGGTAGCGACTGCAGCCTTTGAAGCCACTCTATCTGACACCTTGGCTATTGTTCCTGCTTCGTCAGCCGCCTGTGCAGGCATTTCTGAGATAATTCGCCCTGTGCCGGTGAGGGTACAGTCTTCTACAGACTTAGCATTGCTGGACTTGAGAACCTCGGGGGAGAGTTCGGCCCTCATCTGGGTCTTGGATTTTAGAGCTGAGACGGACCCAGCTAGGGGTTCTGCCTTTATACCTGCCGCAGTGATGACCATTGCGTCCGAGTCAGCAATTCCCATAACAGTAATTATGGAAACTGAACTTTTGCCTCTTCAGTCCGTAGCCCCTGCCACCTTGACATTGAAGGAACTGGCCGTTGAAGCAGGGATGGAAGAAGGGGAGGCAGCTGCTACAGAGATCGGAGTATTGTCCATAACTGACCCAGAATCGATCTCCGTGCTCTCGGAATCTGAGGAGGAGGTGCCCTGAGAAGAGGATGCTGAAGGTGCAGATATTACATCAGGGACCCAGGAAGCAGCCACTCCGGCACTTGTTAAACTTGCCCCTGCGAGCATTCAAACGGCAGCCCTCGAGGAGATGGAGGTGGAAGGCCTCTCGGCCCCGTCAGAGGTTGCAAAGAGAGCCCAGTTGGCACCTCCAGCAGTCCTCCCGTCTTCTTCTTCCCAGCTTGATGTTACACTATGGGCAGACATCGACAGTGAGGTGACCTTTGAAGTAACTCCATTTCCCCTGCCTGGCTTCGCTTCATCCAAGAGTTTTGTCTGGCAAAATCTGGACATGCTGCGCCAGCTACTGGAGTCCCAGCCCGGGCTGACTTATTTGCAGCTGAAGGAGATAGTCGAGCGCTTCACCGCCGGTTTACAGGCGATGGGCTGTCCCATGGAAATATGGGCCCAGCGGGTTCTGTTGTTGTTAAAATTTATACATCGCCGGGACTTCTTGGCACATATTATGTCTGACAGACTGGCAGCTTTGAAGTTGCAAAGGGTAGAGTGCAAATCTGAGCTGGAGAAAATGGACTCTATTCTTCAGGAGCGCCAATGCCAACTGCAGTCTCTGGCGCAGCGCGAGCAGTTCGTGCGCAGCCAGATAACCATCCTGGAGGCTGAACTGTTTGATCTCCGAGCTGAACTGCCACAGATAACAACTTCTCGGCCGCAGCTTGCGGAGGAAGTAGCTATGTTGGAGGGGCAGGTGGCATCCTTTCAGGACGAGTCTGCTCGGCTACAGGAGGAGGAGGCTCGACTTCATGAGCTGGGGGCTGCCCCGCATGTAGGGCTTCTGGCCTTCGAAGACATATTCTGACGCTCGTGAATATCTATTTCCCCCTTTTTGTAATACAATTCCCCCTCAGTGGCCCTTCTTGTATTCCCTTTTTTATTCAGTGGAAAGGAATCTTTACTCCAGTCTCATATGTGGTTTGTTCTTTACTTATCGCACCATCAATATTTCACGATGATTTGGCAGCGGTTTCAGCGGTCCCTATGCGAATAGCCCGTACCTAGCAGGAGAGCGTCCACCCTTTCAGAGAAAGGATGGGGGACTCACTCCACCGCGCGATGGTATCCAGAGGGTGCTTCAACCCAATCCTGGGGGTAGCTGAATAAAAGAGGTTTAGAACATCGTCTGGAACAAACGGATGGTTCATCTCGGACAGGTTTCAAAGCTGGTCGGGGCAATGTGCCAACCGACCAGTGACGGATTTTATCATCGATATTGGGTTTATATCGAGGCAAAGAAGTTTTATAGGATTCATCAGAATAGACATAAGGTCTAGACTAGGTAGTCTTGATCACAGGTGGGACGTGAAAAGGGTATGTGGTTCCCATCAGAACGGACGTAAAGTCTGAACTGAACAGGTTTCATCATTGGCCGGGCAATGTACCGATCGACCAATGGTTGGCTTCATCATCGATATGGGGTTTATATCGATGCAATGAAATTTCATAGGGTTCATCAGGATAGACGTAAGGTCTAAACTAGATAGGGTTTCATCATTGATCGGGCAAGGTGTCGGTCGATCAATAGCTGGTTTCATCATCGATATTAGGTTTATATCGATGCAAAAGAATTTCATAAGTTTCATCAGGATAGGCGTAAGGTCTAAACTGGATAGGGTTTCATCATTGATCGAGCAAGATGCCGGTCGATCAATAGCTGGTTTCATCATCGATATTGGGTTTATATCGATGCAAAGGAATTTCATAAATTTCATCAGAATAGACGTGAGGTCTAAACTGGATAGGGTTTCATCATTGATCGGGCAAGGTGCCGGTCGATCAATAGCTGGTTTCATCATCGATATTGGGTTTATATCGATGCAAAGGAATTTCATAAATTTCATCAGGATAGACGTAAGGTCTAAACTAGATAGGGTTTCATCATTGATCGGGCAAGATGCCGGTCGATCAATAGCCGGTTTTATCATCGATATTGGGTTTATATCGATGCAAAGGAATTTCATAAGTTTCATCAGAATAGACGTGAGGTCTAAACTGGATAGGGTTTCATCATTGATCGGGCAAGATGCCGGTCGATCAATAGCTGGTTTCATCATCGATATTGGGTTTATATCGATACAAAGGAATTTCATAAATTTCATCAGGATAGACGTAAGGTCTAAACTGGATAGGGTTTCATCATTGATCGGGCAAGATGCTGGTCGATCAATAGCTTGTTTCATCATCGATATTGGGTTTATATCGATGCAAAGGAATTTCATAAATTTCATCAGAATAGACGTAAGGTCTAAACTGGATAGGGTTTCATCATTGATCGGGCGAGATGCCGGTCAATCAATGGCTGGGACGTAGGTAGAGGTGTAGGTCTCGTTAGGATAGACGTGAGGTCTATTCCAGCAGGTTTTATCACGGGTGGGATATGGAAGGATATGTAGATTTCATCAGGATAGGCATAGGGTCTATCCAGATATGTTTTTTTTGTGTTGACCGGGCGAGGAGCCGATCGATCAAGGGAAGGTTTAAGAGTTTCATCAGGATAGACGTAAGGTCTGAGCTGGCCTGGTTTTACCAGAATGGTGATGGGTTTCATTGTTGGTGGGGCATTTGTAAGAGGGTATGCAGATTATATCAGGGTAAACGTAAGGTCTGCCTTGGAAAGGTTTCATCGTTGACCGGGAAAGGAGTCAAACGGTTAATGGAAGGCCATATCAAGGGAAGGAAGTATGGAATTTCTCAGAATTACCACATTACTGGCCCAGGCGCCCTTTCGGGTTTTCACCGGAGCCAGCCCCCTCTTGCTTTTGCCCATGCGCCCTTTCGGGTTTTCACGTGGCGGGGTGCCCGATTTTGCCTACAGTGCCCTTTTGGGTTTTCATCACAGCTGGGTTTTAGCCATTTTTGCCCTTGTCCAGAATGCCTGAACAAGTCTGGCGGGGTATCTCTATTTTTAACCCCATTCTTCATATATATATTTTTGTCGTTTTCTTTCTCTTTTTTTTTGTCATCGTCTTTTCTGGAACTAGAACTTTCATTCTATGGACCATGGCGCCACATGTTTATTGTGGGTACACGATCATCGATGTGGGTGTCGACATCAATGCAAAGGGAAATAGGGTTTCATGATCTATCCAGACGAAAGGGTCTGAATTGATTTAAAGAGCTATGCCGTGTTTTGTCAGAGCAGACGGAAAGTCTACTCCGGATGGGTTTTAGCATCGATCAGGCAGCGTGCCAACCGATCAACAGCAGGTTTCATCATTGGTCTTGGGCTCATACCAATGTAAGGACTTCATATTTTTCGTCGGGATAGACGTAAGGTCTAAACCGGGCAGGTTTCATCGTTGATCGGGCAGTGTGCCAGTCGACCAGCAGCAGGTTTCATCGTCGGTGAGACGTATGGTAGGTTTCATCAGAATAGATGTAAGATCTAGAGTGGATGGGATTCATCGTGGTGGATCTTAGACAAAAACAAGTGGAAGTGTTTTATCAAAACAGACGGAAGGTCTATCCCAAGGTGGGCCCCCTTTTTTTTTTGCATTGATCAAGGCAATATGCCTTGTGATCAACGGAGTTTCATCATCAGGTGGGACTTTATGATGATCGTCCTTCTCAGAGTTTTATCAGGCAGGATGAAAAAGGGAATTTTAAATTACCACATTACTGACCCAAATGCCCTTTCGGGTTTTCGCCGGAGTCAGCCCCCTCTTGCTTTTGCCCACGCGCCCTATCGGGTTTTCACGTGGCGGGGTACCCAATTTTGCCTACAGTGCCCTTTCGGGTTTTCACCATAGCTGGGTTTTGGGCCATTTTTGCACTTCTCCTAACATAGGAGTAAGTCTGGCGGGGTATCTCTATTTTAACCCCATTTTTTACTTTCTTTTTATTCTTTCTCTCTCTCTTTTTTAGAGGGTGATAGGTCGGAATGCCACCAGATCAAGATGAGGGTAGCTTGGCTAGGGCGGAGTGCCACTAGACCAAGAGAGGGGTAGCTCAGTTAGGGCGGAGTGCCACTAGACCAAGAAAGGGTAGCTTGGTCAGGACGGAGTGCCACTAGACCAAGGAAGTGGTAGCTCGGTTAGAGCGGAGTGCCACTAGACCAAGGAGGGGGTAGCTCGGTTAGGGCGGAGTGCCACTAGGCCAAGGAAGGGGTAGCTTGGTTAGGATGGAGTGCTACTAGACCAAGGAAGGGGTAGCTCGGTTAGGGCGGAGTGCCACTAGACCAAGGAGGGGGTAGCTCGGTTAGGGCGGAGTGCCACTAGACCAAGGAAGGGGTAGCTTGGTTAGGGCGGAGTGCTACTAGACCAAGGAAGGGGTAGCTCGGTTAGGGCGGAGTGCCACTAGACCAAGGAAGGGGTAGCTCGGTTAGGGCGGAGTGTCACTAGACCAAGAAATGGGTAGCTTGGTTAGGGCGGAGTGTCACTAGACCAAGAAAAGGTAGCTCGGTTAGGACGGAGTGCCACTAGACCAAGAAAGGGGTAGCTCGGTTAGGGCGGAGTGCCACTAGACCAAGAAAGGGGTAGCTTGGTTAGGGCAGAGTGCCACTAGACCAAGAAAGGGGTAGCTCGGTTAGGGCGGAGTGCCACTAGACCAAGGAAGGGGTATTTTGTCCGATTACTCGAGGAATGGTTGCGCTGCATGATACGGCTTTAGATGCCTTCCGTTGTGTGGCTAGAATTGAATTTCCTCTCGATGGTTGACAACCACATAGGCTCCTCCCTCGTAGACCCTCTGGACTACGTACGGGCCTAGCCAGTTAGCAGCAAGCTTACCTTTTGGATTGGAAGCCATGACTTCCCTTTTCTTGACCATGACCAGGTCTCCCTTCTTGAATTCTCGCCCTTTGACGAGCTTATTGAAGGCATTTGCCATGCGGGCTTGGTACATCTGGATATTTTTCTGGGCTTGCAGACGCTTACCCTCCAATTTAGCCAGTTCTTCAAGTCATCTTTCAGCATTGGTTTGTTCGTCGTGAACTAGGCCATGCTGGACTGCAATCCTGAGTGATGGCACCTCCAGCTCTATAGGGACTACTGCCTCGAAGCAGTACACCAGCGAATAGGGGAAGCAACCCGTGGGGGTTTTATAGACAGTGCGATATGCCCATAGTGCTTCATACATCCTTTCACCCCAGTCTTTTTTATTAAAACTGACGACCTTGGCCAGCAGGGTGCATAGTGTCTTGTTGAAGGCTTCAGCCAGCCCATTTGCTTGTGGATTGTAAGGGGTAGAAGTCCTCCATTCTATTTTATACTTCTCGGCAAGCCGATATACCTTCTGGTTCTTGAAGTGACTTCCATTATCAGATATTATTCGACTGGGGACCCCGAATCGGAAGATGATATTATGCTTGATGAATCTGGAAACCAACTCACCAGTCACTTCTCTGAGTGCTACTGCCTCCGCCCACCTGGAGAAGTAGTCTGTTATAGTCAAGATGTACTTGTGTCCAGCTGAAGAAGTCGGTAGTGGCCCGACTACATCAGTTCCCCACTGAGCAAAAGGCCAGCTGGGAATCGTAGGGTGTAGAACAACAGGAGGCCTCCTGGGTACAATGGAGTGCTCCTGGCATTTCTGGCATGACTTTGCAAACTGGCAACATTCTTCAAACATAGCGGGCCAATAATAACCCAGCTTCTTGATTTCAATTTTCATCTTAGGCCCAGCCTGGTGTGCCCCTGCTGTCCCGGCATGTATTTCTTTCATTGCTTGCCAGGCTTCTTCAGTAGATAGGCAGCGGAGCAAAATCTTCTTGCGGGTGTCCGCTATGATTCGAAACAGAGTCCCATTTCTGCACTCATAGGAATCTTTAACCCTTAGGAGTTTCATTCTCTCTTCTCTATTCTTGGGTAGCTGTTGGTGCAAGAACCATTGTAGCAGGTGCTGTCTCCAATAAAATGTCTGGGCCTTGTCAACGGTATCAATTTCATATTCTTCAGGACACGCTTCCAGCATGCTGGGGACCTGTCGCCTGTTCATGACAATAATGTTCAGCGTCTCGTCTGGCGGGACTGATAGTGAGCTGGCCAGCTTCGCGAGTGCATCAGCTTGAGCATTATGTCCCCGACCCACATGATTGAGCTCAATGTGGTAGAAATTCGCCATGAGGCGTATAGCCTTTTGATAATAGGGGTTCAATTCTGGCTTTCGCACTTCGAATTCTCCCTGTATTTGTTTTATCACTAACATTGAGTCACCGAAGATCTGAAGCATTCGGATACCCATGCTGAGGGTGACCTGGAGCCCAATTATCAGGGCTTCATATTCAGCTTCATTGTTGGTGCAGGGCTTATTTATAGAACAGGAGGTGTGCAACACTTCTCCTTCTGGCAATTTCAGGATAATGCCGGCCTCTGCACGTATCCTGGTTTTCCCATTGGAGTCAGTTTCTGTTCTTGATGCCCCATCAAAATATAATTGCCACATGATTGGATGGGTCTGATAGGCTTCAAGCACTTCATCATCAGGTAGCTCGGTCTCAAGCATAGCATTTTCTGGTACAGGGTGTTCTGCAAAGAAGTCAGCCACAGCCTGGCCCTTTATAGCCCTCTGAGGTATATAAGTGATGTCAAACTCCATCAGAATCACAGCCCACTTGCCTAGTCGACCTTTGAGTGCCGACTGAGTCAATATATATTTGAGCGGATCTACTGCAGATATCAATCTGATCTCATGTGACAGCATGTAGTGTCGGAGCTTCTTGACAGCGAAGACCAGCGCCAGACAGGTCTTCTCTATGTAAGTATAGCTTTCTTCAGTTCTGATCAACCTTCTACTAAGGTAGTATAAGGCTTGCTCCTTTCCATCTTTATTTATTTGAGCTAACATTGCCCCCAGCGAGCAATGTGTGGCTGCTATATAGAGGATCAAAGGGCTGCCCTTCACTGGTGCCCCCAATACTGGAGGGGTTCTGAGATATTCTTTCAGCTTTTCGAAAGCCTCTTGGCATCCATCGTCCCATAGGAATGGTACATCTTTCATCATGAGCCTATGAAAGGGGTGACATCGACCCGACAAATTTGGTATAAACCGTCGGATGTAGGCCAGACGCCCTTGTAGAGATCTTAACTCAGGCAGATTCTTCGGTGGAGGGAGCTCTTGAATAGCCTTGATCTTGGACGGATCAATCTCAATGCCTCTGTGCCGGACAATAAATCCCAGAAATTTTCCACTGGTCACGCCGAAGGCGCATTTCATCAGGTTCATTTTCAGCTCGTATTTCCGCAACCTTTGAAACACTATCCGCAAGTCTTGCAGATGATCTTCCTTCTTTCTAGTCTTCACCACCAGGTCATCAACATAGCACTTCACTTTCTTGAAGAGCAAATCATCAAAAATCTTGGTCATAGCTCTTTGGTAAGTGGCGCTGGCATTCTTGAGGCTGAACGGCATTCTTTTGTAGTGGAATATTCCTTTCGGAGTGCGGAAGGCAGTGTGTACTCTATCCTTTTCAGCAATCCAAATTTGGTTGTATCCGGATGAGCCGTCCATAAATGACAGGGCTTCATGACCAGTGGTTGCATCAATCATTACTTCAGTGATTGGCACTGGGAAATCATCCTTTGGACAAGCCTTATTAAGGTCTCGGAAGTCAACACATATTCTGATCTGCCCATTTTTCTTCTTTACGGGCACTATGGTTGCCAGCCATGTGGTGTACTGATTTTCTTCGATAAAGCCAACATCAATAAGCTTGTCGACTTCTTTATTGATTTGGTTGATCAGCTCAGGTCGCATCCGCCTGGGTAGCTGTTTTATGGGGTTGGCTTCTGGGTCAATTGCCAACAGGTGTTGTGCTACATTGGGACTCAACCCTGGCATCTCATCATACGTCCAAGCGAAGTAGTCCTTAAACTCCCTCAGAAATTGTATGTACTGTTCTCGGATCTCTGGTTCCAGCAGAACACTGAGAAATGTTGGCCTTGGTTCCTCTTCTGTCCCCAAGTTCACTTCTACGAGCTCATCAACGGTGGCCTGGCCACCATCTTCGACTTCGGGCGTAGCCTCCTGCAAATCAACAAAGCCCCCTAGGATATAGTTTTCTTTAGTTTCAGAGTTCCCTGACTCTTCCTGTCGGACCTCGACCGATGACGACTCATCGTACATGGCAGAGGCTATGGGACTTTGTTCCGTCTGCCCACAGGCTATGAACGGCTCCGTGTAAGGCTCAAAGATTAGGTCTTCCACTTCCGGAGGTTTTGCTGGCGTATCTTCCTCTAGGGAATCTAGATCTTGTAGAGCTCGAACTTCCTCCAGAATACGTTCAAATTCCAAGCATTCTCTTGTATCATCAGAAATCCGGTCTTCATCCGGGGTTCCCGTGTCAAACTTTGCTTCGGCTTGGAACAGATCTTCTTTGCAAGATAGCTCCTTCCAACACCGGCATACATTTGCTTCATCAGACTTTTCTGCCTCGGGCTGGTTATTGGAAGGCTCATCATCCGGTATAGACTGATATATAATCTCTTCATCTTCTGAGGGGTAATCATCATAGCCCATCCCAGGAGGATCTTCATGTGAAAAGAAGGCGGAAATGACATCTACCTCGGCTTCATAGTATTCTTGTAGAGTGTAGCCCAATCCTGGGTGCTGGGTGATCTTCATCAATTCCTTATTATTCTGGGGCGGATCCCAAAGTTCTTGGAATGCTTTCTTCTGGGCAACGGGCTGCAGTGTAGGCATCTGCAGTTTGGAGAACATCTGCGAGACCCGTTGTGTGGTATAGTCCAAGCCTGTGATTGGCACCATTCGGCTTGTGGATTCTTTCGGGATCATGCAGTCCTGATCATCCTCTTCAACAGGCTCCCCGGTATAGAATATGATGGGAGGCTCGCAGAAGTGAGGGACCTCCATAATCTTGAGTGGCAGCACTGTCTGACATTCCAAACTGGTGACGGGCATGACCAGTCCTTCCGGTACTGGGACTTGTGTATATTTTTCTTTCATCTTTTCATTAGTATCATCGGGATGAATGCTTGGGGGTGTAATCCGTGCAAAGTCCCCAACATGAGAGACATGGGATACTTCATGTTTCTTGACATAGCCCCGTGGTGGTGGTGGAGACCAATCTTCTGTCTTTGCCGCCGACTTCTCCAGACCAGTCAGAACTTCTTTCTTTTTAGCTTTCTGCAGAAGGCTTGCATAATAGGATGCATCGAGCATATGACACTCGAAGACTTCAAAGGGGTGTAAATCTACAAACACCCTTTCCTCTTTGCCATCATGATAGTACTTGATGCATTGATGCAGCGTGGAAGGCACTATCTGGTACTCATGCAACCACGGTCGCCCTAACAAGGCCTTGTACGTGGTGTTAGAATCAATCACATAGAATAGCACCACAGTGGTGAGGTCCCCCAGTGTGAGGTTAAAATCTGCTACCCCCAAAGGTGTCTCACATTTCTGGTTAAAGCCAGCAATCTTCATATCTCTGACCTTAGTGAGGTGCATATCAAAGTAATACTTCTGATAGATGCGATATGGCAGAATGTTTACAGCAGCCCCGGGATCTACCAGTATCTGGCTTAATGGCTGGCAGTTGAGATGTCCTCTCATGTATAGTGGCCTGTTGTGGCTGGGATTTGGAATCAACATGTCATCTTCAGTGAAAGTGACTGTCGGCCCAGAATTAACTTCTGTCAGTAATGCTTCATACTGTGCTGGTGACTATAGAGCATCAATAATTGCTTGGCGGGGGTCTTCACTTAAGGAAAGAATTTCCCATATAGAGAATCTGGTAGGGAGCTTCTTCAGCATTTTCATAATCCGGCTGCCTACCCGGATATTGGAGAGTCGCATTTCTTCTGCCCAGCGGGGCCTTGGAGGCTCCTGAGGGGCTTACGGCATTGCCTGCCTACTTCTTGTCTCAACTCCTTGGTTAGTTTCTTGAGGGACTCCCTCTGGAGGCTGGGCCCTTGGTGTTGTCGGGGAATCTTTTTCTTCTTCTTTGCCTTGCTTAGGCTTCAAGGCTATTGATTGCTGATGCTTGCTACTTCTGGCTGGTGCAGTTTGTACTGGCACTTCGCCCTCCAAACTGGATAAAAATTCAAGGAATGACGGAGCTCCATCCCCTTTCTTTTCTTCTTGGTATAGACTAGCAGGAGGAGGGATCTGGACACCTCGCACTTCGGGCTCTGGTATCTGATAAGGTTGTTCTCCTCTGAAGATGATATTGTGATTGGCTGGCGGAAGGCGCCCCCATCTTCTCCCAGAGCGGGTAGCATGTGCCGAGGTGGAAGCTTCAGCATGATTGGCTTCCAACGGCGTGGCTGATGTCTCTGTGTCATCATCCTCCCCAGGTAAGGTGAATAACACGGAGAGCGTATTGCAGTGCACTGTCATGGTTTTCTTTTTTCTTCTGTTCTTTGGCTGCCTTTTCATCTTCTGGTGCTCTGACTTTGTTGGCTCCTGCCCCCAGAAAGGTTCAGTCTCATCTTTTTTCTGCTTTTCCTCTGGTTTTTCTTCAATGGTCAACTCTTCTAGCTGCCCCCAGAGTATGTAATCTTTCACCAGTAGGGGCTTCGGCTCATTCTGCTCATATTCGTCGAGTCCGTTGATGTACTGTTGGAGATGTTTTTCCTCAGGACTTATTTCTTTTTGTGTGGGAAGCAGAGTCTGTCTCCTCTGATTATAGGTAGGGATTCGGATGACTGGCTGTGTCTCAGCTACATGCCGAATTGGCTTTACCGGGGGCGGCCCTGACTTCGGAGTGGCATTCCGAGTGGATGGTCCAGTTGCTCCTGCAACATGTGCCCTCCTTCTGGTCTTCATCGGCTTTGTCTGCCATCCCTTCTGATCCCTTAACGGGGTAAGGAAGCATGCTTCATAAGTGTGCCTGGTGCATTCTTCAACAGCCTTTTCGGGCAACTCCTGATATACAGAAATCATATTTGCAGCCATCCTCATTGCTGGAGGTTCATGGGGGCGTGGAGGGTTCACCTGATAGTCTCCCAACTGTAGCTCTCCCTTTTTGAACATACTTTCCATGACATCTTTGAAGACGTAGCAGTCTTCTATAGCATGCCCCAATGCCCGGTGATATGGACAGAATAGTGGGTCATCTTTCTTTGTTGCATCTGCAGGTCTTTTTGGTTCGGGCAGCGTTACTTTATTGAACTTGTAGGCCCAACTGAACAGTGCACCCGTCTTCTCTTTGGGGAATGAATATGCCTTCCTCATTTTATTTCTCAGGGAGATCTTTTCTTTCATTTCTACCGGGCCTGCCGGAGGAGCATCAGTTTTCTTCCCTTTTTCTTTCCGCTGTTCAAAGGTACCGAAGTCAACAGTGTTAGCCTCTGAATGCAATGGCCGTCGATCAACAGCCTTCCCCTTTTGCATAGCAGGGACATTGGCGGTCGGACGCTTGGACAAGAACGTCTCGACCTCTGCTACTATATTATTCAACCGGTCAAATGTTCTGACATCTGCCCCGATCATCTTTTCCAGCACCTCCCTTCTGAGGTTTTGTTTGCATATCTGCACTGCATCTTCTTGATGGGGAGGTCGCCTGCACCTCATGGCCAAATTCCTCCATCTTTTTATATAATCCAGGGCGGTCTCATCTTGCTTCTGCCTGGATGCATACAGCTCAGCTATTGTGATTTCCCTTTCTGTGACATGAAATCTGTCTCGGAACTTCGCTGCATATCGGGCCAGTCAGCTACTAACCCGGCGGGCAAGCTGGAGTACCATTCAAAGGCTAACCCTGTAAGGGATGAGCCAAAGAATTTTAGTAAATATGCTTCATCAGCTGCCAGGTCGCCCATAACTAAAGTGTAATAGGCTATATGTTCTCTGGGAGAGCCTTGGCCGTTGAATTTTTCAAACTTCGGTGGCTTGCTGACGCCTGGTGGTAATCTCTTAGCAGCATAATGTGCAGGGTATGGTACTTTGTAGATGTCATAAGTACCGGAATCGTCTCCGACTTTCTCAGACAGCTTCATCTCAATGATCTTTTCTATCATCAGTTTATTTGCCACAACCGGATCCACTGGTTCTTAAAAAAAATATGCCTGCTGATGATTGAAAGGGGTCGTCATGATCGTTGTGTGCAGCGTCGGCTAGGATGTTGGCACAGCAGGCCGTGTTTGGGATGTAGAGGGCTGTACTGCCACCTGTGGTGGAAGAGGCTGATTCTGTGCCCTACCTTCGCTATTCAGCTGAGGGACGGCTGGGACGGCCACTTCGGTTGAGCTGGAATTCTGTCCTGCCGGCTCGGCCTACTTAGAAACAGGCGTCTGCTCATTTCTCTCATTCAACTGTCTTTTGAGGGAATCAATCTCCCGTTGATACCTCATGAACATTATCCGGATCATGGGATCTATAGATGTGGGAATTTGCATTTCCCCTGAAGTCTCTTCAGTGGGGTCCAAGAGAGAATTGTCTTCTTCTTCAGTAGTCACCACATTTACTGTCATCGTGGTGACTCTTCGGGCCTCATTGACGGCCGAGAGGTCGTCTTGACTGGCAACTGCTAGCTTATCTTTTGCTGCCTTGCTTCTTCTTGTGATGGCAGTCGGTCTGGATGCCAGGTTAATCAACTCTTCTGGCTGTTCTGGTAACATACCATATCTTCTGGCGACGCCGGCCATGTTGCACGCGAGAATTTGCATTCTTCCTCTCTGCCTGCGAACTCTCCTCTTGACCTGTCCGGGATATGTCAGACGGTCAAATACAGACGTTCTTTTTTCTTCCCTTTCTTTCTGGTAGATGTCTTCTTCGTATCTGGCCCTACGGCCATCTTCATAGTCATTGGAGTTAGAGGACGACGCCTCTAGCATCACTTCTTCTCTTTCTTCTCCTTCCTCAGTGCCCAAGGCACGAGATAGTCTTTGTTGCCCCAGGGAGGAATTCCCAAGGCAATGAAAGTAGTCTTGAACCACCCGGTTCATCTCTTCCTGGGTCTACCCTTGTAGCTTCGCACGGGGCAGCAGCCTTTCCTGGGTCCTTGGCTGATAGGCCAGCCTTGAGACTTGAGCAGCCAGGTACTCCGACCTGGGGTATCTGAACACATCAGCCTGCCTGGCGCAGGCCTGGGATCTTTGCGGAGCAGCAACAATAGTAGCTTCCTCCATCATGCTTTCATCCTCCTTTCGAAGATCTCTGCCCCCACTCCGGGGGTGAGGTACAGCAACATCTTTCTCTTTATTTTCCCATCTTCTGTCCCCGGCTCTGGGACGGGCAGTAACATGGTCTTCTTTCTTCTCATTTCTTCTGCCCCCAGCCCTGGGATGGGCTGCAACATCTTTATCCCGAGCTGGTGCCCAGCCCTGGATCTTCTTTGGCAGCCAAACTTGTTTGAACTTGGTCAGCCTAGGCGCCAGTGGCTGTTTGCCTTTGTTCTCCCAGTCGACCCTCCTGGTGGCCAGTGGCTGGAATCTGTTGTTGGTATGAACTGATGGAATGGCCCTGTCGGGCCGTGCATCTCTGGGGTGGCCATTGAGGTTCACCCTCAAGCTCCCCACCATCATTGTCTTTCCCGAGGCCGAAGTGCGACCTCCAGTTGCAGTGGACCGGTTCCTCCGGTCGTTTCTTCTCCTCCTACCAGCAGTGGCGAAGACAGCAGTCTTCTTTTCCAGGTGATGGACCAGGCAAGAAACAGTAGTAGGGACAGCTACCATCCTCTCTCCCTCAGCTTTTGGTGCCGCCACGGCCTCTATTGTGGCGACGCTTTCAGCTTCATTGTTGACTTGTAGCAAGTCGACAAATACGAGGCCCAGGCAGTTGGGTAGACCCACCGCCGGGGGCATGGATCCGAATCCCATTGGCACCGCCAGGTACCCTCTGTAGACGTGGCCGTCGACCACCTGCTCGCCGAAGAAAACACCAGCTAGTCCAGTCTCCATCTGTAGCTTTTGCGAGTAAGATTAGAACACAGTTAGAATTTTGAGAGAGGCCGCCGGGCCTCCTGCTTTGGCGTAGAGATGAAGGGAGACTCAAGTCCCACCGGGCGTGCCAGCTTGTGGGAATGGATGATGTGGCACAGCCCAAAGACCACTAAATATGATGAGATGACCCTAGGACTTAGACCCGCAAGCATAAAAGCGCTCAATGATTCTCACGATGACGATATTTGCTCGCCCGATTCACACGTTCACCCGGTGGGTCCGGGAGATAATGATGAAGGTCCGGGGCGGGACCCAATTGTTCTAATGGACTTACAATGCTAGGGCTGACCCCAAATGAGTCTAGGATACCCAACTTTGTGGGCGGCTGGCCCGCAGGGCGGGGGCTTGGTGGCACTCACTCACGGTCCGCGGTCGACACTAACAAACTAGCATGCAAGTTCGAGCCCTCTTCTCACCGCCGACGAGCAATCAAAGCAATACTAAACTAGCAGGAATAAGGCTACTAAGGATAGTATCTGAAGCTCACCTGATCGGTGTGAACACACCGATCCCGATCGGAGACGAGGGCGCGCCGGGAGGCGACGGTATGCACCCGATCGCCGCGGCGATGTAGCTTGACCTGAAATTGTAAATGGTACAGCACTACTCCTCACGCAGGAGGGGTGATCTTGGGGTGGGGGTTATGCTTAATACATTCAAAACTACCTCCACGCAGGGAGGGGCCTTCAGCCGGCCAAGCGGGGTGAGGAGAGATGCAAAGGAAACCGAGTTTCCGAGCTTCGCCGATTCTGTCTAGCTTCTGTAATTCTGGACAGGGAGTCGATGTTGATGCAGCCAATAAATCCACCGAGCTCAGAATCTGATGAGACTTGCGCCAAAAGATTTCTAACCAGAGAGGGGTGCGGCTTGAATTTTTGGATGACGTTCTGATCTGGGGGCTGACTGCTCCGGCGACTGGAAGATGGATGCAGTTCTGGTCTCTGGCCAAGCTCAGTCTGAAACAACAGGTTCCAGAAGCGGCCACGGTCGCTCCTGAGCTCCAAATCAGGCACCGCTGGACTCGTTGGAATCATATACGAGTCTACTTTGCATAAAAACAAACGGAGAAGTCTTCTGATGTCGGAGATGAGCTGGATGTCCAGAGAAGTGGACGGTGGTCAGGACAGACTGTGAGGAGGCAGACCGGCGTGGTTGTGGTAGAAAATTGGTATCTCTGGTTGTCGGATGCCGAACGGGATTCCGCCTTCTGTTCCTGGACGCTGACAGGGGGAGGAAGAACTTTGTAGAAGACCCTGAAGGCTGGTTCCCTCAAGGTTCGTCGTGGGAGAGTCTTCTCTGCCGCTCTGGCTTCTGGTCTGAGAAGTTCTGCACAGTCGGACAAAAATGGTGGTTGCGGACAGCACCGAGCTCGGATGCTGACGAAACCACCTCACCTTGAAAGCTGACTTGCAGACGAATCTAGAAATGTAGGCCTCGCCTCCTGAGTCATTGAGGTATGACCGTGGCCTCCTCTGCAAGTGCTGTAATCCTGCTTCCTGAAACATGGCGGGAATGAAGGGAAGATGAAGTGGTGGGGAAGGGAATGGTGTGGACGTCAAAAAATGATGATGATCATACGACATGCACGTCTCAGCACTCGAGAGCGAGTCGAAGATGGAAAGGCTGAATAAACCCTGTGCCTCCTCCAAGCAGGACGAATACCTACCCGGTGCTCCGCCACCCGACAAAGAATCCCCTCGTGTTGAAGAGACAGCCCCGGCTCTCCAGTCGGCATTGCCAAAGGCTGAATCAAAAGAAACTCGAGAATTTGAACACGTGTTCGGCACGCTCCGGGGATCACTCGAAGTTCCAAATTGGGATGCAGAGGCCCTGAAATAAACACCCC
Organism: Amorphophallus konjac; assembly: GCA_022559845.1. Taxonomy (NCBI): domain Eukaryota; kingdom Viridiplantae; phylum Streptophyta; class Magnoliopsida; order Alismatales; family Araceae; genus Amorphophallus; species Amorphophallus konjac. Next base: position 224,423,613 of record CM040127.1, on the reverse strand, counting down.
GACGGCGGTGCATTACGACTAAAGCAATACAGGAGGATAAGCATCCATCCGAATAGCCGTGAAGCCGAGATGAAGTCTAAACCGGCGCGCCCTTATATGGTCTTTAAACCGGCGCACCCCTTCCAATAGCCTTAAACCGACGCGCCCATAAGGGGGCCTTAAACCGGCGCGCCCTTTACAAGATGCTAGTCCGGCGCGCCCCGTGAACTCCCTTGCTTTATGTTAAAATGGCATGCTCCCGTTGAAGGGTCACCCCTTTGATTGCACTAAACCGGCGTGCCCATCTTGGAGTGCTAATACGGCGCGCTTAGTTTAGAAACAAGCTTTTCTCTGAGGCCTTTATCCGGCGTGCAGTGAAGCCATCCCGTCATCAATGCGGTCCCCTGTTTCCTGGGAACGGCATGATGATGAACAAGCCTAAAATGGTTAAAGCTCCCACTTCGATCCAGCGGGCAAACGAGCATATGCCGTGAATGGAAGTCCTCGAGCCCCATCCCGCCGAACGCTCATTCCGTCGATCGGCCGGCCATTCTTCAGCAAATGATGATAGCAACGTGGCTCGCGGTGGACGTGCCAGCGGAGCCCCCCTCCCGATCACACCATAGCCTTGCCGGAGGCGACGTCGATAGCAGCAGCAGGGCAACGTCACCAACGTCAGCAGCTGCAGTGGTGGTTGCGGGAAACAAGGAACCAACGGGAGGAAGAAGAATCCAGAGGGCATCCCTCCAAAATAAGGCCTCCGGCCCCTATAAAAGGAGCGCCCAGGCGAAGCTTAAATGGGTTGGAAGGTTGGAAGGGTTGAACAACTCTTGGAAGCCTGAAAAGTGGAAGTCTTCTTCTGAGAGAAACCCCTTGAAGCCCGAAGCCAGCGTTCCTGTGAGAGCGAAGTGAAGTGAGAAAAGAGAAGGAGAGAGCAGAGAGTGAGGTGAGGGAGATACAGATCTCCCCCCCCCCCTTGTTTCTTTTTCTTTCCTCCGATGTATTCTTCCCTTTGGTTCCTTGCTTTAGATGCATGAAGAGCCCATGTATTTGCACCCCTTCGTGGTGAAATGAAAACGATCCTTCGGGAGATCCTCTTTTCTTGATATGTTGCATCTTCTTCTCCCCCTTCGGAATACGTTCAGGCTGTAGCCCCTCCCTTTCTACTTGGCCTCCAGCGTTTCTGATCTCACTCCCCACTCGTTCCCCTTCGAGGGATCATTACCCGTGAGTCGTGAGAGCTCTGGAAGGCTAGTCCTCAAGCTTTTCCACACTCACACTTGGGTTATCGGACCGCATAAGGTCTACATTTTTAGGTTCACCCTAGAGCAATCCACTTGGTGTTCCTCTATTTTCTCTGGCAATCGTCAGTCCGGGGGAGGTGCTGCCCAAATTTTGCTGGAGGAAGAACATGTAAGAACAGAGAATGCATAGGAACAGACAGACAAACACACTAAACCACTGAGACAAACTAAACTTCCATGTTCCTGCACAGCAAACTGTTCTAATAAAACACTTGAATCATCATGACAATCCATCTGAACAAACACTTAAAACACTTAAATCTTCTTTCCACAAACATAATTCACCAATAAGATGAACAAACCAATCAATAAGTCAACTTGCAGTTGAAGGAAAGAAGAAACAGAGCACAAACGGGTTGAAAGAAGATATACAATGCATAATCCGGCGCCCCCTAATCCGACGCGGGTTAATCCGGCGCGGTACCCCCCCGCGCCGGTTTAACCCCACACTCAAAACCCATTTTTTTTCCTTGCAGCAATCCGGCGCGCCCCCTTGTACTAGTCCATTTAACCGGCGTGCCCCCCTTCCTGGACCTTAACCGACGCGCCCCCCTTGAACTCCCTTAAACCGGCGCGCCCCCCTTCAGCCCCCTTGTAGTGTCCTTAAACCGGCGCGCCCTTCCCCTTGTGGCATCCTTAACCGGCGCGCCCCCCCCCCTCCATCACCATTTACACCTTAAAACGGCGCCCCTTAACCGGCGCGCCCCCCTCCATCTCCATTTACACCTTAAAACGGCGCCCCTTAGCCGGCGCGCCCCCCCTCCATCTCCATTTACACCTTAAAACGGCGCCCCTTAGTCGGCGCGCCCCCCTCCATCTCCATTTTCACCTTAAAACGGCGCCCCTTAACCGGTGCTGCCCCCTTGACCCCCGCGACCTGACCGGGCAGGTCGAACCCCGTGACCTGACCGCGCAGGTCGATCCGCGTGCGAGGGCGCACGTTGCCGAGTTTTGGCTTTACACTTAACAACCCGCTCCCTCGGACTGTGCGTGAAGAGAAAAGCAATGATGCCCCGTGGTATCGGACGTGGACCTCGGGATCCCCGACATGGTCATGATCCGTGCACCTCTTGGGCCGATAGTTCATCAGCTTGACCCACTTCTTCCGGGATCCGATCCCGCACCCACGTGAAGCGTGCCGTACCTACGGCAGATATTCGAATGTCTTTGTTGTTACCTTCGACGCTTCGAATATGGACTCTCGACCGAATACTGGAATTGCCTGTTAGTGGCTGATGTATATATACCGGGATCTAATCCCGCACCTTCATTAAATTCGCCACACTCGCGGCAAGTATTTATATGGTTTTGAACATCGTTTTGCATACCGATGCGGAGGGTTTAAATCATGTCAACCCAACTCGCATGCTTTAATGAAAAATGATCTCTAGGTCATTTGACCCCTTTTCTTGGCGATTAATCAGAGGTCTTCCCCTCTCCGAGGGGATGTAATTAACGCCGCGGCCTTTATGGCGCGGCGGGTCTCCAGTCCCGACCCGATATCCACAATCGTCTGATCAGTCAGATGGAGCGCACCCCGGGCTTCGGACCACTCCAGTCTCGAAGCCCGAACACATTGTCACCTAGGTGACTGGCATGCCCTCGCACTAGATAAACCGATAAAAAGACCACCGATATCCCACGATATTTCCGAACCACACAAAAATCTAGTGCGTTCCACAAAGGGCCAAGAGAGAAAGTGGTGGAAGGTGGTTCTACTGGCTATGGGAGGAAGATGAGTGGTGTTTGAGGGGTATTGGAGGCTATGGAGATGGAGGTGGGGGGGGGGGGCGAAGTGGGGCTGAAGAGAATATGGTCTGCTAGTGAAGGTGGTGGAGGATGAGGGTGCACAAGAGAGAGGGGTGAGAGGGAGATGGTGGGGGCGAACTTGGTTCAAGGGAGGGGGTTGAGGGGCGGTCAAGGCAAGGGAGGGAAGGTTCAAATTTGAAATGGGTCTAGGGAGGGGTGGGATTTGTGTGGGGAAGTGGTGGATTGTGTTGGGAGGTGGAGGATTTGCTTTGGGACAAAGAGAGGGGAGTAAATGAGGGGCTTGGGGAAGTGGAGGGTCTTAATGGAGGTGGGTGAGGTAGTGGAGGTGGTTGGGGTTTGGAGTAAGTGAGGGGGGGGGGAGAGGGTGGGGGTGAACTCCCCTTGGGAGAGAGAGAGAGTGAGAGAGAGAGTGAGGGAAAGAGAGTAAGAGAGAGAGATTTAAGAGGTAAAAGGAAGTGGGTTTTTTCAATATCCAAAAAGTGAGTACAAGTGGAGAGATGGGGCCTATATATAGGCAACCACTCTTTACATGACCAAAATGTCCCTGACAATAGGACAAAAGACCGAGCATAACCTATACTCAATCCTATGGGCCCATAACTAAGGAAATAAGGCCCAATTAAGCAAAATAAGGGAAATGGACTAGAACCACATGACTCAATAAAGGAAAATACATAAGATAGGACTCAATAAAAGAAAAATACATAAAATGAACATGGGAAAATGAAGATAACAAGTGGAGACCATGATCAATCCATATCAAGAGTGTGTAGACGACCAAAGCTAGAGGGAGTGTCGTGAGATGCCCTCATCAAATCCCCCGGGGTGGGGTGAACTCGACCCTGTTGAGTATGGGTCTGCCTGACTGTCGTACTGCTCCATCATGTCGGGGTCCAGGCGCATCAAATCCTCCCGACTCACCCATGCATCCTCGGTCGGGGGACGGTTCTTCCACCTAACCAGATAGCGCTGATACACCTTGTGCCTTGTAATGATACTCTGCTCATCCAGTATTGCCTCTACCTGCTCTTGTCGGTCCCGTAAGCTAGAAAGTGGAGTCCCTCTGGGGGTGTCTCTCATAAGGGGGGGTAAAGGCTCAAGCTCCTCACTAGGTTCCACCGCGGGGCCTCTGTAGGGTACCAGGTCCGCCACGTTGAAGGTAGGGTGTACCCCATAGCTCTCTGGTAGGTCAAGCTCATAAGCATTGCTGCCAAGTCATCGTAGAACTCGAAAGGGTCCCGACCCTCGTGCCCTCAACTTGGAGGCAGGCCCGGGAAGGAGCCGCTCCGTCCTCACCATCACCGGGTCCCCCACTTGGAATTCACAGTGGCGCCGGTGAGCGTCGGCCCGTCTTTTGTAAGCCTCATTGCTTTTACCTATATGCTTGCGGATGTCATCATACAACTCTTTGATATGCTGTGCAAAGGACTCAGCTGAGACTGACACTCTAGCATGTGGGGGAAGGGGAATGAGATCCGAGGGCTTTCTAGGCCTAAAACCATGTACTACCTCAAATGGACTCTTGCTTATGGACCTATTGACAGAATCATTATAGGCAAACTCGGCTTGAGATAAGAGGAGATCCCAATTCCCAGGGTGATCCCCTACAAGGCATCGGAGCAAGTTCCCAAGGCTTCGGTTGACGACCTCAGTTTGGCCATCGGTTTGAGGATGATAGGCAGTGGCAAATTTGAGGAGGGTCCCCATCAAGTGCCATAGAGTCTTCCAAAAATAACTAGTGAACTTCACATCTCTATCGGACATAATAGTCTTAGGTAACCCATGGAGTCGGACTACCTCATCAAAGAATAACCGGGCGATCCTAGAGGCATCAGAGGTCTTGGACCAGGGGATAAAGTGGGCCATCTTTGAGAACCTGTCAACCACTACAAAGATGGAATCATGTTTGCGCAAGGTCTTTGGTAGGCCAAGAATGAAATCCATGCTCAAATCCTCCCATGGTTGGTTGGGTATGGGTAGTGGTGTGTAAAGCCCGGTGTTTTGTCTTACTTGCTTGGCAGATGCACATATGCGGCATTGTCCCACAATGTGGGCCGCATCCTTCTTGAGACTGGGCCAGTGGAATTGCCTCTCAACCAACTCTATGGTTTTGTGGACCCCAAAGTGACCAGCTAGGCCACCACTATGTAACTCCCAAACTAGGAAGTCCCTAAGTGAAGTCCTAGGTATGCAAAGCCTATCCCCTTTGAACAGATATCCATCTTGAAGTATGAACCCCTTATACTCCTTGAGTGGCTGGGTGGAAAGGGTGTTGTAGTGAGTCCCAAAGTTGGGGCAATGTGGGTATTCCCCTTTGATTCTCTCAAATCCGGTTACCTCCACTTGGACGGTGGAGAGTAAGGCTACCCGCCTACTTAGTGCATCGGCGGCGCAGTTCTCACTACCCATCTTATACTTGAGGACAAAGGTGTAGGCTTGAATGTATTCTACCCATCGGGCATGGCGGGCATTGAGCTTTTGTTGAGTGTTGAGATATTTCAAAGCCTCATGGTCCGAGAAGATCATAAATTCTTTGGGTAGGAGATAGTGCCTCCAATGCCGGAGGGATTGAACCACGGCATAAAGCTCTTTGTCATATGTGGAGTATCTCGTCCTAGTCTCACAAAGTTTTTCACTAAAGTAGGCTACCGGGTGACCCTCTTGGCTAAGGATACCTCCAATCCCTACCCCGGAAGCATCACATGTGACCTCAAAGACCTTTGAAAAGTCGGGTAGGCAAAGGACCGGGGCTTGGGTCATTTTCTCTTTAAGCTCTAGGAAGGCTTTGGAGGCTGCCCTAGTCCAAACAAATGTGCCTTTCTTGAGGCAATTCGTGATAGGAGTGGTGATAGTGCTAAACCCCCGGATGAATCTCCTATAGAAGGTGGCTAGCCCATGGAAGCTTCGGGCGTCATGAATGGTTTTGGTCTCGGGCCACTCAAGAATAGCTTGGACCTTTTCGGGGTCCATGGATACTCCTTGGGATGAGACAATAAATCCTAGGAAGGCTAGTTGATTGGTCAAGAAATGACACTTCCCGGGATTGGCAAAGAGACTCTCTTTCCTAAGGATGGTGCACACTTGTTTGAGGTGATCGAGGTGGGCTTCCTTGGATTGGCTATATATGAGGATGTCATCAAAGTAGACAACTAGAAAGATGCCAATGAAGGGCCGGAGGACCTCGGTCATGAGACGCATGAAGGTACTTGGTGCATTAGAAAGGCCGAAAGGCATAACAAGCCATTCATAGAGACCGTCCTTAGTTTTAAAGGCGGTTTTCCACTCGTCCCTGGGCCTAATGCGGACTTGGTGGTAGCCACTTTTGAGATCAATTTTGGAGAAGATGGTGGCTCCCGCTAGCATGTCTAGCATGTCATCAAGCCGAGGGATGGGGAACCTATATTTGACCGTTATCTTGTTGACGGCTCGGCTATCTACACACATGCGCCAAGTCCCATCCTTTTTGGGTGTAAGAAGAGCCGGGACGGCACAAGGGCTTTTGCTAATTCGGAGGAAGCCCTTCTTGATGAGTTCTTCAATTTGCCTCCGAAGCTCGGCATGCTCGGTGGGGTTGAGTCGGTAGTGTGGGAGGTTGGGCAAGGTAGCCCCGGGCACGAGGTCGATGGCATGTTGCACATCTCTCATAGGTGGTAGTTTGTCTGGAAGCTCCTCGGGAAATACATCATGGAAGTCCTTAAGGAGTTGATGAATTTCTAGGGGGTGTGGATCGGTTGGGGTGGATTCCCCTAGACAAAAGACAATGGCACATACTTGATCCCCTTGGTTGACTTCTTCCTCAAACTCTTTCCTAGTGACAAGGTGTAGGCTCCTAGGAGGCTCTTTGATGTTACTAGGACTAGGACTTGATGGGGTGGGGTTTGTTGGTGTTGGGATGGGGGGAAAGGTAGTGGGTCCCTCAAGGGAGGGAGAGGCCTTCTTAGGTAGAGTGCGGGGTGGAGATGGGTTGAGTTGGATCTTCTTCCCCTCATGAATGAAGATGCAAGCGTTGGTTCTTCCTAAGAAGGTGGCATCTACATCGTAGATCCAAGGCCGTCCTAAAAGGATACTCCCAACTTCCATTGGAAGGATATCACACCACACTTGGCCTTGATAGGATTGGAATGTAATTGGGACAAGGCAACGGGCACTAACGGGCATGGAGGTGGTATTAATCCATGCTACCCTATATGGGTGGGGATGTGGGGAGGTGGTAAGGCCCAAAAGTTTAACGGTGTCGGGTGACACCACATTCACACTACTTTCATTGTCCAATATGACCTTCCTAATATGGCTCCCTATTCTTATGTAGGTGTAGAATATGGTGTTTCTTCTCCAATCATGCTCTTGGTTTTGAGTGAGGGTGCATCTAACCACCCCGAGGTGGGATTCGGTGGGTGGAGGAGGTTGTTCTTGGTTGCTCTCTATGTAGTGGTTCTCATACTCCTCCTCCCATTCAAGAGAGGGTTCATATACCTCAATCTCTCCTTCAAATTCAGCTTGGGGTTGGGGGTTGGTCTCCTCTATGAGTAAGTTTGATGCTCCCTTGGTGGGGCATTGATTGGCAAAGTGTCCATACCCATAGCACCTAAAGCATTGCTGCCCACTTTGATGGTTTGGGGTCACCTTAGTGTGAGGGAGAGTGGGTGTCGAATTGGGTCTATTGGGAGTTGTGTTTAGGGGCCCACTTGCAGGGCGGAATGGTGGATTGGCATTAGGAGGGGTGACCCGTGTGGGAGGAGTTCCCATGGGTGTAGGAAGGAGACCTCTTTGGGGTGGTGGGGGGTTGGCCCGCGGTGCCATGGCTCTAGGGTCCATTCCCCGAGGGGGAACCATTCGCGTGTACCGAGAGAATTTCTTGGCATCCCGAGCTACTTGGTAGGCTTGCTCTAAAGTTGTTACTTGACGCATGAATAGTTCCTTTTTGATATGGAATTGAAGCCCATTCCTAAAGCGGGAGAGTGTGACGGAGGGGTCCTCTTGGACTCCACATTTGAGGAGGTAGTAGTCAAACTTTTCAATATATCCCATAACGGTCTTTCCTTCTTGAGTCAAGGCTTGCCATTCATCTAGGAGGTTTTGATGGTAGGAGGGTGGGACATATTTGAGTTTGAGTTGGTCTTTCATGGCCCCCCATGTGGTGATTGGAACTTCCCTCCTAACTATCCTTAAGGCTTCAACATTCATCCAATGAGTCTTGGCAAGTTTGGTTAATTGCATCTTTACAAGTCAGACTTTCCTATCCTCGGTCATTGGGTACCAATCAAAATATTGATCCATGGCTGCCTCCCAATCTAAGTAGATGCTCGGATGATGAGATCCATCAAAAGTGGGAGCATCGACTTTCACAAGTCTCATTAGTTGGTCATCCGGGTTGTCCCGGGGAGGCCTCTCATTCCTTCTAGGGGGTGGGTCCCTTTCCGGTTTGGGAGGGGGGTCAAGGTTGAGTCCTCCTATGGCTGGCTCCACATGTGGAGGGGGATCTCTCCTATCTCCTTCCCTTGGAATAGGTCTATTTTCCTCAAGTTGTTCAAGCCGGGCCGTAATACCGTGAAGCCTTCCCATAATTTCGGTCATGTAGTCCACAAGAAACCTCATTTGGTCGGGAAGCTCATGCTCATTGTGAGGGGGATTTGCTTGGGGATTGGGATTCATGGTGTTATTGGAAGAAGATGGATTGCCTTGATAATGAGTTCCACTACGGGTGGTCATGCAAGGTTGGGTGGGCTATGCAAGGGTGTGCGAATGCACCTAAGAAAGACTTAGTGTGACCCAAGACTAGACTTGTAAGGACAAGCCTATGACAGCTCTGATACCACTTGATGTGGCACAGCCCAAAGGCCACTAAATATGATGAGATGACCCTAGGACTTAGACCCGCAAGCATACAAGCGCTCAATGATTCTCACGATGACGATTTTTGCTCGCCCGATTCACACGTTCACCCGGTGGGTCCGGGAGATAATGATGAAGGTCCGGGGCAGGACCCAATTGTTCTAATGGACTTACAATGCTAGGGCTGACCCCAAATGAGTCTAGGATACCCAACTTTCTGGGCGGCTGGCCTGCAGGGCGGGGGCTTGGTGGCACTCACTCACGGTCCGCGGTGGACACTAACAAACTAGCATGCAAGTTCGAGCCCTCTTCTCACCGCCGACGAGCAATCAAAGCAATACTAAACTAGCAGGAATAAGGCTACTAAGGATAGTATCAGAAGCTCACCTGATCGGTGTGAAGACACCGATCCCGATCGGAGACGAGGGCGCGCCGGGAGGTGAGGGTATGCACCCGATCGCCGCGGCGATGTAGCTTGACCTGAAATTGCAAACGGTACAGCACTACTCCTCACGCAGGAGGGGTGATCTTGGGGTGGGGGTTATGCTTAATACATTAAAAACTACCTCCACGCAGGGAGGGGCCTTCAGCCGGCCAAGCGGGGTGGGGAGAGATGCAAAGGAAACCAAGTTTCCGAGCTTCGCCGATTCTGTCTAGCTTCTGTAATTCTGGACAGGGAGTCGATGTTGATGCAGCCAATAAATCCACAGAGCTCAGAATCTGATGAGACTTGCGCCAAAAGATTGCTAACCGGAGAGGGGTGTGGCTTGAATTTTTGGATGACATTCTGATCTAGGGGCTGACAGCTCCGGCGACTGGAAAATGGATGCAGCTCTGGTCTCTGGCCGAGCTCAGTCTAAAACAACAGGTTGCAGAAGCGGCCACGGTCGCTCCTGAGCTCCAAATCAGGCACCGCTGGACTCGTTGGAATCGTATACGAGTCTACTTTGCAGAAAAATAAACGGGGAAGTCTTCTGATGTCGGAGATGAGCTGGATGTCCAGAGAAGTGGACGGTGGTTGGGACAGACTGTGAGGAGGCAGACCGGCGTGGTTGTGGTAGAAAATTGGTATCTCTGGTTGTCGGATGCCAAACCGGATTCCGCCTTCTGTTCCTGGACGCTGACAGGGCGAGGAAGAACTTTGTAGAAGATCCTGAAGGCTGGTTCTTTCACGGTTCGTCGTGGGAGAGTCTTCTCTGCCGCTCTAGCTTCTGGTCTGAGAAGTTCTGCACAGTCGGAGAAGAATGGTGGTTGCGGACAGCACCGAGCTCGGATGCCGACGAAACCGCCTCACCTTGAAAGCTGACTTGCAGACGAATCTAGAAATGTAGGCATCGCCTCCTGATTCGTTGAGGGATGACCGTGGCCTCCTCTGCAATTGCTGTAATCCTGCTTCCTGAAACAGGGCGGGAATGAAGGGAAGATGAAGTGGTGGGGAAGGGAATGGCCAAGAGAGAAAGTGGTGGAAGGTGGTTCTACTGGCTATGGGAGGAAGATGAGTGGTGTTTGAGGGGTATTGGAGGCTATGGAGATGGAGGTGGGGGGGGGGGGGGGTGAAGTGGGGCTGAAGAGAATATGGTCTGCTAGTGAAGGTGGTGGAGGATGAGGGTGCACAAGAGAGAGGGGTGAGAGGGAGATGGTGGGGGCGAACTTGGTTCAAGGGAGGGGGTTGAGGGGCGGTCAAGGCAAGGGAGGGAAGGTTCAAATTTGAAATGGGTCTAGGGAGGGGTGGGATTTGTGTGGGGAAGTGGTGGATTGTGTTGGGAGGTGGAGGATTTGCTTTGGGACAAAGAGAGGGGAGTAAATGAGGGGCTTGGGGAAGTGGAGGGTCTTAATGGAGGTGGGTGAGGTAGTGGAGGTGGTTGGGGTTTGGAGTAAGTGAGGGGGGGGGGAGGAGAGAGGGTGGGGGCGAACTCCCCTTGGGAGAGAGAGAGAGTGAGAGAGAGAGTGAGGGAAAGAGAGTAAGAGAGAGAGAGATTTAAGAGGTAAAAGGAAGTGGGTTTTTTCAATATCCAAAAAGTGAGTACAAGTGGAGAGATGGGGCCTATATATAGGCAATCACTCTTTACATGACCAAAATGTCCCTGACAATAGGACAAAAGACCGAGCATAACCTAGACTCAATCCTATGGGCCCATAACTAAGGAAATAAGGCCCAATTAAGCAAAATAAGGGAAATGGACTAGAACCACATGACTCAATAAAGGAAAATACATAAGATAGGACTCAATAAAAGGAAAATACATAAAATGAACCTGGGAAAATGAAGATAACAAGTGGAGACCATGATCAATCCATATCAAGAGTGTGTAGACGACCAAAGCTAGAGGGAGTGTCGTGAGATGCCCTCATCAATGGATTTATTTTCTTTTATAATAATTATTTGTTTTATTTGTTTATTGATTTGTTTGATTTATTAGGCGTGCCAGTCACATATGTGACGATTTCATTGTGCGCTCGATCTGACTTCTAATCAATCGATTGTAAGTGATCGTGTCTGGACCTAAAGTCCATCATACCATAAAGGTTATGACGTTAATTACGTCCTCCCTAAGGAAGACAACTCTTGATTAAACGCCAAAGACATGTGGAAAATAGCGGTAAAATAAGGCTCGAACGAGAGTGTGCTAGCTCATTCACAGAATATTAGATAGACTAGATAAGGCGAGAGTACATCGAGCACGAGGCAAATCCGGCAGCATAACCCCATTATCTTGGACTATGCCAAATGGGAATAGGAAACCATCTATGTAGCGGCAGGATGGGATCCGTGAAAGATCGGGTATATCCGGCCCGGAATCTGAAGTGGGACCGGTGTACCGAGGTACACCACACTTCGATGCGATGTTTCATTGATATTCCCCTTCGAGGGACCATCGGAGAACGCATAATGGCAGAACTCCATGGACCAGTGGGGTTTAAAGAAGATACCATAGTTTCCTGGTATGATGTAGATGAATTTCGGCAGCATATCCCCTTATTTTGGATTATGCTAAGGAGAAATAGGTGCTCATCCACGGGGTGCCGGGATGAAAACCGAAAGAGAATGGCACTGGGCCCCGGCACGGTGTGATATTGGGGATGGTTCCACGTTTATTTATTCCATGGGGTGCACCCCGTGACCTGAAGATATCCCTCGAATTAGCGTGGCAACATGCTCAACGATTGGGCAGAAGAAGAGAGGTTCTCGGCGTAGCAAAACGGGCAAAGGCAGGCTTCCCGGCGCGAGAATGAGAGGCTCTCGGCACGCCTCTAAAGAGGCTTATTGGCATGGTCGAGGGAGGTCTCGACATGGCTGAAGAAAGGGGAGTTCTCGGCTTGAGGTTCCCGGCGCGCCTGTTCCCGGTGCGCTAAGGACCGCGCCGAGGGCTGTTCATGGCGCCGAGGGGTGCTTGCGCCGGGAAGGTCAGGGTTTTTGGCCTTGGTGAGGGATTGCGGGTGTAACGGTGCTCTGTTCTAGAGATTATTCGTGGGATTCAGGCAGACGGCTGGGAGATCTTAGGATGCGAACGAGCAAAAGGATTAAGGGCTCTGCCAAGCTGTTAGGTTAACATCAAGGAGTCATGGATAAAGGCAATTCAAGGGACTGAAGTCACCGAGCATTCGAACCCTCTGGGACGATCATCATAAAGTCCCACATGATGATGAAACCCCGTTGATCACAAGGCATATTGCCTTGATCAATGCAAAAAAAAAGGGGCCCACCTCGGGATAGACCTTCTGTCTGTTCTGATAAAACACTTCCACTTGTTTTTGTCTAAGATCCACCACGATGAATCCCATCCAGTCTAGATCTTACATCTATTCTGATGAAACCTACCATACGTCTCACCGACGATGAAACCTGCTACTGGTCGACTGGCACATTGCCCGATCAACGATGAAACCTGCCCGGTTTAGACCTTACGTCTATCCCGACGAAAAATATGAAGTCCTTGCATTGGTATGAGCCCAATACCAATGATGAAACCTGCTGTTGATCGGTTGGCACGCTGCCTGATCGATGCTAAAACCCATCTGGAGTAGACTTTCCGTCTGCTCTGACAAAACACGACAGCTCTTTAAATCAATTCAGACCCTTTCGTCTGGATAGATCATGAAACCCTATTTCCCTTTGCATTGATGTCGACACCCACATCGATGATCGTGTATCCACAATAAACATGTGGCGCCATGGTCCATAAAATAATAGTTCTAGTTCCAGAAAAGATGATGACAAAAAAAGAGAGAAAGAAAACGATAAAAAAAATATATGAAGAATGGGGTTAAAAATAGAGATACCCCGTCAGACTTGTTCAGGCATTCTGGACAAGGGCAAAAATGGCTAAAACCCAGCTGTGGTGAAAACCCAAAAGGGCACTGCAGGCAAAATCGGGCACCCCGCCATGTGAAAATCGAAAAGGGCGCGTGGGCAAAAGCAAGAGGGGGCTGGCTCCGGTGAAAACCCGAAAGGGCGCCTGGGCCAATAATGTGGTAATTCTGAGAAATTCCATACTTCCTTCCCTTGATATGGCCTTCCGTTAACCGTTTGGCTCCTTGCCCGATCAACGATGAAACCTTTCCAAGGCAGACCTTACGTTTACCCTGATATAATCTGCATACCCTCTTACAAATGCCCCACCAACAATGAAACCCATCACCATTCTGGTAAAACCTGGCCAGCTCAGACCTTACGTCTGTCCTGATGAAACTCTTAAACCTTCCCTTGATCGATCGGCTCCTCGCCTGGTCAACACAAAAAAATGTTGGGTTAGGTGCAGTATTCAGAGGGGGGGTGAATGAATATAACCTATTTAAAAGCCTTCACCCAATTAAAAATATGATGCTCACTAACTATCTAGAATGCTAACTAGACAGATATATCGAATCTGAAAGACTAATTAGCAGTAGCGGAATTCAACAAATAGACAGTGAGCAACCAAAGCAAAGCGCACCTAAGTATTCATTCAAACCATTCTTTCACTCAAATAAACTTTCGCTCACTCAACAGATTAAACACTCAGAACAAGATCTGATTAAATCATTTAATGAACCTGTGATCAAACACTTGGAGCGCCCCTATGCAAACAACTAGCGGAAGCAAAAAACATATAGAGAAATCAAACCACTGCACAGAGGTTTTTAGGTGGTACGGTCCAGCAGACCTACATCCACCCCACACTCAATCCGAGTGTGGCTTCCACTAGCTCACGCTAGAAACCGTAGACTCAGTCTGCAACAGGTGCTGCCACACAGCTTGACAAGGGGAACAACCTCCCCTCTTCCTCCCAACAGGAGGGAACCACTAGTGACACCAGTCACTAGCAAACCAGAGACGCAAGTCTCTCTTCCTCCAGACCGGAGGGTATACCTAGTCTTGCAACCCACAAGACTAGAACGGGAGGACCAATCCTCCCTTCCTCCAAAACTGGAGGGAACCAACCGGTGACTTCCAGTCACCAGCAAACCAGAGGTCGAAGACCTCTCTTCCTCCAGACCAGGAGGGACCCCTGGACTTGCAATCCACAAGCCCAGAACCGGAGATCAGATCTCCCTTCCTCCAAACTGGAGGGAACCCACAAGCAGCCCACCTGCTGCTTGCAACCGAAGATATCAATCTCTCTTCTCCTGAACTAACAGGAGGAACCCCGACCTCTCTACAGAGTATCGGAAACACAGCAAACCAGAAAACAAAGGAAAAAACAATAAACGAAGATAACTTCAGCAAAATAGAAAGCTGAAAGATGAAATACACAATGTGGCTCTCAATGGAGCTGACTGGCCTGGATTTGATCCACGGTCCAGTAGACAGATCTTCAGGTAAGTTCTTCTTCCTCTTCTCTTCTCTTCTTCTTCTTCTCTTTCACTCTCTCAATCTCTGCTCTTCTATTCTCTTCGGCTCACACTTCTATCTCTCTCTCTCTCTCTTTCTTCTACTCTCCTAATCTCTCACTCTCTTGCTGCACTTCTTCTTCTTCATTCTTTCTTCTTTCTTCTTCTGCTCTTCTCCTTTCTCTTTTCTTTTTCTATCTGGATCGTGGCTCTCTGTATGAGCTTTTCTTCTCGCCAACTCGATCAAACTTCTTCTGTGGAAGAAGGCTCATATATATAGCAGCAGCAGCAGCATCATCAGCCACGACGTGTGACCTCCACATTTCCAGCCCTAATTATTCGGACCACGTGGCAGTCTCTCAGCAGGCTTCATTCCAGCGTCGGATCACGTGCTGCCTTAAGCTTCACGATCAAGGCACCTGTAAAACAGATTATCGGATAAGTCATCAATTTAAAGAACAACTCTGTATAGATTTATCAGAAGAACAGCACTTTAGAAGAAACCTGAACGAGGTTAGAATGAAACAACACGAACTAACAAACGGCAACGACACGGAGACAACACGAAGACACAATAGGGAAACGACACGAAGTCACTGTAATAAAACAAGCACTATAAAAAGAACGACACGAGGTACATACGAAGACAAAATAGAAACCAACACGAAGTATGGTTTCAACATACGAAAGACACAAGGTCTAGGATGAACAACACGAAGACAGATAGCGGAAACGACACGAAGTGAAACAACAGAAACCGTCACGAGTTGAAAACAACACGAAGACGAACACAGAAATTGACACGGAGTTGAACAAGTAGACATAAAAAAAATGACACGAGATTCAACTAGAGGACAGAGAGAAGTGTCACGAGGTTTACACAGAAATGACACGAGGTTCACACAGAAACGACATGAGGTTCACTGTGAAACGACACAAGGTGGCACACAGAAAGTAACACGAGGTGCTGCAATGTTCTGCACGCAGTGGAACAAAAACGACACGAAGACATGGAGACAACAGTAACCGACACGAAGTACATGAGAGTAAAAAATGACACGAAGTCATGAAAACAGAAAAGTAATTTGATACGAAGTCAAAATGACAAGGAGTAAAATGACACGACATCGTGAACAGAAATCAACACGAAGTGTGATTTCAACATAAGAAAGACACGGACTGATAACGACACGAAGTCGAAACAGTATTTGACACGGGGTGAAAACAACACGACGACAGTGAGAACAACACGAGGTGAAACGACACGAGGTGTAGAAAACCAAGAATCGACACGAAGTGTGGTCAAGGCGAGAAAGACACTAAGTCAAAAACGAAAGACCAACACTAAGACAGAAACATAAAAATAACACGGAGACGTAGACACTAAAACAACACGAAGATGAAGACAAGGGAAACGACACGAAGTCTAACCTCATACAAGCTTTCCTGTCACGCATGGAAATCAACACGAAGTGTTGTAAGCTCATACGACACGAGATCTTTTCGTGTTAGTGAGGGGAAACAACACGAAAACTCAAGTGCAGAAACAGCACGAAGATGATGTACAATCTGATGTACAGACATGAAGAACAATCCAAAGTATAGACTTGCACGAGCGAGCTACAGTGCCAAAGTATAGACTTCACGCTGTACAGACTTGGAAGACCAGTGTTGAATGTGTAGACTTGTAGTTTATCATGAAGGAAGGCCAGTGTACAGACTTGCTGTCCTTACAGCAGACGACTCCAGTGTATAGACTTGGAGGCCTGAAGGCGATGTGAGTAACAATCCAATGTATGGACTTTGACTCTAAATGAGACTGACGGTGTATACACTTAGCCAATGCAATGCACTGTATGGACTTCCATGAGACGCTCAATGTATCGACTTTGAGCTTGCTGTGCAGTGAATAGACTTAGGGCATAAACCCCACGAAGCACTGTATAGACTATGCACATAACATAAGTCTAACATAAACAATATATCAGTTGTACCAGTCACAGTCATGATGCAATCATCAAGGCACAATGTCATGAAAACACTATATCATTGCTATCATCAAAATACAATATCAATCATCAAAATCACAGCAATGAATGAATGCTATATGCATCAGTTTAACATGTAACAAGACTGAACATCAAATATGTTAATCTAAACTGAGCAGAAAGATGACTGAGCATTTGATTAACTCACATCAACAACCAATCATCAAAACCATCATCAAAACCACAGGGGCACAACAATCTCCCCCTTTTTGATGATGGCAACATTTTCAATACATTGAGTCATTCTGATGATGTGAGGCATTCTGAGGCATTCTGAAGACTCAAATTATTCTCCCCCTTTGACTTCATCAAAAAGAAAAATAATTTGAGAAATTATAGCATGTATAAGAGTTCAGTCAAGTTCTCCCCCTAAATAAAAGCTCCCCCTTTGAGAAGGAAAATGAACATGATTCAGCATGACAAGGAATGCTCCCCCTCAATCAGTGGAATCTTATGAGATAGGAGAAGTTCAGGTCATTGAGCCAAGGACATGAGCAGAAGAAATTCAGTTAACAGATTTTTCAAGGATGCTCCAAACATAAGAAATTCTGCCAGATCTTCAAAGAGATATCAATCTCATAAATCTAAAGCATAAGTTTTCAAAGTCTTCTATCATAAGGGCTTATGAATGACATTTATTGAACATCATGGTTTAAACGTGATGTATGCAGAGTTTATCAATAAAATTCTGTAATGATATCTAAAACCATGGTTTAATAAAAATGAACCAAGCCCTCATATTTATCTTGATTATCCTCCCTTTGTCTTACACAATCAAATCTATTGACTTCTTTCAGAATTACATGTACTAGTATTGAAATCAAACAATTATGAAGTCATATGATTTTGTCTAGGGTTGTAGCAATTTGATTTTGGCATCAATATTCAGATATTTCAATTTATTCAACAATTTTCCTTGCTATAAATTTTACGTGCTTTCTAGTTCAGTACACACCTTGTAACTAGAGGATATACCTTGATCAGAGGCCAATATCCCTAAGCCCTTAGTGTGACTAACTGTCATGCCTTATGTAAACAGAGTTAGCATTTACACATCATGACACACTACAACTCAATTTTTTAATGAGTGAATTGTATTTCTCAGTGTGCATGCCATTGCTCTGCCTGATTTTCAATGAATTCTTACAGAGTTAACTAAGACACCTCATGACACAATCCTTTGGACATGTGTTTCTCAGTGACCAAGGTCATTGCTCTGACAATTACTTTAACCTTTAGATAATTCAGACACATTCAATTGCTTCAAAACAATATTAATCTCATGTACTTAACCAAATAAAGTCATGTATTCAAAAGTGCAGATTTCAAAAGTTTTTGCAAGACATAGTATGAAACGGATGGTTAAGATTTATTAAACATGATTCAGATATGTTAAGAGATTTTGAAGTTAAACTCCATGAATACATTAAGCTTAAACCACATGAGTTATTTAAGACATTCATAAAAGCGTATAATAGAAGATTTCTAGTTCAAGATTTTTCAGATTTATGATCGAGATAGCCCATTGAAATCTTCATGAAGAACTGAAATAATTCTGATATCAAATGATACCTGATAAGAGAGATTTTGAAACTCAGTGTTTTCAAATTATGATCACGGTTTGGTCAACTAGAATCAATGAGAGGGTATGCTATGAATTCTGACAAATGTATGCATTTGACAACCTATATGCAATGCATTGACTCCCCCTTACAATATGCATTCAAACTCTCTTTTTGACATTTTCAATATAAGGGGATTTGCAGTAGATTCATGCATGTTTATGCATTTCTCCCCCTGACTAAATATGGAATGTGCAGAGAGAATTCAATACATGGTTTCATGACGAATGCTCAAGATAATCCAACCTGACCTATTTGCATGATGACTCATGGAACCTTAGTAACATACCTAGATCCCTCTTGATAACTATTTAGTTCTCAACCACATGAAGCATGAAGCAATATAATGCATCAATCAGTTGCAAGTGCAAGTCTTCATGCATGAGGATTTAATTGACAGCTCAGATGTTTAATTTAAGACAATTTCAGATTTTTCAAAAAGCAGACCTAACATCAGGTTGATTAGGACTGAGCAGATCAATTCAGTACTAACAATTCCAAGATCTTCAGACAGTTTGTTCAACCTCCCCTTAACCAGTTCCATGTACACTTGGCAAATTAATCCATGGTGATCGTGCATGACAGTGTAGCACCCATACAATTTCAGCAGTTGAACTTTTATGAGTGAGCAGGAGAATGCAATTAATATTCATTATGGCAGTGTGTGCATGAGCAGCTCATAGGACATGTCTAACAATGCAGGTGACAGAATCTGATACAAGCTCCCAATTGATCAGATTTAAACATGATATCCAATCATAATAGCAGTGCAAATTATAGAGCAGACTTTAATTACAATTTTCAGAACTGACCTTCAAAGCAGCAACCCGGGGTCTTCTCACTTGAGTGCCTTGGTTTATTTACCCTTTCTTGTTTATTTCTTTCCAAGGCACACCTGCATTAACTGCGTTATTTTGATCCAGCAGGAACCCAAGCAGCCTCGGGTCCTGTATTACCCCCAACATGTGTTCTAGACAAATTTTGTGCATGAAGGTCATCAGATGTCATCAATTTGTAGTTGGACATGGAATGTCCATACTGACCACAATAATAGCAAGAGACAACAGAGTTTTTGTTCCTTTGAGCATGCATGTTAGTATGATCATGAAATCTATTCACATGAAGGTTTTTGTTATCCATATGAACATTTTGTTTTTTTTTTTATTTCCAGCCAACCATCCTTGATTAGCTTTATGACCTGGCGTTCCATAGTTAAGACATGGAAGTGTTTTTCTTTTAAAGCCATAGTCATTTCTAGCAGCAACATGGGGAGCAGGGAATTTTACAGATTTGGAATGAAAAACCTTTTCCTTTACATGCCAACAGTTTCCTTCTGTATGGCCATACCTCAAGCAGTGAGAGCAGACAATTGAATTTCTTATTTTAGCATTCAAATCAACATGATAAGACTGTGATGTTTTCTTACTTCTAGCACACCAGCATTGTGCAGCAGCTTGACTTACTTTTCCACATTCAAGGCAATTAGTTCTTTTATTCAGATGAGCATGATTGTTAGCATGAGAATTTTTGGCTTTTATGTCATCTTGTCTCATTAAATCACATTTATGCATGACATGACCAATTCTATGACAGTAAAAGCATTTAAGACTTTTCCTTTTATCAGAAAAACTCTTAACTTGAGAATTTTTAGCAAGCAATCCTTTAAAGATATGTGCATGTGAAGATGAATGAAGGCTATGATTGTCATGCACAGTTTCAGCAGAGATATTCATGGATGAAGTTGAGCATGAACACACATAATTCTGATTTGATTCTTTATCCTTCAGGGTGACAATCATTTTCTCTTTCCCTTTCACAATTTTTGATAGAGAGACAATTTCAGATTGCATGAAGGATATTTTCAATTCAGATTTTGTTAACTCTTCCTCACAGATGACAATCTGTTTTTGCAGGACATCATTCAAATTTTTCAATGACTCATTCGTTTCTCTTAAGGATCTGATTGTATTCTTTTGAAAATTATCATCAAATTTGATTTCCTTAACCAGATCCTCTAAAACTGTACATTGATTGCATGAGTCTTCCTTCTGAATACCTTTTTCTTTTTCAATGGTTAACCATTGTTGTCCCATCACTGTGTTCAAGACCATCAGTTTTTTATTTTCATCTTTTAATCTTTCATTTTCTTTTCGACATTCAGCAATGTCACATTTCAGATTATCCATCATGGATTTGAGCACAGTTACATCTTGCATGCTCTTAAGAAGATCAATATCTTTCTCATTCAGACTATCTTTTAATTCAATAATCTTGTTTAGATAGTTTTGATTCTCAGCTTTTAAAGCAACATTTTGTTCTTTAACATTGTTAACGTCTATCATGCAGACATCATACAAATCTGATAGCTCATCATAAGATAAATCTTCAGGTTCGGGGCTTACCTGAGATGATGAGTCATCCCTTTGATCTTCACTGTGATTGCTTCGATGGGCCAACAAACACTGATCATCTTGCTCTTCATGAACGGCAGCCACTTTATTAAAAATTTCCTCTCCAGATGTGCACTCGAAGACAAATGGAATTAGGTCAGTATTGACTGCCGCTGACAAAATATTAAGAGCCATGAGATTCTCACGGTTCTTCAGTCTGTCCTCCTTGGACCATTTAGTCTGATCGTAAGACAATTTATGTGGGCCTCTAGACACAAGATTCCATAGATTTGGATCAACGGAATTTAAGTAGACAACAAGGCCGCCTAGCCAATCACAGAAATTAGAACCATCAAATATCACGGATGGAGCCATTTGATCAAGCGATCAATAAGCGTTTGATTAAAAATCCAAGCAACAGTCGAGCAGAAAAACACCTCACAAGATGGCAGGATCCCCTTCAGATCGTTGGATCTGTTGAGCTAGGGAACCTGCTCTGATACCAATTGTTGGGTTAGGTGCAGTATTCAGAGGGGGGTGAATGAATATAACCTATTTAAAAGCCTTCACCCAATTAAAAATATGATGCTCACTAACTATCTAGAATGCTAACTAGACAGATATATCGAATCTGAAAGACTAATTAGCAGTAGCGGAATTCAACAAATAGACAGTGAGCAACCAAAGCAAAGCGCACCTAAGTATTCATTGAAACCATTCTTTCACTCAAATAAACTTTCGCTCACTCAACAGATTAAACACTCAGAACAAGATCTGATTAAATCATTTAATGAACCTGTGATCAAACACTTGGAGCGCCCCTATGCAAACATCTAGCGGAAGCAAAAAATATATAGAGAAATCAAACCATTGCACAGAGGTTTTTAGGTGGTTCGGTCCAGCAGACCTACATCCACCCCACACTCAATCCGAGTGTGGCTTCCACTAGCTCACGCTAGAAACCGCAGACTCAGTCTGCAACAGGTGCTGCCACACAGCTTGACAAGGGGAACAACCTCCCCTCTTCCTCCCAACAGGAGGGAACCACTAGTGACACCAGTCACTAGCAAACCAGAGACGCAAGTCTCTCTTCCTCCAGACCGGAGGGTATACCTAGTCTTGCAACCCACAAGACTAGAACGGGAGGACCAATCCTCCCTTCCTCCAAAACTGGAGGGAACCAACCGGTGACTTCCAGTCACCAGCAAACCAGAGGTCGAAGACCTCTCTTCCTCCAGACCAGGAGGGACCCCTGGACTTGCAATCCACAAGCCCAGAACCGGAGATCAGATCTCCCTTCCTCCAAACCAGAGGGAACCCACAAGCAGCCCACCTGCTGCTTGCAACCGAAGATATCAATCTCTCTTCTCCTGAGCTAACAGGAGGAACCCCGACCTCTCTACAGAGTATCGGAAACACAGCAAACCAGAAAACAAAGGAAAAAACAATAAACGAAGATAACTTCAGCAAAATAGAAAGCTGAAAGATGAAATACACAATGTGGCTCTCAATGGAGCTGACTGGCCTAGATTTGATCCACGGTCCAGTAGACAGATCTTCAGGTAAGTTCTTCTTCCTCTTCTCTTCTCTTCTTCTTCTTCTCTTTCACTCTCTCAATCTCTGCTCTTCTATTCTCTTCGGCTCACACTTCTATCTCTCTCTCTCTCTCTTTCTTCTACTCTCCTAATCTCTCACTCTCTTGCTGCACTTCTTCTTCTTCATTCTTTCTTCTTCTGCTCTTCTCCTTTCTCTTTTCTTTTTCTATCTGGATCGTGGCTCTCTGTATGAGCTTTTCTTCTCGCCAACTCGATCAAACTTCTTCTGTGGAAGAAGGCTCATATATATAGCAGCAGTAGCATCATCATCAGCCACGACGTGTGACCTCCACATTTCCAGCCCTAATTATTCGGACCACGTGGCAGTCTCTCAGCAGGCTTCATTCCAGCCTCGGATCACGTGCTGCCTTAAGCTTCACGATCAAGGCACCTGTAAAACAGAGTATCGGATAAGTCATCAATTTAAAGAACAACTCTGTATAGATTTATCAGAAGAACAGCACTTTAGAAGAAACCTGAACGAGGTTAGAATGAAACAACACGAACTAACAAACGGCAACGACACGGAGACAACACGAAGACACAATAGGGAAACAACACGAAGTCACTGTAATAAAACAAGCACTATAAAAAGAACGACACGAGGTACATACGAAGACAAAATAGAAACCAACACGAAGTATGGTTTCAGCATACGAAAGACACAAGGTCTAGGAAGAACAACACGAAGACAGATAGCGGAAACGACACAAAGTGAAACAACAGAAACCGTCACGAGTTGAAAACAACACGAAGACGAACACAGAAATTGACACGGAGTTGAACAAGTAGACATAAAAAAAATGACACGAGATTCAACTAGAGGACAGAGAGAAGTGTCACGAGGTTTACACAGAAATGACACGAGGTTCACACAGAAACGACACGAGGTTCACTGTGAAACGACACGAGGTGGCACACAGAAAGTAACACGAGGTGCTGCAATGTTCTGCACGCAGTGGAACAAAAACGACACGAAGACATGGAGACAACAGTAACCGACACGAAGTACATGAGAGTAAAAAATGACAGGAAGTCATGAAAACAGAAAAGTAATTTGATACGAAGTCAAAATGACAAGAAGTAAAACGACACGACATCGTGAACAGAAATCAACACGAAGTGTGATTTCAACATAAGAAAGACACGGACTGATAACGACACGAAGTCGAAACAGTATTTGACACGGGGTGAAAACAACACGACGACAGTGAGAACAACACGAGGTGAAACGACACGAGGTGTAGAAAACCAAGAATTGACACGAAGTGTGGTCAAGGCGAGAAAGACACTAAGTCAAAAACGAAAGACCAACACTAAGACAGAAACATAAAAATAACACGGAGACGTAGACACTAAAACAACACGAAGATGAATACAAGGGAAACGACACGAAGTCTAACCTCATACAAGCTTTCCTGTCACGCATGGAAATCAACACGAAATGTTGTAAGCTCATACGACACGATATCTTTTCGTGTTAGTGAGGGGAAACAACACGAAAACTCAAGTGCAGAAACAGCACGAAGATGATGTACAATCTGATGTACAGACATGAAGAACAGTCCAAAGTATAGACTTGCACGAGCGAGCTACAGTGCCAAAGTATAGACTTCACGCTGTACAGACTTGGAAGACCAGTGTTGAATGTGTAGACTTGTAGTTTATCATGAAGGAAGGCCAGTGTACAGACTTGCTGTCCTTACAGCAGACGACTCCAGTGTATAGACTTGGAGGCCTGAAGGCGATGTGAGTAACAATCCAATGTATGGACTTTGACTCTAAATGAGACTGACGGTGTATACACTTAGCCAATGCAATGCACTGTATGGACTTCCATGAGACGCTCAATGTATCGACTTTGAGCTTGCTGTGCAGTGAATAGACTTAGGGCATAAACCCCACGAAGCACTGTATAGACTATGCACATAACATAAGTCTAACATAAACAATATATCAGTTGTACCAATCACAGTCATGATGCAATCATCAAGGCACAATGTCATGAAAACACTATATCATTGCTATCATCAAAATACAATATCAATCATCAAAATCACAGCAATGAATGAATGCTATATGCATCAGTTTAACATGTAACAAGACTGAACATCAAATATGTTAATCTAAACTGAGCAGCAAGATGACTGAGCATTTGATTAACTCACATCAACAACCAATCATCAAAACCATCATCAAAACCACAGGGGCACAACAAAAAAAACCTATCTGGATAGACCCTATGCCTATCCTGATGAAATCTACATATCCTTCCATATCCCACCCGCGATAAAACCTGCTGGAATAGACCTCACGTCTATCCTAACGAGACCTACACCTCTACCTACGTCCCAGCCATTGATTGACCGGCATCTCGCCCGATCAATGATGAAACCCTATCTAGTTTAGACTTTACGTCTATTCTGATGAAATTTATGAAATTCCTTTGCATCGATATAAACCCAATATCGATGATGAAACCAGCTATTGATCGACCGGCATCTTGCCTGATCAATGATGACACCCTATCCAGTTTAGACCTTACGTCTATCCTGATGAAATTTATGAAATTCCTTTGCATCGATATAAACCCAATATCGATGATGAAACCAGCTATTGATCGACCGGCATCTTGCCCGATCAATGATGAAACCCTATCCAGTTTAGACCTCACGTCTATTCTGATGAAACTTATGAAATTCCTTTGCATCGATATAAACCCAATATCGATGATGAAACCAGCTATTGATCGACTGGCATCTTGCCCGATCAATGATGAAACCCTATCCAGTTTAGACCTTACGTCTATCCAGATGAAATTTATGAAATTCCTTTGCATCGATATAAACCCAATATCGATGATGAAACCAGCTATTGATCGACCGGCACCTTGCCCGATCAATGATGAAAACCTATCCAGTTTAGACCTCACGTCTATTCTGATGAAATTTATGAAATTCCTTTGCATTGATATAAACCCAATATCGATGATTAAACCAGCTATTGATCGACCGGCATCTTGCCCGATCAATGATGAAACCCTATCCTGTTTAGACCTTACGTCTATCCTGATGAAACTTATGAAATTCCTTTGCATCGATATAAACCCAATATCGATGATGAAACCAGCTATTGATCGACCGGCACCTTGCCCGATCAATGATGAAACCCTATCCAGTTTAGACATAACGTCTATCCTGATGAACCCTATGAAATTCCTTTGCATCGATATCAACCCCATATCGATGATGAAGCCAACCATTGGTCGATCGGTACATTGCCCGGCCAATGATGAAACCTGTTCAGTTCAGACTTTACGTCCGTTCTGATGGCAACCACATACCCTTTTCACGTCCCACCTGTTATCAAGTCTACCTAGTCTAGACCTTATGTCTATTCTGATGAAACCTATAAAACTTCTTTGTGTCGATATAAACCCAATATCGATGATAAACTCCATCACTGGTCGATTGGCACACTGCCCCGACCGGCTTTGAAACCTGTCCGAGATGAACCATCCGTTTGTTCCAGATGATGTTCTAAACCTCTTTTATTCAGCTACCCCCAGGATTGGGTTTAAGCACCCTCCGGATACCGTCGCGCGGTGGAGCGAGTCCCCCATCCTTTCTCTGAAAGGGTGGACACTCTCCTGCTAGGTACGGGCTATTCGCATAGGGACCACTGAAACCGCTGCCAAATCGCCGTGAAATATTGATGGTGCGATAAGTAAAGAACAAACCACATATGAGACTGGTGTAAAGATTCCTTTCCATTGAATAAAAAAGAGAATACAATAAGGGCCCCTGATGGGGAATTGTTTTACAAAAAGGGGGAAACAGATATTCACGAGCGCCAGAATATGTCTTCGAAGGCCAGAAGCCCAACATGCGGGGCAGCCCCTAGCTCATGAAGTCGAGCCTCGTCCTCCTGTAGCCGAGCAGACTCGTCCTGAAAGGATGCCACCTGCCCCTCCAACAGAGCTACTTCCTCCGCAAGCTACGGCCGAGAAGTTGTTATCTGTGGCAGTTCAGCTCGGAGATCAAACAGTTCAGCCTCCTGGATGGTTATCCGGCTGCACACGAACTGCTCCCGCTGCGCCAGAGACTGCAGTTGGCATTGGCGCTCCTGAAGAATAGAGTCCATTTTCTCCAGCTCAGATTTGCACTCTACCCTTTGCAACTTCAAAGCTACCAGTCTGTCAGACATAATATGTGCCAAGAAGTCCCGGCGATGTATAAATTTTAACAACAACAGAACCCACTGGGCCCATATTTCCATGGGACAGCCTATCGCATGTAAACCGACGGTGAAGCGCTCGGCTATCTCCTTCAGCTGTAAATAAGGTAGCCGGGGCTGGGACTCCACTAGCTGGCGCAGCATGTCCAGATTTTGCCAGACAAAACTCTCGGATGAAGCGAAGCCAGGTAGGGGAAATGGAGTTACTTCAAAGGTCACCTCACTATCGATGTCTGCCCATAGTGTAACATCTGGCTGGGAAGAAGAAGATGGGAGGTCTGCTGGAGGCGCCAACTGGGATCTCTTTGCAACCTCTGGCGGGGCCGAGAGGCCTTCCACCTCCATCTCCTCGAGGGCCGCCGTTTGAATGCTCGCAGGGGCAAGTTTAACAAGTGCCAGAGTGGCTGCTTCCTAGGTCCCTGATGTAATATCTGCACCTTCAGCATCCTCTTCTTGGGGCACCTCCTCCTCAGATTCCGAGAGCACGGAGATCGATTCTGGGTCAGTTATGGACAATACTCCGATCTCTGTAGCAGCTGCCTCCCCTTCTTCCATCCCCGCTTCAATGGCCAGTTCCTTCAATGTCAAGGCGGCAGGGGTCACGGACTGAAGAAGCAAAAGTTTAGTTTCCATAATTATTGTTATGGGAATCGCTGACTCGGGCGCAATGGTCATCAATGCGGCCGGTATAAAGGTAGAACCCCTAGCTGGGTCCGTCTCAGCTCTAAAATCCAAGACCCGGATGAGGGCCGAACTCTCCCCCGAGGTCCTCAAGTCCAGCAATGCTAAGTCCGTAGAAGACTGTACCCTCACCGGCACAGGGTGAATTATCTCAGAAACGCCTGCAAAGGCGGCTGACGAAGCAGGAACAATAGCCAAGGTGTCAGATGGAGTGGCTTCAAAGGCTGCAGTCGCTACCGGGCTAGCAACATCGGATTCCTGTGAACAGATCAATGCAACATCAAGCAGCAGATAAAAAAATAGTAATAATGAGGAGAGGGAGAGAGACCCACTTCTAATGTGATGTCGATATCCTCAAAGCAGTGCCGGGGAGAGGAAAGCTCGGCTGCTGAAGCAGCAAAGGGAGGAGTTATATCTGCCTCGGTGTCCAAGCCAGCAAATTCTTCCTATAGTTCCTCCTCAGAAGACAGCACCAGCAGTTTGAGGGGGTGAATAGTGGAACAATAGCAGTACATACGAGTGGGGCCTCTGATTTGGAGATACCCTCCGTCTCGCTCTCACTGAAACCTGCTCCTTCTCCCTCTGCCTCAGAAGCGGTCGCAGAGCTGCTAGAAGAGATTTCCACACTATCCACGGGCGGGACTTGCGTCCCTAACGGCTGCCTGGATGAAAATCGGGTAACTATGCGCCTCACAGGGACAAGGCCCCGTTTCGTCTGGGTCTTATGGCCCTCCTGTGGCTGAGTTATATCTCCAGCTACTCCCATGACTGCAGCCCCCTCACCGGCCGTCACTGTAGGGAGAGGTTCGTGAGAGAAACAATAAATAGATAATCGAAATGTGCAAGAGAAGATGAAAAAGCACACTTACCCTCCGCCTCACTAGCCGGCGTGGGAGAGGGCAATCTGGTCTCCACCACAGAAGGTGTCACAACTGGCTCTTGGGCTGTGCAAAAAGGGGGGGCGGGTCAGATTCGAAGATTTCTGTAAAATTCAGCAAAAGACGATGAAAAGATACAACTGCAGGCTGTTGATGTTACCCTTGACTGACGTCTGGGCGCCCTCCCTTTGAGATTCAAACTCATCAAATGAGGGGATATCAGGAAGAGGGGTCTCAGGGTCCGTCACTGCTGAAGCCGACTGCCGAGCATGGGCCTTCTTAGCCTTCCTGGCCTTCCCAACTGCAGTCTTCACTGCAGAAATCTTTCTCTTCTTGCCCGGAGGCAGAGGAGTGGCCGTCGGTGCTGCTGTAGGGACTTCGAAATAAGCAGGCTTCTTAGCTTGCGCAATGATTTTTCTGTAAAGCCCCTATCGCTTTATGTCTGGTCTGTCTGTTAAAGACATCAAAGAAGCAATGAGATCAGTAGATGCAGAGTTTAAATACTAAACAGAAAGCACTACAGTCAGAAAGAAAAGATCATACCTGCTGGGCCATCATAAAAGACAGAAAGCGGCCAGTACAGATAAGCTACCTCCTTGGAGCGGAAAGCAGCCTCCTTGACAAGCCAACAGACATCACCAAATGTCTGGCACTTCTCCACTAAAGATGCCAGATCGCTATGACCATGAAAATCAAGACATCGAAACAAGTCGAGGTGGTCCATGCCCCAGCCGTCGACATAATGAAAAGAAATAAACAATGGCTTATTCAATATGCCGGCTATCGAACTCTCTGCAGATAACCCATGTAATTTCAGCAGAACAAACAGCCAAGACGTGTGCTTGTAGTACGTCTGAGTCCTATCTTCTCTGCGCACAAACGTCCTATAGGGATGAAATCTATCTGTCGGACCCTTCCAGGGGACGACTGTCAGGAGCGGCTCTTCAATAGGGAAAGGGTACTGTTGCACCTCCAGACGAGCGCCTCCTACATGGCACAGGTGTTTCAGATTCTTCATAAAAGTGTCCTCATTGATGGCAGCAAAGACAGGAGCGGGCGGCTCGGAGCTTTTTTCCTTCAAAGCTCGACGCTGAGCCAGATAGTTCTCTGCCTCCCTCGGATGTTGTGAATAAATCCTTTTTAGGTGGGCCTCGGGGATGTCAAACACCGGCCCGGGCTGTTGTTTCAAAAAAGAACGCTCGGCCACATCCCAGAATGCACCCCTACCATCCCTGTAAAAATTGGTTCGAATGTTTCACCATTTGATATACTCTGATGTGACACGGGGAACACGGTTGGAAACAGTGGGAACTCTGAAATCCGTGCCATCATGGCGATGATAGAAATCCCACCACAACCGGCCATCACCGACAATGGTGGACCCATGCTTGGCCCGGCTATCCAGGGGAAACTGAGCAACTGATGTAGGGATATGCTGGTCATAGCCAAAGTTCCGCCCGAAGCGGAATGGGTAGTATGGTTCCAGAAGAAGCAGACCACCCTTTCTGAAAACTAAAACACTGGGCCGAATGGCCATGGCCCATCTAACCAGCTCCGGCTCCAAGATAGACCGAACAGCATTAGCCCCTGAAACGGGGTGAACATAAGTCTCTACCTCTTCCATCTTGCATTCTCTCTGAGAGTGAACCAAAGGAGCCGAACCTGCTGCCAAGCTCCAGAAATGAATGCTGCCAGGGGCATCCACTGGTACCCTTATCAGTCGGCCCCTTATTTTGAACAACTGATCAGAGAAAGAGCCAGGTTCAGCACTGGCAAATTCAATCATTCTAGGTAATACTGTATCTGCCTACAGAGTTCTAGGAGCCAATTCAGGAAACAGACTGCAGACCCAGGCATTGAAGAAATGAAAAGGGCCCACGGTCCTTAAAGAGCGGGGAGCCCGATGCTTGTACAGATCCCCCAAAGATTTGTAGATTAAACACAAGGCCACTGGCCAAAGTGACAGCCTCATTCCCCAGGCCACCTGGCATGCCAGGTATATGGCTTCGGGCCGAATGATTGTCTCGTCCCCTTGAGGGAGAGCGAAAGTGCACAACCAGAATGTGAAGTAAGCCGCACAATGTGTGATAGGGTCCACCCCTGCTGGATTTGGACCACCTTTGCCTACACGGCGCAATGAAGACGGCAACGCTGACTTATAGCGAGGAGCCCTTATCTGCTTGCTGGCAGTCGGACCCATGGAAGGGAAGTCTGCATATTTCAGGGGACCGTCGAAGAAATACTGAATCCACTACCCTACCCGGACCCTCAGCTTGCTACCTTTCTCTCGAGGATGGTAACCCTTGAAGGATCCTCTACTATACGCCAGACAGATGGAGCGATAGGCCTTCATTAAATACCGGTAGGAATAGCCAAGTGAATACTTGCCTTCGCCATCTGAGCTATCCTTCTCGGAATCTGCCAAGCAGACCTCTTCATACGGCTCGCCGTCAATAGGCAGACCAGAAAGCTGTGACAAACTCCAGAGGTCGAGAGATGTTTCGCCCTCTGCTGTATAAAATATGTTGAACAAAGGGCAGAATACTTCGAACATTCCACAGCATAACCCTCGGGATATGGGATAGCGGAATCTAGAAGTAAAGACACTGTGATATACCCCGGCTCTGATCAGCAGAGGGGCGTATTCCTTTAAAACAAACTCGGTGAACTCCACCGCTCCCACCCGGAATAGGTGGGCGTCAGTGATCTTGGTATCTCCAAACCAGCCAGCAGCTAGAAGATACTTGAACTGGACGGCCGAACAATTCAGCACAAAAGGTTCTTCACGGTATCCCCACTTTATCGGTGCCAGGAATAAACCATAGCCAGGCTTTTCCCTATGAACTCGGCCACTAGCATTATCCCACCGGGCAGGTGTGAATTCTGGGGCCCGGGTCAACATTTTCTTCTCCGGCTCCAGCTCCGATATGCCGAGGACTGCATCCCAGTAACGCTTCTCCCAGGGAAGATAGATAGCTTTGCCACGATACACTGATTTCTTCATACTGTCCCTCTCAGCTAGTATAGCAGCTTCAACTGCACGAGCTATCCGATAGTCTCGCATGCCACCCACTGTAAAGGTTCGGATGAACGTCATCAAGTGGCGGTCTTTCGAGAAATCCGGCCGGTAGTTGTCACCCCGTCTGAAGCATGTCTCAGTTGCAGTAGAATATATCCTGGACGTTGATACTGTATCCGTCTCAGAATTAGAAGATTCATCAACGGCGGCAATTTTGTCATATCTGAAGTCTAAACTGTGCACATTCAGCCAGTTTACTACAGCCCGCGATATGTCTGGCTGGGCTGATGAGCTTTTTCCGACGGCTCCAAAACATGCAGCAGTGGAACCAGAAGCCATTGCAGTGACTGCAGTCAAAGAAGAGATGTGAATGAAAATCCCAAAACACGAGGCAGTCTTGTAAAGATTGTAATATGAAACCCTATGAAAATTGACTTCTGGACGTGAATTTTCGTTTGATTCTTTATTCTTTTGTTTCTATGGTTTATTTATTGGCGTGCCAGTCACATATGTGACGATTTCATTGTGCGCTCGATCTGACTTCTAATCAGTCGATTGTGAGTGATCGTGTCTGGACCAAAAGTCCGTCATACCGTAAAGGTTATGACGTTAATTACGTCCTCCCCAAGGAGGACAACCCTTGATTAAACGCCAAAGTAAGGGGAGAAGATAGCGGCTAAATAAGACTCGAACGAAGGTGTGCTAGTCTACTCGCGGAACACTAAATGGACTGGATAAAGCGAGAGTACATTGAGTACGGGGCAAATCCGACAGCATATCCCCATCATATTGGGCTATGCCAAATGAGAATAGGGAACCATCCATTCAGTGGTAGGATGGGATCCGTCAAAGATCGGGTACATTTGACCCGAAATCCAGAGAGGGACCAATGTACCATGATACACCATGTGCCGGTGCGATGTTTTGTTGATATCCCCCTTCGAGGGACCATCGGAGGACATGTAGGGGAGGCCATTCCCCATTAGTTTATCTCCCGAGGCATGCATGATGACCTATGGATATCCCTCAGGCAGGTACAGTGGAGTGATCAAGAGTTGGACTGAGGTGGAGAGGGGAAATCCCCGGCACAGGGCTCTGGTGGAACCTTCTCGGTACAGTTTTCATATGAAAAGGGTTCTCGGCGCAGTAGGTTCCCGGCGCAGTAGGTTCCCGGCACAGCAGGTTCCCGGCGCGGTAGATTCCCGGCGCGACAGGTTCCCGGCGCGGCAAGTTCCCGACGCGACAGGTTTCCGGCGCGGCAGGTTCCCGACGCGGCAGGTTTCCGGCGCGGCAGGTTCTCGGCGCAGCAGGTTCTCGGCGCGACAGGTTCCCGGCGCGGCAGGTTCCCAGCGTGGCAGTTTCTCGGCGCAGTAGGTTCCTGGCGCGGTAGGTTCCCGGCGCGGCAGGTTCCTGGCTCGGCAGGTTCCCGGCGCAGCAGAAAAAAAGAGAAAACACCGTAGTTATTTGGTTTGATGTGGGCAAATTTCGGCAGCATATCCCCTTGTCTTGGATCATGCCAAGGAGAGATAGACCATCATCCACGGGATGCCGGGACGAAGGCCGATACAGAAGGGCACTAGGCCCGGGAACACTGTTTGCATTCATAGCACCGGTTGATATTCCCTGGAAACCATCGGAGCACATGCAGTGGAAGAGCTCCTTAGGTTCATAGGGTTACAGAGGAATCTTGATCGGGACCGAGTAATGTAGGGGAGACCATTCCCCGTTGATTTATCTCCTGAGGCATGCATGGTGACCTTTGGATATCCCTCAGACAGGTATAGGGGAGTGACCAAGAGTTGGACTGAGGTGGAAATGGAAATTCTTGGTGCGGGGCTCTGGTGGAACCTTCTCGGCACAGTTTTCACATAAAAGGGAGGGGTTCTCGGCACGAGATTCCCGGCACACTAAGGAGAAGATAAAGAAAGCTTCTCGGCACGAGGTTCACGTGTGCTAAGAAGAAGATAAGGAAAGCTTCTCGGCATGGAGGTAGGTGGGTTCTCGGCGCGCTAGTTGAAGAGGGCTTCCCGGCATGGCTTTGAGCATATTCTCGGCGCGCTAGTTGAAGAGGGCTTTTTGGCATGGCTTTGAGCATGTTCTCGGCACGGTCAATAGGAGGGGCTTCTCGGCATGGCTTTGAACAAGAGGAAGAGGGTTCTCGACGCTCAGTTCTCGGAGGGCAAAGGGCCACGCCGGGAGCTGTTCATCGCGCCGAGGGATGCTGGCACCGGGAAGGTGATGGTTTTGGGTGCCGGGAAGGTTTATGGGGTTTTACGGTGCTCTGTTCTGAGGATTTTTGGGGTTCAGGCTTCGATTGACCCAGGCTTTGGGATGCAAAAGGGGACTGGACCAAGGCCTTTGCTAGAGCATTACCAAGGAATCATAGGAGGATAGGGTTTAGTGAGGGATCGAGGTCATCACCCGTTTACAACCCTCTAGAGATATGCTTTCTTTTTATGTTGCCAGTCGTCCAGGAGATCAAGAGATAACTGTCTCTGATTCCTGTGATGACCTTGATGGCTTGGAAAAAGTAAAACGAAACAAAAGATAGGAAGACTTCTTGACATAGGTATCACTGAAGGGGAGAGGGGAAAGAGTCCAATAATCCACGGGAGTGAGGATTGGGACTCTTCCTTCATCGTTCCTCCAGGAAGGACAATCGGAGCGTAGAAACCTGAAGCATCCAAACGACCATTCAATACATTGGACAGCATTCATCCGAGAGAGACAGAGAAAGGAAGACTTCATCATTTCACATTCAACCGAGCCATCATAGCACTATATCTCATCATCTCATTTCATCGCTTACATCATTTACAAGAAAAGCGGGAAGAAAGAAAGGAAAGCGCAGAAGCTATAGTATCTTCCAAGTAACAGAAGGACTTGAATGCCTTAAACGTAAACACGAATAAATATAAAGAAGAAGAAAAGAAACGGGGGAGGGTGGAGCATTGACTCCTCTCCCTCCCCCTCACCTTCTCCTTCCTTCGGCTTCAGCAGCAGCCTCTCTTCTCTTCTATCTTCTCTTCGACCTCTCTTTTTTGTAAGTATCTATCTGTCTGTCTATCTCCCTATCTCCTCTCTTCTGTCTCTTTGATATGGAGGAAATGTGGCTTTTATAGGCACAGCACCCCCCCTTCTCGGCTTGGCGTGGTCTCGGCGCCCTTCCTTGCAGCAAGGCTCCTCGGCGTGCCAACTATGGGAGACTCGTGCTTCACTTATGGTCACTCGGTGCCAAGGACTTTGGCCCATTTAGGAGCTTTAGTTATTTGGGCTCCCTTTTGTTAGTGGCATAAGCTGTCACAGTTACTGCATCTGCATTCGCATTCGTTTGATCCTTTGCATCTATAGTGGGGGATAAGCAGCGTAGATCCCATTCTATAGTCATCAGAATATCCCGAAGCTATTCTTCATCAGTCACATGACTGTATGGGGATTGACATGGTTTTAATCAACACCATCGTCTGAACGACGGCAGTGCCGGACATCAGCTTGGCCGGAGAAGGCTTCAGCCGGGTGAGGTATTAGTAGTGACGGCTCTTCTTCAATTCTGACTTTGCAGGAATCCCTGGAATCTTCATCTCTAGTTTGATCTTCTCTTCGGTCCCATCTTTATTTTTGATTATATTTCAGTGTCAACAAATGCCCCCCACCTGTGGATGGCGTGAGCGCAGAATAAGCGGCACGGTGTCCGCAGGTGCATCATTTAGCATCTGAGAGTATCTTTCTCAGCCTTTCAATACTGGTTTTCTTTGATCTTCAGCCTGATAGCTTTCCTGTAATGGCTTCGAAGTCGCAGAGGGTAGAGTGCAAATCTGAGCTGGGGAAGATGAGCTCTATCCTTCAGGAGCGCCGAGGCCTACTGCAGTCTCTGACACAGCGGGAGCAGTTTATATGCAACCGGATAGCATTCTAGAAGCAGAACTGGCTGATCTCCGAGCTGAACTGCCGCAGATAATAACCTCTCGGCCACAGTTCGCAGAGGAAGTAGCTCTGTTGGAGGGGAAAGTGGCGTCTCTTAAGGACGAGTCTGCTCGGCTACAGGAGGAGGAGGCCCGTCTACATGAGTTGGGGGCTGCTCCATATGTGGGTCTTCTGACTTTCGAAGACAACTTCCGGCGCCAGTGAACATCTCTTCTTCTTCTTCTTCTTCTTCTTCTTCTTCTTTTTGTAATATAATTCCCCCTCAGGGGCTCCTCTTGTACTCTTTTTCTTTTTTATATAGTGAAAAGGAATCTTTATGCTAGTCTCATGTGTGGCTGCTCTTCACTTATTGCATCACCATCACTTCATGATGATTCGGTAGCGGTTTTAGCAATCCTCATGCGGATAACCCATATCTAGCAGGAGAGCGTCCACCCTTTCAGAGAAGGGATGGGGAACTCGCTCCACCGCGTGATGGTATCCGGAGGCTGCTTAAACCGAATTTTGTAGGTAGTAGCGAATGTCTTTTTCGGCCATATGTGCCGCAAGGGAGGTTGTTTGCAGAAATGTGGATGAAAATGTTTTAGAGTATCATCCGGAACAGACGAATGGTCCATCCCGGGTAGGTTTCAAAGCCAGTCGGGACAATGTGCCAGTCAACTAGTGACTGATTTTATCATCGATATTGGGTTCATACCAATGCAAGGATTTCATAGGTTTCATCGGGATAGACGTAAGGTCTAAGCCGGCTAGGTTTCATCGTTGATCGGGCAGTGTGCCAATCAATCAATAGCAGGTTTCATCATCGGTATTGGGTTCATACCAATGCAAGGAAGTTTTATAGGTTTCATCAGAATAGACATAAGGTCTAGACTGGGTAGACTTTATCGTAGGTGGGACATGAAAGGGTATGTGGTTTTCATCAGGACAGACATAAAGTCAGAACTAGACATGTTTTATCATTGATCTGGTAATGTGCCGGTTGATCAACGGTTGGTTTCATCATCGATATTGGGTTTATATCGATGCAAAGGAATTTCATAAGCTTCCTCAGAATAGATGTAAGGTCCAAACTGGATAGGGTTTTATCATTGATCGGGCAAGGTGCCGGTCGATCAATAGCTGGTTTCATCATTGATATTGGGTTTATATCGATGCAAAGGGATTTCATAAGTTTCATCAGAATAGACGTAAGGTCTAAACTAGATAGGGTTTCATCATTGATCGGGCAAGGTGCCGGTCGATCAATAGCTGGCTTCATCATCGATATTGGGTTTATATCGATGCAAGGAAGTTTTATAGGTTCATCAGAATAGACGTAAGGTCTAAACTGGATAGGGTTTTATCATTGATCGGGCGAGATGCCGGTCGATCAACGGTTGATTTCATCATCGATATTGGGTTTATATCGATGCAAAGGAATTTCATAAGTTTCATCAGAATAGACGTAAGGTCTAAACTGGAAAGGGTTTCATCATTGATCGAGCGATGCGCCGGTCGATCAACAGTTGGTTTCATCATCGATATTGGGTTTATATCGATGCAAAGGAATTTCATAAGTTTCATCAGAATAGACGTAAGGTCTAAACTGGATAGGGTTTCATCATTGATCGGGCAAGGTGCCGGTCGATCAACAGCTGGCACGCCCGGTGGGACCAAGTCTCCCTTCATCTCTTCGCCAAAGTAGAAGGCCTGGAGGCCTTCCCCAAAATACTGATCGTTTGCTCATTCTGATTTGCAGTGATCTCAATGGCTGGCGGACTTACTGTGCTTGCATTCGGCCCTCAAGTGGTTGCTACCCACGCGGAGCACGGGTACCTGGCGGTGCCCACTACTTTCGGAACTCTACCACCAGTGGTGGGTTTCCCTAATTCTCTTGGAGTCGCCTTCATCAACTTGCTGATGACTGAGGAAGAGGAAGCTGACAAGACTGTTGCGGCCAAGGCCGTAGCTCCTGCAATGGCGAGCGGTCCATGGAGAATCACTCCATCTCGCCGTACTATCTTATGCTTTGTCCACCACGTGGGCTACCATGCTGTCCCCGTCAGTGTCAAAGCGTCCGGGCGGAAGAAGAAGAAGAATCAAAGAAGAAGAGTTGTTGCTGTTTCCCGAGGCCAACTTTCAGCTTCTGGGAAATCTGTTCTAATTGGTGGCGTTCGTGTTTATCTGAACGGCCGCCGTGCTGAAGCTTTGACGGATCATACCATCTCGGCAGTTCCCATTCACAACACCTTCCAGGCATTAGCAAGCCAGAAGGCCAATCTAAACATATAAGTCTGCGGGAGGATGACCCCCAAGCTACCAAGTTTCAAGCAAGTGTGGGTTCCCAAGAGGACTCAGGGTTTTGCTTCGACCACACAAGATTCAACATCAACTATCAAGGACCCCAGGAGTGAGGGCAATAAAGCTGCACCAAAGGAAGAAGAGGTCATACCAGTAGCCTCTCCGCCCGCTCATAGGGTATGTGCCAGGCAGACCAATGTTCTCCAACGTTCGACAAGATCGAACAGAGCTGCTAGACTATCGCGGCCCTCTTACATGCCGTCGATGCAAGACCAACTATTAATTCCTGCCCTCTCTCCAGGGCACAATCAAGAAGGAATGGCCCAGGTGGTCCAGCATTACTTCTATGGCTTAGAAAGTTCTCTCCTAAGTCGTCAAAGGCTACTCCGCGCCATTAGCGCCGAAAGAAAAGAAGAAGGCAAAGAAAGAAGAAGGATGGTGTCATTCATGAATGAATATGAAGATGGCTTGCAAGCCAAGTACTCTGAAGCTTCTCCACAGCATGAAGAGAATAAAAGGATATCAATGTTTGAAAAGTCAACCTTCCCCAGTCAAGTCCAGAAGACAGTCTGGGGGCAATGAAAAAGAATCCAAGTCTTCACTTGTAACATGGCAGGGGTGGCTAGCAGATATGGGGCCCTACCCGAAGAACCAGAAGAGTTGGCCAAGTTAGCTGAAAGGCCCGGGCTAATGACAAGAAAAGGCAAAGCTGCAAGAGAAATGCTCGAAGCAGCCAAAGAGAAGCAAACTATCACTACTTCAACTGCCAACATGGTGACTTCGGAAGAAGAAGAGATTACTCTGCCAGCCTCGTTTGAAGATGTTTCGGGCGAAGCATCCAAGGGTACCTCTACTATGGCAGCGCAAGACCCAACTATCATAATGATGCTACAAAATTACCAGCAAGAGATTGAAGCCTTAAAGAGGCAACTGAATGAAAGAAATGAACAAGCCCCTTTCCCCTGGCAACAGGACGTGCATGCTGAATCATCCCGGGAAGTTCCTAACCCGGTCGATGCTACACCCCAAGCTACTTCTCAAGCAACAGGCTATGGCAAAGCCACTCTTCAGCCACATTCCCTACAGTCACCCTTGGTGCAACTAGTTCTTCCACTAGTGCAACAATTGCCAGCAACGGAGCCGTCGACACCGCATGTCGAAGCTCTACTCACTCCCTCTATAAAGCATCCTGCACATTGCCACTCGGTGCCGGTGGACCCAACCGTGGTAAATAGATCAATGGTGGAACAACTAATTGAAATGAAGTTGGCCGAGAGGACAGTTAGTGATATCAGCACTTTTGATGTTTACAAGGAGCCATATCCGCCACAGTATGCCGCAAAGAGGCTCCCGCCTGGCATCAACAAGCCGCCCAAGTTTGAAAAGTTCAACGGGCATGGCTCCCCTAAAGAGCATATTGCTTACTATATGACAGTAATGGGCGATCTGGCAACAGATGAAGCCTACCTGCTAAAGTTCTTCGGGTCCTCACTGACAGGCCTGGCTTTTGAATGGTATTCCAATCTACCGGCCGGCTCTATAAGCGATTGGGCAGCTATGCAATGGAAGTTCAGGGAGCGGTTCTATGTTGCTGAAAGAGAGGTCACACTGGCCGAGCTGTATGCATCCAGGCAAAGACATGATGAGTCAGCCCTGGAGTACATCAAAAGATGGCGGAGCCTCAGTATGAGATGCAAGCGGCCGCCACATCCAGAAGACGCAGTGCAAATATGCAAGCAGAATCTGAGCCCGAAAATCCTCGGCGGGATGATCGGAATTGAAATACGGTCTTTCGACCGGCTAAATATTGTGGTCGCAGAGATTGAAGCCTTCATCTCTAGCTCTCCCTCTACTCCAACTGCTACCAGCCAAAAGGGCAAGTCCATTGACAAATGGTCATCGCCCAAGGAAGTTCACACAATTGATTTCAAAGTGTTCGCTCAACAAAAAGAAAAGGAGGAAGGAATTGCCAACCCGCCTCCTGCTAAGCCAGCTGAGCAGCAAGAAGTCACGTCCTTGCGGGCCAAGATGAAAAAGCTCTACTCTTTCCCCAAGGAGAGGACTCGGATCTTCTTCGAATGGGCTATTGCAAATAACAAGGTTACTCTACTAGAGCCGAAGAGACCGGAAGATGCTAGAAAGAAGGATCATCCTCGCTTCTGCCCATATCACCAGATGGTTGGGCACCATATTGAAGATTGTTACGTCTTTAAAGACGCTATTGAAAAGCTAATCAGAAGAGGGGAGCTACAACTGGGTGACTATAAGGTTGATCCCCTCGCCCGCATGAGCTACCTGCTATGGAAAGAGCAATCAATACAGTGTCTCTATGCAAGCTTTCGTCTCAAGAGACAACCAAAGTTTGCATCTCACACCAGGTGCCAACTACAAAAAGGCAAGAGAAGAATAAGCCAAGAGATAGAGGGAGCGGCGTTGTCCTCTCCTGCAATACCCTATCGGCATTGCCCAGTGCGAGCCGAGCTGCTGAAGAAGATGACGAAGAAATATGCTATACACCAGCAAGGGTGGGTCAAGCAGCAACATTTATTTCTTGCCATCAACCCCAGGAAGGGTGGGGGCATCCTCCACCACCTGCTGAGGAAGCATGCTATTATACCCCTCCTCAACATGAGGGCATGGGGGCAAGAACATCCACTCACACAGGACCATATGTGTCCCATGACGACAATAAAATGCTGCCAGTGCCACCTGGAATCAGCACGAGAAACAGCACTCCCAGCTCCTACCAAGCTAACTCCGCTCTGATGATGGAGCTCTATCATAAAATACAAGAAGTGGAGACACTAAGAAAAATATTGACTGAGTTGGGCTTAGTCCCAGTCACACTCGGGCAGGCAAGATCCTCATCCAAAGCCCTACAAGGTGACGCTAAATCATTTGAAGCCTCACTGCAACCAGCTATGCCCCAGTCAACACAAGGACACGACGGGAACACCCGCCCACGGCAGCTATACCACACGGCCCCCGCGTACCCCTCAGCTCTCCAGGCACTTCAGGGGGCAACTTCCATGCCTCGTGCAATGCCGCCTCTACAATCAGCTGGCTTGCGCCGGAATCTAGTGGCGACAGCCATAACAAACAAGCCAGTAATAGAACAAGCAACTGAGATAAAATCCGCTGAGGAAGAAGTCACCAAAGCAGAGTTATATATGATCCAACAAAAAGATGATGAGTCTACTTCGGACTACATTCAACGTTGGAAGAATCTCAGTGCGAGATGCAAACATCCGCCAAGCTACAAGGACGTTGTCCAGCTATGAAAGCGCAATCTGAGGAAAGAGATCCTGCAAAGGGTAATTGGCCTCGAAGTCAAATCCTTCGACCAATTAGAAGATGTGGCAATTGAAATTGAAGCCTTTCTGGCCAAATATTGCCCGGCTTTTACAACTCCACTTCAAAAGCACAAGCCAATTGAAGAACAGCCGGCACCAGAAGGAATAGAAGCAGTTGACTTTGTAGCCTTCGAGCGTCGGTGGAGGAAAGCACAGGAGGCAACTAGCTCCTCCTCTACCAAGGTTGCTGAACAAAAACCCCCTTCACTAAGGGCAAGAATGAAAAGACCATACTCCTTTCCACAAGACAAGACCCAGCGGCTGTTCGAGTGGGCCCTTGAGTACAAAAAGGTCATCCTCCCGGAGCTCAAGAGACCAAATAACCTCGAAAGAAAAGACGACCCTCGATTTTGCCCCTACCATCGGAAGAAGGGACATCTCATCGAGGACCGCTATATGTTCAAAGACATCATGGAAGACTTAGTCCAAAGTGGTGAATTACAACTTGGAGAATATAGGGTGGATCCACCTCGCCCTCACCTGATGCCCATTTTCAAGATGACGGCTAACACAGTTTCCGTACATTGATCGGGACGGTACACCTTCTAAGATGCATCCCGAAGTCCCTCCGTTGTAGTGAAACGCCGAACGAATGCAATTGTTGCACCGTCTCCGGGACAACTGCTGAAGGCCAAAACAGAAATAAACCCAAGAATAAAAGAAAAGATGCTGCTTTACCGCTTGATGTGTTGCCCTCTTTATTCAAGACATCAGCTCAGGAATGGAGTCCACTCATATCAGGGCCAACTGTAAAATGATAAAGGTGCAAGGAAGAATCTCCATCCAAATGAAATGACTCGGCACAAGGTAGCCGCTGCTCTACATGCTCCAGCACACAATAGTGGATGCTCAACTCTCTCCAAGCAAGGGGGGGCAAGAATGAAAATATGCTTAGCCGCAATCAAGCTCTGAGGTGCCGCTGGGCACAGCAAGACTCTATTCCCCGCTCGGGGGCTGCCAACAAAAGAGAAGAGGGTGGAGTCCAACGGTCAGATTTCCCAGCTATTGTCTGCCAACACAACTACTCGTGGAGTGAACAAGCTACCCAATGGAAAGACGTGCTTTGAACAACTCGTCTTCAGCTATCCACCCTAGCTTGGGGGCATTAAAAGGAGAATGAACTCTCTGACTATCCACCCCCAGCATGGGGGCATC
This sequence comes from Amorphophallus konjac, assembly GCA_022559845.1. Taxonomy (NCBI): domain Eukaryota; kingdom Viridiplantae; phylum Streptophyta; class Magnoliopsida; order Alismatales; family Araceae; genus Amorphophallus; species Amorphophallus konjac. The sequence continues at coordinate 224,381,733 of CM040127.1, read as the reverse complement.
CAAAGCTAAAAGAAGAGAGAACGGGATTATTCAGGGCACACCAACATCCCACTGTGAACTGGACAACCCGCTGCAAATGCTAACTGTTCGACAGGCTCGACAGCTAAAGATTTCGAGCTCCTCGCTTAGAGGACCCATCTGCTGCATTTCATCCAATGTTAGAATGGGATTCCTGCTTATCCTGCGAAATGTTTCCCATTAGTCCTACCGGGATTGACTCTCTACCCCCAGTATGGAATCCACATTCATAACAAATACATCATTGCCATCCTTCGGCATTCCACCGCAAATAGCTACACAAACATGCTAAGAGATACCAAACTTGTCCCACTGGGCTCATAAAACCTGTCCCTTGGCCTGTGGCACTCCGCCCTCGCCGAGCCCTCATCGCCTTAGTTCCATTGGACCGGGCTCATAAAACTTGTTCCTTGGCCTGTGGCACTCCGCCCTCACCAAGCTCTAGACGTCGCCTTAGTTCCATTGGACTGGGCTCATAAAACCTCTCCCTTGGCTTGTGGTATTCCACCCTCGTCGAGCTCTCATCGCCCATCAGTTCCATTGGACCGGGCCCATTAACTCTTTCCCTTGGTCTAGTGGCATTCCGCCCATACCAAGCTTTACCTACCTTATTCTAGTGGCACTCTGCCCTGGCTAAGTTCTACCTGCCTTAGACTAGTGGCACTCTGCCCTAGATAAGTCCCACCTACCTTGGTCTAGTGGCATTCCGCCCTGACTGAGCTCTACCCACCTTGGTCTAGTGGCATTCTGCCCTGACCGAGCTCTATATGCCTTAGTCTAGTGGCACTCTGCCCTAGCTAATTTTTACCTACCTTGGTCTAGTGGCATTCCGCCCTGGCTGAGCTCTACCTACCTTGGTCTAGTGGCATTCCGCCCTAACCGAGCTCTATCTGCCTTAGACTAGTGGCACTCCGCCCTAGCTAAGTCCCACCTACCTTGGTCTAGTGGCATTCCGCCCTGGCCGAGCTCTACCCACCTTGGTCTAGTGGCATTCCGCCCTGACCGAGCTCTATTTGCCTTAGTCTAGTGGCACTCTGCCCTAGCTAAGTTTTACCTACCTTGGTCTAGTGGCATTCCACCCTGGCCGAGCTCTACCCACCTTGGTCTAGTGGCACTCCGCCCTAACTAAGCTCTATCTACCTTAGTCTAGTGGCACCTAGCCCTAGCTAAGTTCTATCTGCCTTAGTCTAGTGGCACTCTGCCCTAGCTAAGTTTTATCTACCTTAGTCTAGTGGCACTCCGCCCTGGCTGAGCTCTATCCACCTTGGTCTAGTGGCACTCTGTCTTGACCAAGCTACCTACCTTGGTCTAGTGGCACTCCACCCTGACCGAGCTACCCCTTACCTTGGTCTAGTGGCACTCTATCCTGATCGAGCTACCTTTACCTTGGTACAGTGGCACTCCGCCCTGACCGAGCTACCCCTTATCTTGGTCTAGTGGCACTCTGTCCTGACCGAGCTACCTTTACCTTGGTATAGTGGCACTCCGCCCTGACCGAGCTACCCCTTACCTTGGTCTAGTGGCACTCTCCCCGGATCGAGCTATCTCCACCTTGGTCTAGTGGCACTCTACCTGACCGAGCTACCCCTTACCTTGGTCTAGTGGCACTCTGCCCGGATCGAGCTATCTCCACCTTGGTCTAGTGGCACTCCGCCCTGATCGAGCTACCCCTTATCTTGGTCTAGTGGCACTCCGCCCGGATCAAGCTATCTCCACCTTGGTCTAGTGGCACTCTGCCCGGATCGAGCTACCTCCACCCTGGTCTAGTGGCACTCTGCCCCGATCAAGCTACCCCTTACCTTGGCCTGAGGCACTCCGCCCTCGTCGAGCTCTTAGTCTCTGCCCATCAAGTCCCATCGAGCTGAGTCCATAAGCTTTTTCCTCGGCGTAAGGCACTCCGTTCGCGTCGAGCTCTTAAGTATTGCCACCAGGCTTGGCCCATAAACCTTTTCCCTCTGGCTCAAGGCACCCCGCCTTGGCCGAGCTCTCAGATGTTAATCCCTAGCGCCACCAGCGCTATAACAAAACAGTCAAATCCATCAATAGTCCTATCGGACAACACAGCCTACACTATGGGCTGGTCTGTACCAAGAGTACTTTTAGAGGGTACCATTCTTAGCCCTAGTCAGTCGGCTAGGTTTTAACCTTGGCCTAGACCCCACGTCTTCGCTGAGTTGCTTGATTTCGGCATTCTGTCGAGTCAATGCCCATTTATATATCCTGCCCTTGTTTCAGACCTCCCGTCCGAGCAAGGTTTGTTGATTCCGACATCTCATTGGGTCGACGTCTATATTTTGCTCTTGTCCCAGACATGCCGTCCGAGCAGGGTTTGTCAACTCTGACATATTGTCAAGTTGGCATCTAGATTCTACCTTTGACACAGATCTCCCATCTGGGTCAGATGCATGGGTTGTCTTCGACAGTCCGTCAAGGCAACAACAATTCTAGATCGCTTCCAAGTCGACATCCTACCAGGATCTGCTATCCTATCTTCTGGCCTTTGGCATGCAGTCGTAGCCAGCTATCCTTGTTGGCGAGCCCAACACCCTATCATGTATTTCAAGTATCTCTTTTTTTTTTGGCTCATCCACCTCGGCTGAAGCCCACTACCATATATCTCACAACTTCTAGCTATTTTATTCCCCAACTCAGCCATGACAGCCGAAGTCACTATTATACATTTTCAGCCATTCCATCATCCGGTTAAAACTGCTATCACAATTTGTTAATTGTCTTGCCCTCCGGCTCAGCCATCCCGGCCGAAGCCGCTACCACAATTTTTTAGCTATCCCCTCTTTCGGTTTAGCAATTCTGGCCAAAGCCGCTATCACAATTTGCTGGTTATCTAGTCCCCGGGCTCAGCCATTCTGGCCAAAGCTGCTATCATGATTTTTGACCATTCTATCTTTCGGCTTAGCCATTCCGGCCAAAGCTGCTATCATGATTTTTGACCATTCTATCTCTCGGCTTAGCCATTCCGGCCAAAGCTGCTATCATGATTTTCAACTACTCTATCTGTCGGCTTAGCCATTCCGACCAAAGCTGCTATCATAATTTTTGGCCATTCTATCTTTCGGCTTAGCCATTCCGGCCAAAGCTGCTATCATAATTTTCAGCTATTCTAGCTTTCGGCTTAGCCATTCCGGCCAGAGCTGCTACCATGATTTTCAACTACTCTATCTATCGGCTTAGCCATTCCGGCCAAAGCTGCTATCATGATTTTTTACCATTCTATCTTTCTGCTTATCCATGCCGGCCAAAGCTGCTATTACAATTTCCAACTGCTTCATCCATCGGCTTAGCCATTTTTGGCCAAAGCTTGCTATCAGGACTCATCCACCCGTCCCATTGCAATTATCAATGCAATGCAACGGCCTAGAACTGTCGTCGAAGCCCACTTCCCTTGATTGTGACTATTTAGTCCCGTCATATGTGGATCCTTCTCGGGCCCAGGGCTACGCCCGATCCTCTTTTTGTTTCCATTCCGGCTCCCCGTGGATGGATGTCCCATATTCCCATTTGGCATAGTCCAAAGGAAGGGGACGTGCTGCCGAATTTGTGTTACGACATCGTCGTCACACCCCGCATATCACGGTTCCTCGTGCATGGCTGCATCGACCCTCAGGTATATCAAATGGCGTTGACAGAAGGTCGGGTTGTGCCCAACCAGAAATCTCCGCTATGCGCGATGGTGGTCTTCGGGCCTACGTCCTCTGCCACGTACCAAGGGTCCATAATTCTGTGAACTATGCATCCTTTGTATGATAAATAAATGCATCCCGCATGCCTTCGTCATGGTCATCATGTAGTTTTTTTTTATTCGGCTTCGATAGCCCACTATCTCGGCAATTAATCAAAGGTGTTCCCTCCTCGTGGGGGATGTAATTAACGCCATAGCCTTTACGGTGTGGCGGACTGCTGGTCCCGACCGAACCTCACTTTTGCCCGACACGGGTCAGAATGAGCGCATAATAAGATCGTCACCCACGTGACTGGCACGCCCGCGTCGTTAATCAGCCAGTTAGTTACCAGTTAGCTAATTGACCGATCGACACGCGAAATAATGAATAAACAAGAAAGAAAGGAAAAAGGTTCTGCTTCGACCACACAAGATTCAACATCAACTATCAAGGACCCCAGGAATGAGGGCAATAAAGCTGCACCAAAGGAAGAAGAGGTCATACCAGTAGCCTCTCCGCCCGCTCATAGGGTCTGTGCCAGCAGACCAATGTTCTCCAACGTTCGACAAGATCGAACGGAGCTGCTAGACTATCGCGGCTCTCTTACATGCCGTCGATGCAAGACCAATTATTAATTCCTGCCCTCTCTCCAGGGCACAATCAAGAAGGAATGGCCCAGGTGGTCCAGAATTACTTCTATGGCTTAGAAAGTTCTCTCTTAAGTCGTCAAAGGCTACTCCGCGCCATTAGCGCCGAAAGAAAAGAAGAAGGCAAAGAAAGAAGAAGGATGGTGTCATTCATGAATGAATATGAAGATGGCTTGCAAGCCAAGTACTCTGAAGCTTCTCCACAGCATGAAGAGAATAAAAGGATATCAATGTTTGAAAAGTCAACCTTCCCGAGTCAAGTCCAGAAGACAGTCTGGGGGCAAAGAAAAAGAATCCAAGTCTTCACTTGTAACATGGCAGGGATGGCTAGCATATATGGGTGTGGAACACACTAGGTTTCGTTGGTTCGGAAATATCGGGATATCGGTGTTCTTTTTATCGGTTTATCTAGTGCGAGGGCGTGCCAGTCACCTAGGTGACAATGTGTTCGGGCTTCGAGACTGGAGTGGTCCGAAGCCCGGGGTGCGCTCCATCTGACTAATCAGACGATTGTGGATATCGGGTCGGGACTGGAGACCCGCCGCGCCATAAAGGCCGCGACGTTAATTACATCCCCTCGGAGAGGGGAAGACCTCTGATTAATCGCCAAGAAAAGGGGTCAAATGACCTAAAGATCGTTTTTCATTAAAGCATGCGAGTTGGGTTGACATGATTTAAATCCTCCGCATCGGTATGCAAAACGGTGTTCAAAACCATACGAATACTTGCTGCGAGCGCGGTGAATTTAATGAAAGTGCGGGATTAGATCCCGGTATGTATATATATCAGTCACTAACAGACAATCCAGTATTCGGTCGAGAGTCCATATTCGAAGCATCGAAGGTAACAACAAAGACATTCGGATATCTGCCGTAGGTACGGCACGCTTCACGTGGGTGCGGGATCGGATCCCGGAAGAAGTGGGTCAAGCTGATGAACTATCGGCCCAAGAGGTGCACGGATCATGACCATGTCAGGGATCCCGAGGTCCACGTCCGATACCACGGGGCATCATTGCTTTTCTCTTCACGCACAGTCCGGGGGAGCGGGTTGTTAAGTGTAAAGCCAAAACTCGGCAACGTGCGCCCTCGCACGCGGATCGACCTGCGCGGTCAGGTCGCGGGGTTCGACCTGCCCGGTCAGGTCGCGGGGGTCAAGGGGGCAGCCCCCCCGGAACAAAATTTGGATTATAGTAGAGGGGAGACTTAAAGTTTTGTTCATTAACTTCAATTCCCTTTTTTGTTGATTAAGCATTTTCTTTTCTTTCAAGCACTCCGGATTAGGTGATATTGAAGGGGGGGCGCACCGGTTAAGGGGCGCCGTTTTAAGGTGAAAATGGAGATGGAGGGGGGCGCGCCGGCTAAGGGGCGCCGTTTTAATGTGTAAATGGAGATGGAGGGGGGGCGCGCCGGCTAAGGGGCGCCGTTTTAAGGTGTAAATGGAGATGGAGGGGGGCGCGCCGGTTAAGGGGCGCCGTTTTAAGGTGTAAATGGAGATGGAGGGGGGGGGGCGCGCCGGTTAAGGGGCGCCGTTTTAGGCAAAGAAGAGGAGGGTTACAAGAGAGGTGTTAAATCGGCGCGGTGAGGGGTGACCGCGCCAGATTGGGCCACGCCGAGACAGCTTCAAAGAGATTTCATTTCAACCCTTTTATGCTCTGTTTCTTGTTTCTTTGAACTGTAGGTTGGTTTATTGATTAGTTGTTCATCTTATTGATGGATTATGTTTACGGAAAGAAGATTTAAGTGTTTTAATCATTTGTTTAGGCGGATTAGCGTGATGATTCAAGTGCTTTGTTCAGGGGGTTCAGTTCACAGAGTTTACTGTGTATTGGATTAAAACTCAGTTCGTTCTTGAGTGGCTCAATTTGTTCACTTGTTCTTGGCCCTGGCGAGAATCGGGCAGCACCTCCCCTAGATCGGAAGGGTCCGGGGGAAAAGATGGGGCGCGCCATGCGGAGAGAACTCGACGGCCCCGAAACATCCCGGTGTGTGCATAAGCAACTGCACCAGTAAAGTTACCCCATTTGGGGCCGGAGATCCCGAGGGCTAGCCTACAAGGGAAACCGGTGACCCATGGGTTGTTGCGATCGTATCGACTCCCCCCGTTCGGGGCCGGAGGTCCTGAGGGCCAGCCTACAAAGGAACTCCGACGACCCGAGGGTTGCCGTGATCGCGTGGCTGAAGACCACGTGAGAGCCGAAGTCGACACAAGAACACGGCGGTAAAAAAAGAGAGAGCCACTATGGGCTGAGTATTGAGGGGGATTGAGGCATCAAGATCTCCCAAAGGGGAGTTTTCCTTTCATTTCACAACAGACCGAACTCCGCTTACATTGAAAGGGAATACGAAGACAAAGGTCTACATATGAAGATCACCAAAAGGAAATCAAAGGGGCAGAAGGAAATGCAAAGACAAAGGGGGGAAGCGAGCTCTCTTCCCCTCACCTCTCCTTCTTTCTTTCACCCTCTTATCTCTCTTCACACTTCGGAGCAGGGCTTCGCCGCCAGTAGAGCGTCCCTCTTCCTTTTGCTTCTTGCCCGGGGCTTGTATTTATAGGGAGAGCAGGGAAGCAAGCTTCCCGTTTCTATGGCTTTTGTTCTATTCGCAGTTGCCATTGCTGACGTCGCTGGGGTCACCGTGTCGAGTGCTGTTGTCGTGGACGTCACCTCCGCCGTGGCTACAGTGTGATCGGGAGAGGGGCAGAGGCATGGCCTCCTCCTCTGTTGGCATATCCACCGCGAGACACGCGGCTTTCATCATTTGCAGGAGCATGGGCGGCCGACGGACGAAGTGGGCATTCGATGGTGCAGGGCTCGAGGGTTTCCATTTGAAGAACATGCTTGGATGCCCAACAGGTCGAAGCATACCTTTTGCCATTTTAAGCAGTTCGTCGACGTGATGTTCGCAGGAAACAGGGGACCGTAATGACGACGGGATGGGTTGGCTGCTCGCCAGGAAGCGCTTCAGAGAAAGGGGTTAAAACGGCGCCACATCCAAAGGGGGGCGCGCCGTTTTAAGCATCCAAAATGGAGGCCCCTTCGAGCGCGCCGTGTAGCCAATGAAAATAAAAGAGGTTAAAACGGCGCCACACCCAAAGGGGGGCGCGCCGTTTTAAAGCCTCCTCGTGCCGTTTTAAGCACTAAATGGATTCTTCTCGAAGTCACGGCCATTCTACGCGAATGTCGACATTCCCGGAAGGTTCCGGTTGCTATGTATGACCTCTACAATGTTCCATTCGCAGCCTTTGGGGCCCGGTCCCAGACTCTGCGTGACTTTCGGTGCACGTCGGGCTGTGTCAGAGTCCCCGACTCTTCTTTGATTCAGCTCTCGGCACGGCCGGCTGTAGAGTTGTGGCCATATCTTCCGCCCGGGGGGGGGCTCCCTCATCGGCTAGCGGACCACCAAGCGAGTCCTCATCCTGATCGGGTGAGGCATGGAGTTTATTTGACATTTTCATCTTCGGCTTGCTCTCGAGTGTCGAGACGTGCATGCCGTATGATCATCATCGACATTTTTTGACGTCCACAAATGCCCCCCACTCGCGGGTGGCGCAAGCGAGGGATGAGTGCGCGGGGATCGCGAGTGTAGAGTTCTTCGACATGACGTCTGTTCTTCCGAGCCAGTGGGATGCTAGTCCGGTGCGAATTCACGGGAAAGCGCTCACTCCTTCAGCGAAGGGATGAGGGGATCGCTTCACCGCACATGCACACGGACTGGCATATCTGAGTGGAGGTTTGGTCGACGGCATGGTGGAATGCCGAAGCAAGAAGGAGGGGTTCAAGTTTCTCTGACTTCGGCGAAAAGTCAAGATCGGATCGCACGGCTGAGGCCCCAGAAAGGCCTTAGGCGCCGTCAAAGGTGGTTCGTTGACACTGGGATTGCATCAACGCAAGGATTTCAATCTTCTTCCGACCCAGACGAAAGGTCTAAATCGGAGCTTTCGGCGAGGGTGCCGCATAAAGTTGATTCGTCAATGGTGGGATTACATCAACGCAAGGATTTTGGTTTTCTTCCGACCTAGACGAAAGGTCTAAATCGAAGCTTTCGGCGATGGTACCGCATAAGGTGGATTCGTCAATGCTGGGATTGCATTAACGCAAGGATATCAGTTTTCTTCCGACCCAGACGAAAGGTCTAAATCGGAGCTTTCGGCGAGGGTGCCAAATAAAGTGGATTCGTCAATGCTGGGATTGCATTAACGCAAGGATCTTAGTTTTCTTCCGACCCAGACGAAAGGTCTAAATCGGAGCTTTCGGCGAGGGTGCCGAGTAAGGTGGATTCGTTAACGCTGGGATTGCATCAACGCAAGGATTTCAATTTTCTTCCGACCCAGATGAAAGGTCTAAATCGGAGCTTCCGACAAGGATGCCGAATAAGGTGAATTCGTCAATGCTGGGATTGCATTAACGCAAGGATTTTAGTTTTCTTCCGACCCAGACGAAAGGTCTAAATCGGAGCTTTCGGCGAGGATGCTGCATAAAGTGGATTCGTTAACGCTGGGATTGCATCAACGCAGGGATTTGGTTTTCTTCCGACCTAGACGAAAGGTCTAAATCGGAGCTTTCGGCGAGGATGCCGAGTAAAGTGGATTCGTCAATGCTGGGATTGCATTAACGCAAGGATTTTAGTTTTCTTCCGACCCAGACGAAAGGTCTACATCGAAGCTTTCGGCGAAGATGCCGAGTAAAGTGGATTCGTCAATGCTGGGATTGCATTAACGCAAGGATTTTAGTTTTCTTCCGACCCAGACGAAAGGTCTACATCGGAGCTTTCGGCGAAGATACCGAGTAAAGTGGATTCGTCAATGCTGGGATTGCATTAACGCAAGGATTTTAGTTTTCTTCCGACCCAGACGAAAGGTCTACATCGGAGCTTTCGGCGAAGATGCCGAGTAAAGTAACACTAAGGAACAACTTCTTTCTTATTCTTTTTCTTTTCCTTCTTCTTTTTTTTCTTTTTTTTTTCTTTTTTTTTTCTTTTTTTTTTCTTTCTTTCTTTTCTTTTTCTTTTTTTTTGATGATCACAGTGGGACCGGATCACAAAGGTATGATAGTATCATCGACATTGGGTTCATATCAACGCAATGGAATCAGGTTTAACCGGCTTAGGCGGAAGGTCTAAGCCATGTTACTCGGTTGAGGCCTCGGAGGGCCATGGGTGCCGAGTTGAGTTTTCGGGTGCTTTATGTAAAAAGCTCCATGACGGAATCCTCTTCATTGTGGGGTATTGGTTTCAGTTGATCACCGAGCTGGGGAAGCGGCGCATGGTATAGTTTCAAGTGTTTCCCATTGAGTGGTGGGAATTGAATTTCCCCCCGGTGGTTGACGATGACATAAGCACCGCCTTCATAGACTTTCTGGACCACATAAGGTCCTGTCCAGTTTTCATTCAGTTTGCCTTTGGGGTTGGCCGCCATGACTTCTCTTCGCTTGACCATGACTAGGTCTCCCTTCTTGAATTCACGTTCTTTGACGAGTTTGTCAAAGGCGCGGGTCATACGGGCCTGGTAGACCTGTATGTTCTGCTGGGCTCTGAGCCGCCGTCCTTCCAGATCGGAGAGCTCCTCCAGTCTTCTTTCTATATTGGTTTGGCCATCTTTGACTAATTCGTGCTGGATCGCCACTCGTAGTAAGGGTATCTCCAGCTCTATCGGGACGACCGCTTCTGAGCCGTACACCAAGGAGAATGGTGAGCAACCCGTGGGGGTCTTGTACACGGTGCGGTACGCCCATAGTGCTTCATACATCCTGTCTTCCCAATCCTTCTTGCTAGAGCTGACCGTCTTGGCAAGAAGTGTGCATAGTGTCTTGTTGAAGGCTTCCGCTAACCCGTTTGCCTGCGGATTATACGGAGTGGACGTCCTCCAATCAATCTTGAATTTATCGGCCAATCTATAGACCTTTTGGTTTCGGAAGTGGCTTCCGTTGTCAGAGACAATTCGATCGGGCACGCCGAATCGGAATATGATATTTCGACGGACGAATCTGGCCACGATTTCTCCCGTCACTTCTCTTACAGCCACAGCTTCAGCCCAGCGAGAGAAGTAATCTGTTGCTGCTAGAATGTATTTGCATCCCGCTGAAGACGCGGGGAGCGGGCCCACAACATCAGTACCCCATTGAGCAAAAGGCCAACTGGGCACCGTTGGGTGCAAATGAGCTGGAGGTCTTCTTGGGATCGCAGCATGCTGCTGGCATTTATGACATGACTTGGCATACTTGCAGCAGTCATCGAACATAGTCGGCCAGTAATATCCTAGCTTCTTGACTTCAATCTTCATTTTCGGCCCAGCTTGATGAGCACCGGCCGACCCGGCATGCACTTCCTTCATGACCGTCCAAGCCTCCTCCATGGATATACATCGGAGGAGCACCTTTCTTCCGGCATCAGCCATGGTTCGGAACAGAGTTCCATTTCTGACTTCGTAAGAATCTTTTGTTCTGATCAATCTGATCCTTTCTTCCCTCTGCTTGGGCAATTCTTGGTGTTCAAACCATTTCATTAGGGGTTCCCTCCAATCAGGAGAGTTAGTTGTTTCTGCTGTCGCAGCTTCATATTCTTCTTCGTCACCTGGCTCCTCTATCATGCTGGGGACCTGGCGCCTATTTATGACTGTTATGTTGAGGGATTCGCCTGGCAGGGCCGCCAGTGAGCTTGCTAATTTTGCTAGTGCATCAGCCTGGGCATTCTGGCTTCGGACGACATGGCCTACTTCAATGAAGTAGAACCGCCCCATGAGCTTCTTCGCCTTGGCGCAATACGGAAGTAACCCGGGCTTCCGGACGTCGAACTCTCCTTGTATCTGCTTGACAATCAGCATAGAATCACCAAACACCTGCAGCATTCGGATCTCCATGTGGAGGGCTATCTGAAGACCAATAATCAAGGCCTCATATTCTGCTTCATTGTTCATGCACGGTTTGTTGATCGAACACGATGTATGCAACACTTCTCCTTCTGGGGATTTGAGGACGATGCCTGCTCCAGCCCTTATCCTCGCATGCCCTGATTGAGATGTTTCAGTTCTGGATGCTCCGTCGAAGTATAACTACCATATGGCTTGACGGACTTGGTCCACTTCCAGTGTTTCATCTTCCGGAAGTTCCGTGACAAGCGGGGAATTCTCAGGCACAGGGTGTGCTGCAAAGAAATCTGCTATCGCCTGGCCTTTAATAGCCTTTTGCGGCACATATGTAATATCAAATTCCATCAAAATGACGGCCCACTTACCCAGTCGCCCTTTCAGCGCCGGCTGGGACAAGAGATGTTTGGCTGGATCGGCCCTTGATATCAGCTGTATTTCATGTGAGAGCATGTAATGCCTCATTTTCTTGGCCGCAAAGACCAAGGCAAGACAAACTTTCTCGATCGGGGTATACTTTGCTTCTGCCCCGACCAGTCTTCGACTGAGGTAATAAAGTGCCTGCTCCTTTCCCTCGTCGTTGTTTTGAGCCAACATTGCCCCGAGTGAACATTCGGTGGCGGCTATGTAGAGAATTAGCGGCCGCCCTTTGACAGGTGCCCCCAGCACTGGTGGGGTCTTCAAGTATTCCTTTAGCTTATCAAAAGCCTTCTGGCATTCTTGATTCCAGTCGAATGGCGCATCTTTCATCATCAACTTATGAAATGGTTGACATCGGCCGGACAGGTTGGAGATGAACCTGCGGATATAGGCCAATCGACCCTGCAGTGATCGCAGTTCCGTCAGGTTCTTCGGAGGCGGCAGCTCCTGAATGGCCTTTATCTTGGAGGGGTCTATTTCAATCCCCCTATATCGGACAATGAAGCCCAGAAACTTCCCACTGGAGACGCCGAAGGCGCACTTCAGCGGGTTCATCTTCAGCTCGTATTGTCGGAGCCTTTGAAATATAACCCTGAGGTCACTCAGGTGATCTTCTTTCTTCTGGGTCTTGACAACCAAGTCGTCGATGTAGCATTCGACCTTGTCATAAAGCAATTCATCAAATATCTTGGTCATCGCCCTTTGATAAGTGGCGCTGGCATTCTTGAGGCCAAAAGGCATCCTTTTATAGTGGAATATCCCCTTGGGTGATCGGAAAGCCGTATGAATTCTATCATGCTCAGCTATCCATATCTGGTTGTATCCGGATGACCCATCCATGAAAGATAAGGCTTCATGGCCAGTGGTGGCATCGATCATGACTTCAGTGATGGGCACCGGGAAATCATCTTTCGGACAAGCCTTGTTCAGGTCCCGGAAGTCCACACATATCCGGATCTGGCCGTTCTTCTTCTTGACGGGCACAATATTGACCAGCTAGGTGGTATACTGGTTTTCTGCTACGAAGTCGACGTCTATGAGCTTGTCGACTTCCTTGCAAACTTGGCTGATCAGTTCTGGCCTCATTCGCCGGGGTGACTGCTTCACTGGTTCGGCCTTGGGGTCAATGGCCAACATATGCTGGGTAATCGCTGGGTTGAGGCCCGGCATTTCTTTGTAGTTCCAAGCAAAACAGTCTCGAAACTCTTGTAGGAGCTTGATGTATCGCTCTCTTTCTTCTGGGAGAAGGCGGGCGCTGAGGAATGTTGGTCTGGGGTCATCTTTTGTACCCAGATCCACTTCGATCAGCTCATCAACAGTGGCTTGGCCACCATCTTCTATCTCCGGGGGAGCCGGTTGCAAGTCGATGAAGCCTTCATCGTCTTCTTCAGCCTCGAGGGCATCACAGATGTCTTCTTGTACCACCCCGCTTAGTGGCAGGGCTTTGTCATCTTCTTTCAGAGGGGTTGAAAGGGGTGCTTCACTAGCTTCGGGGCATCTTCCATCGGCGGGGCTTGCGACCTCCGTGAGCAAAGAGATCATGTGGACCCCGCTTCTATAAGCGACCACGTCATGCGGACGCGGTGGGTACACTTCATATTTTCCCAGCCTTAGTTCGCCCTTCCTGATTAGGCCTTGAGCGATATTTTTGAATACATAACAATTTTCAATAGGATGCCCCAGCACCCGATGATAAGGACAAAATTCGGGGTCGTCGCTTCGTTCGACATCCTCTGGCCTTTTGGATTCTGGCAAGGTAATCTTGCCGTAACGACAAGCCCATTCAAAAATCCTCTGAGTTTTGTGTCTTGGGAAGGAATAAGGCCTCCTCATTTTCTCTCGCAATGAGGCCGGTTGATTGGTTGAAGGATTGGCTACCTCCTTTGTCTTCTCCTTCAAATGCCCAGAAGTGCTGAAGTTGACACCTCCGGGTTTGTCTTCTTGTCTTGCCAGGGTGATGGCAGGATGGTATTTTTTCAGGAAGGCTTCAATATCAGCCGCTATCATGGCCAAGTGATCAAGGGAGCGGACGTTAAGGCCGACCATCCGCTGCTGAATATCCTTCTTTAGACTTTCCCCGCAAGCCCAAGTGGCAACCTCGTGGCTTAATGGGGACATGCATCTCACATAAAGGCTTCTCCACTTTCTGATGTAGTCTAGGACGGGCTCATCATCTTCTTGCCTGTGGCTGTAGAGTTCTGCCCTGGTCACGAGGAAGTGCTCCGGGCTTGAGTGACTACATTGCTGAGGGAGGATGTCCCCTGCTGGGTCAAACCAGCGCATACTTATTTCGACTACGTGCTCCTCCAGCCTTTCAATTTCCTGATGTAACCCGCCGAGCAGTGAGGGCAAGGTGGAGTCAGGCTGAGAGAAATCTGCTTCAGGACATCTTTCACCGGCCTGGCTTGTGACCTCTGTGAGGAGGGAAACCACATGGACTCCCTTTTCACAGACAGCTGCTTCATGGGGTTGTGGGGGCTTCACCTCATAATCCTCCATCTTCAATTCTCCTCTCTTGATCAGGTTCTGGGCGATATCCTTGAAGAGATAGCAATCTTCTATAGGGTGGCCAAGGATTCGATGGTAGAGGCAGAATCTAGGGTCATCACTCCTTGTAGCATCCTCTGGCCTTTTGGACTTTGGCAAGGTAACCCTGCTATAGTGGCAAGCCCATTTAAAGATCTCCCGAGTTTTATCCCTCGGGAAGGAATAAGGCTTCTTCATCTTCTCCTGCAACGTGAGGACTCGTTCCGCCGGCCGGCTAGTTGAAGGGCCGAATATTTCTTTCGCCTTCCTCCTTGAGTGCATAAAAGCACTAAAGTTGGTGGTCAGGGACTGATTCTCCCATCTTTCCGTGGTGGCATAGGAGCCCCCCGGGTTCATGGATCTGCCCTCCCGGAGGTGGATACCCTCGGTAAGACCGGACAGTAGTTCGATCATCTTGGCCAACTGCGCCTTCAACATCTCGATCTCCTGCTGCTGCTCACAACATATTGCGAGCATAACAGGGTCACAAAGGGAGAAGTCTGGAGTGTAGCTTGGACTGCTATCTTCTGTTCTGACATCGAGTGGAGGTAGCAGCGCCCCGCCACCGTGACTATCTGGGAGTGGTGCCTCGGAAGTGGATGGTACCCCCTCTATATCCCTGCTTAGAGGTGGGTTCTGGAGGAACACTTCTTCATCTTGAGCTTTGTCGGCTGAAGGCATATGCTGCTCTTTGCTCTTGGTTTCTAGTGCATCTGTGTCTTCTGGGGGACTGTCGCCAACTAGAGTTGAGACAGCTATCATGTTTGCTTCATAGAATTCTTCTGCTGAGAAACCCAAACCAGGGTGCTGTGTAATCTTCAGGAGTTCCCTATCCAGGTTCGGTGGATACCACAGCTTCTTAAACATCTGATTTCGACTTTCGATCTGAAAGAAGGGCAGCTGTTGACCTATGGCCATTTTCACCACTCTGCCGGATATATCTGGAAGTCCCATGATTGGGCCGACCGGGTCACGGATTTCTTCGGGGAATTTACAATCATCATCCCCTTTCACTGGATGTTCATCAGCCACATAGAACATCGTAGGTGGGCCCTCTGGGTTGGGCACCTCCCAGACCTTCAAGAATTCGACTGTTTGACAGTCTAAATCTGTGGGTGGCTTTGTGATCCCCGGAGGGACCTTCACATACCCAGGTAAATCCTCGAGCTTCGGCACTCCTATCTCGAGGTAAATATTAGAGGGGATGGCTCGAACCACGCCTTCAACTTTAGAAATGTGTGACACTTCCTGCGGTGCCACATAGTCGGGCGGTGGTGGAGGGAACCAGTCGTCGTCCTCTGCTATCTCCTTTTCTTTGCTTTGAGTCGGCTGGGGATTCTGCTTCGGCTCCTCCATGTAAAGTGCAGCATCGAGCAGGTGGCATTCAAACACCTCGAAGGGGTGTAAGTCTGTGAATATTCTTTCTTCTTTTCCATTCCGGAAGTACTTAATGCACTGCTGCAGGGTCAAAGACACTACCCGATTCTGATGCAGCCACAGTCGGCCGAGCAATGCTTTATATGTGGTATCGGAGTTGATGACGTGGAACTGCACTTTGGTGGTGAAGTCTCCTAGTGACAGCTCGAACTCTGCTACGCCCATGGGAACTTCAGACTTCTGGTTGAACCCAGTTATCTTCATATCCCTGACCTTGATCAGGTGCACATTGAAGTAATGTTTCTGGTAAACCTGGTAGGAGAGTATGTTTACTGCTGCCCCTGTATCGACCAAGATCATGTTTATAGGCTGGCCATTCAACTGTCCCCTCATGTACAAGGGTCTGTTGTGGCTGACCGAAGGAAAGAGCATGTCTTCTTCGGTGAAGGTGATGGTTGTTCCCAACTGCATCTCAGCAAAATAGCTTTCATAATACGCCGGGGTTTGCAGAGCCGCAATGACAGCCTGCCTGGTTTCCTCATCCAGGGAGAGTATCTCCCAGACACTGAATCTTGCTGGGATTCTTTTCAATTGTTTCAATATCCGAGTGCCGGCCTGGACGTTAGCTAACTTTGCTTCTTCGGCTTTGCTATGCTTGCCATGTTCTGGTGCCGGAGGAGTCGGTGGGGAAGATAGTTTATCTTCTTCGGGGGCCGCCCGACTCCGGCTTGCTTGGTCGGCTGGTTCTTTCATTTGCACGGGCTGGGCCACAGGGGTGGCGCCCTCATCATCTTTATTCGCCAGAGGGGGCATTCCCGAGGTGGAGGCAAGAGTGCTCTTGGCCTTGGACCCGGGCTGTTGGTATGGTTGTTTGCTCTTCTTTGCGAGCAAAAATTCGGCGAACGAGGGTACCACTTCGCCTGCTGCATCTTCAGGGTACAAGCCCGATGGAGGCGGGATTGCTGCACCCTTCACTTCAGGTTCGGGGATTTGGTATGGCCGCTCGCCCCTGAATATAATATTGTGATTGGCCGGGGGCAAACGTCCCCACCTTCTCCCAGACCTGGTGACATGTTGGGAAGTAGAGGCCTCGACTTGGTTTGCTTCGGTAGGTGCGAAGCATATTTCTTCTTCTCCCTCCTCTTCAGAGTTTTGGGCCATGTTGAACAAGGCCGACAAGGTATTGCAAGACAAAAAGCTGCATTTTCTTTTATTCTTCAGCATCTTCTTCTTTTTCTTCATCTCTTCTTTTACTGCTGGAAGCTGTTCTCGGGGAAGTTCATCCCATATGCCGGTTTCTTGTGTTTCGGCTTCAGCTTCTTCAGCCAAATTTAGGGATTCAAAATGTTCCCAGGGGACATATTCCTTCAGCCGCACTGGCTGGATCTTGGGTTGTTCATATTCTTCTAACCCGTCAATGATCGCCTGCAGCCGTTTAACCGCCGAGCTGACTTGCATGTGCATCCGCAACAAGAGTGGCTTCTTCCTATTGTCAGTCATTCTTCGGAGGACCAACTGAGGAGCAGTTTCATACCAGACGGGGGTTACAACCGGTGGTGGTGGCTGAGGCGTGACGCCATGAATTCGGACTCCCGGGGTAGGGCGGGATGTCGACTTTCTTCTTGTCTTCTTTGGCACCATCTGCCAATCTCCCTGGCTCTCTGCGGGAGCGAGAACAAATGCCTCATAGGTGTGCTTCGTACAAGTATCTGACACTTCTTCAGGTAGTTGTTGGTATAAGGATATCATATTTACGGTTGCCCCCAACACTGGCAACTCATGCAGGCGGGGCGGGTCCACCTTGTGTTCGCCCATCTGGAGCTCTCCCTTCCTGATCATGCCTTCAATGATGTCTTTGAAGACGTAACAGTCTTCGAGGGTGTGCCCGAGCATCTGATGGTACGGACAAAATCGAGGATCATCTTTCCTCTTGATGTCACCGGGTCTCTTCGGCTCCGGGAGAGTAATTTTGTTATATTTGGTGGCCCACTCGAAGATGACCCGGGTTTTCTCCTTCGGGAAGGAGTAAAGTTTCTTCATTCTTGACCGCAAGGAGGCGGCCTCTTGTTGTTCAGCCTGCTTGGCCGGAGGAGCACTGGTGACTCCTTTATCAGTGTCCTTCTGCTTCTCAAAATCCTTGAAGTCGACAGTGTTGACTTCTTTGGGCACGGACCGCTTCTCAATTGATTTTCCTTTTTGGGCTGAGGTGGCCGGTGCAGAAGAGTATTTGGAGAGGTAGGACTCAATTTCCACCACCACATTATTTAATCGATCAAATGACTTGATCTCCATCCCGATCATTTTCTTGAAAACTTCACGCTTCAAATTTTGCTTGCAGATTTGAACCGCATCTTCTTGGTGTGGCGGGCGTCTACACCTCATGCTGAGGTTTTGCCATCTCTTGATGAATTCTAGAGCAGTTTCATCATTCTTCTGCTTGGTTGCATAGAGCTCGGCCACTGTGACCTCTCTTTCGGTGACGTGGAACCACTCCCGAAATTTTCTTTGCAAATCTGGCCAGTCATTAACAGACCCCGCCGGCAAGTTCGAGTACCATTCGAAGGCGAGCCCTGTGAGCGAGGACCCAAAGAACTTCAGCAGGTACGATTCATCAATCGCCAGATCGCCCATCACATTGACGTAATAGGCTATGTGCTCCTTCGGTGACCCCTGGCCATTAAATTTGTCAAACTTTGGCGGCTTGCTGACGCCAGGAGGCAATCTCTTCCCCGCATGATGGACAGGGTAGGGTACCTTGTATACATCATATGAGGCATATTCTTCACTTCCCCGATCGGCCAGTTTCATCTCGACTATCTGCTCGATCATGAGCTTGTTAGCCGTTGCCGGATCCACTGCTTCTGGGTAGAAATGAGCTGACTGCATCTGTGGCGTCGTCAACACCGTCGCCTGGGGTATAGTGGCGGTGCCTTGGTGTTGAGGAGCCGAAGGGGTCATTGGGGCCGTGCCCCCAGCATAGTTGGGGATTGGCTGAGAGGCCGTCACCTGGGGTGAACCCTCAAATTCTCCAGCGCCTTGCCTGGATGTTTCTGGAGACGGTTCGACCTGCTTCGATGTGGAAGCATGCATGGTCAGTTCGCCCACCTGTCGCTTCAGAGCTTCGATCTCCTGTCGATAGGCTTAAAGCAGCATCAGCATTGTAGGGTCGGGGGTAGAAGGGCTAGGAGCTTGGCCTCCCCCTTCTGTCAGAGTATCTAGAGAAGGCGCTACCCTTTCTCCTTCATCCCCAGTGGTAATCACGTTCGCCGCCATGGCGACCGCATCTGAACTTGTTTCACTGGCGAGGGCTTGTATTTTCTCAGCTGCAGCTGCTCCTCTTCTGGTGAGGGGACCCGACCTGCCAGCCAACCTGGCCATCTCTTCTTGGTCTTCAGGTAGGGCTCCATATTGGTTGGCCACTCCGGCCATATTACAGGTATAAACTCGCATCTTTTGGTTTCTTCGAGCCGCCTCCCTGGTTGTCAGTCTAGGAAAGGTTAGCCTGTCAAACACCGAGACTCTTGGTGGAGCTTCTTCACAGAGGGGTGACCCATAGCACCCTGACTCCGCATCTTCGATATCTTCCAGGTTAACTTGTTGCTTCCGGTTTCTTTCAGCATCTTTCACGGCTTCTAGGAGCCGCTGAGTTCCCAAGAGGGTGTTTCCAAGGCTGTGGAGATATCCCCTCACGGCTTGAGTGATGTCGTCTTCTTCCAGACTGGGGCAGACAGTTGGTGGTGATGCTTGCACTGGCGGTCTATAGGCGAGACGCCTCCGCTCGTGCATCATGTTGTATCTTCTTTCCTTCAAATAGATGTTCGCCTGCCGACCGTGAGTACGGAAGGCAGGTCTTCGAGACGCTTGAGCTGACGCCTCAATCTTCTCTTCTTCATCTTCCTTCATCTTTTTCTTGAGCCGGTCAGTCTTGACGAGCTCCAGTTGAGTTGAGGCTGGGGCCCGCCTGATGGGGACCCATGCTTGCTTGAATTTAGTCGGCTTCTGGGCCGACTCTTGCTTTGGCATGGACCTGATGTGGTCCTCTCGCTCCCGGGCCAGTGCTTGGAATTGGTTGTGCACCGGCACCATCGGGATTACCCTATCTGGTGAGATCGTGGCCTGACGGCCATTCAGGTACACTCGGACTCCTCTGATCATTATGGATTTGCCCGAGAGGGAAAGCTGGCCTTGCGGCGTGCTAGTGGTTCTCCTTGCCGCCCTCCTGGCAGCCGAGGTGCATTTCTTCTTTGCTTCAATGTGGTGGACATAGTAGCCCACCATCTTCACAGCTTCTGGTGTCGCCTCCACGGGGGCGACGGGCTCGACCTCCTTGACATCCAAGAGGTCCACGAACATAACCCCGGGGAAGTTGGGGAAGCCAACGACCGGGGGAAAATCGCCGAACTGGATCGGCACTGCCAAGTAGCCATGCTCGGCATGGCTCGCCACAACCAATGGACCGAAAGTGACAGCCATCGGTTCTTCAGAAATGGATCCCTCCTGCAATTTCAAAAAATGCGGAAGTTAAGACTTCGGAAAAGGCCATTGGGCCCCTAATCTCGGCGAAAAGATGAGAGGTAGTCTAGTCCCACCGGGCGTGCCAGCTTGTGGAACGCACTAGGTTTCGTTGGTTCGGAAATATCGGGATATCGGTGTTCTTTTTATCGGTTTATCTAGTGCGAGGGCGTGCCAGTCACCTAGGTGACAATGTGTTCGGGCTTCGAGACTGGAGTGGTCCGAAGCCCGGGGTGCGCTCCATCTGACTAATCAGACGATTGTGGATATCGGGTCGGGACTGGAGACCCGCCGCGCCATAAAGGCCGCGACGTTAATTACATCCCCTCGGAGAGGGGAAGACCTCTGATTAATCGCCAAGAAAAGGGGTCAAATGACCTAAAGATCGTTTTTCATTAAAGCATGCGAGTTGGGTTGACATGATTTAAATCCTCCGCATCGGTATGCAAAACGGTGTTCAAAACCATACGAATACTTGCTGCGAGCGCGGCGAATTTAATGAAAGTGCGGGATTAGATCCCGGTATGTATATATATCTGTCACTAACAGACAATCCAGTATTCGGTCGAGAGTCCATATTCGAAGCATCGAAGGTAACAACAAAGACATTCGGATATCTGCCGTAGGTACGGCACGCTTCACGTGGGTGCGGGATCGGATCCCGGAAGAAGTGGGTCAAGCTGATGAACTATCGGCCCAAGAGGTGCACGGATCATGACCATGTCGGGGATCCCGAGGTCCACGTCCGATACCACGGGGCATCATTGCTTTTCTCTTCACGCACAGTCCGGGGGAGCGGGTTGTTAAGTGTAAAGCCAAAACTCGGCAACGTGCGCCCTCGCACGCGGATCGACCTGCGCGGTCAGGTCGCGGGGTTTGACCTGCCCGGTCAGGTCGCGGGGGTCAAGGGGGCAGTGCCCCCGGAACAAAATTTGGATTATAGTAGAGGGGAGACTTAAAGTTTTGTTCATTAACTTCAATTCCCTTTTTTGTTGATTAAACATTTTCTTTTCTTTCAAGCACTCCGGATTAGGTGATATTGAAGGGGGGGCGCGCCGGTTAAGGGGCGCCGTTTTAAGGTGAAAATGGAGATGGAGGGGGGCGCGCCGGCTAAGGGACGCCGTTTTAAGGTGTAAATGGAGATGGAGGGGGGGGGCGCCGGCTAAGGGGCACCGTTTTTAAGGTGTAAATGGAGATGGAGGGGGGTGCGCCGGTTAAGGGGCGCCGTTTTAAGGTGTAAATGGAGATGGAGGGGGGGGGGGGGCGCTGGTTAAGGGGCGCCGTTTTAGGCAAAGAAGAGGAGGGTTACGAGAGAGGTGTTAAATCGGTGCGGTGAGGGTGACCGCGCCGGATTGGGCCACGCCGAGACAGCTTCCAAGAGATTTCATTTCAACCCTTTTATGCTCTGTTTCTTGTTTCTTTGAACTGTAGGTTGGTTTATTGATTAGTTGTTCATCTTATTGATGGATTATGTTTACGGAAAGAAGATTTAAGGGTTTTAATCATTTGTTTAGGCGGAATTAGCGTGATGATTCAAGTGTTTGTTCAGGGGGTTCAGTTCACAGAGTTTACTGTGTATTGGATTAAAACTCAGTTCGTTCTTGAGTGGCTCAATTTGTTCACTTGTTCTTGGCCCTGGCGAGAATCGGGCAGCACCTCCCCTAGATCGGAAGGGTCCGGGGGAAAAGATGGGGCGCGCCATGCGGAGAGAACTCCGACGGCCCCGAAACATCCCGGTGTGTGCATAAGCAACTGCACCAGTAAAGTTACCCCATTTGGGGCCGGAGATCCCGAGGGCTAGCCTACAAGGGAAACCGGTGACCCATGGGTTGTTGCGATCGTATCGACTCCCCCCGTTCGGGACCGGAGGTCCTGAGGGCCAGCCTACAAAGGAACTCCGACGACCCGAGGGTTGCCGTGATCGCGTGGCTGAAGACCACGTGAGAGCCGAAGTCGACACAAGAACACGGCGGTAAAAAAAGAGAGAGCCACTATGGGCTGAGTATTGAGGGGGATTGAGGCATCAAGATCTCCCAAAGGGGAGTTTTCCTTTCATTTCACAACAGACCGAACTCCGCTTACATTGAAAGGGAATACGAAGACAAAGGTCTACATATGAAGATCACCAAAAGGAAATCAAAGGGGCAGAAGGAAATGCAAAGACAAAGGGGGGAAGCGAGCTCTCTTCCCCTCACCTCTCCTTCTTTCTTTCACCATCTTATCTCTCTTCACACTTCGGAGCAGGGCTTCGCCGCCAGTAGAGCGTCCCTCTTCCTTTTGCTTCTTGCCCGGGGCTTGTATTTATAGGGAGAGCAGGGAAGCAAGCTTCCCGTTTCTATGGCTTTTGTTCTATTCGCAGTTGCCGTTGCTGACGTCGCTGGGGTCACCGTGTCGAGTGCCGTTGTCGTGGACGTCACCTCCGCCGCGGCTACAGTGTGATCGGGAGAGGGGCAGAGGCATGGCCTCCTCCTCTGTTGGCATATCCACCGCGAGACACGCGGCTTTCATCATTTGCAGGAGCATGGGCGGCCGACGGACGAAGTGGGCGTTCGACGGTGCAGGGCTCGAGGGTTTCCATTTGAAGAACATGCTTGGATGCCCAACGGGTCGAAGCATACCTTTTGCCATTTTAAGCAGTTCGTCGACGTGATGTTCGCAGGAAACAGGGGACCGTAATGACGACGGGATGGGTTGGCTGCTCGCCAGGAAGCGCTTCAGAGAAAGGGGTTAAAACGGCGCCACATCCAAAGGGGGGCGCGCCGTTTTAAGCATCCAAAATGGAGGCCCCTTCGAGCGCGCCGTGTAGCCAATGAAAATAAAAGAGGTTAAAACGGCGCCACACCCAAAGGGGGGCGCGCCGTTTTAAAGGGGGGGCGCGCCGTTTTAAGGCGCGCCGTTTTAAAGCCTCCTCGTGCCGTTTTAAGCACTAAACGGATTCTTCTCGAAGTCGCGGCCATTCTACGCGAATGTCGACATTCCCGGAAGGTTCCGGTTGCTATGTATGACCTCTACAATGTTCCATTCGCAGCCTTTGGGGCCCGGTCCCAGACTCTGCGTGACTTTCGGTGCACGTCGGGCTGTGTCGGAGTCCCCGACTCTTCTTTGATTCAGCTCTCGGCACGGCCGGCTGTAGAGTTGTGGCCATATCTTCCGCCCGGGGGGGGCTCCCTCATCGGCTAGCGGACCACCAAGCGAGTCCTCATCCTGATCGGGCGAGGCATGGAGTTTATTTGACATTTTCATCTTCGGCTTGCTCTTGAGTGTCGAGACGTGCATGCCGTATGATCATCATCGACATTTTTTGACGTCCACAATGGGGCCCTACCCGAAGAACCAAAAGAGTTGGCCAAGTTAGCTGAAAGGCCCGGGCTAATGACAAGAAGAGGCAAAGCTGCAAGAGAAATGCTCGAAGCAGCCAAAGAGAAGCAAACTATCACTACTTCAACTGCCGACATGGTGACTTCGGAAGAAGAAGAGATTACTCTGCCAGGCTCATTTGAAGATGATTCGGGCGAAGCATCCAAGGGTACCTCTGCTATGGCAGCACAAGACCCAACTATCTTAATGATGCTACAAAATTACCAGCAAGAGATTGAAGCCTTGAAGAGGCAACTGAATGAAAGAAATGAACAAGCCCCTTTCCCCTGGCAACAGGACATGCATGCTGAATCATCCCGGGAAGTTCCTAACCCGGTCGATGCTACACCCCAAGCTACTTCTCAAGCAACAGGCTATGGCAAAGCCACTCTTCAGCCACATTCCCTACAATCACCTTGGTGCAACTAGTTCTTCCACCAGTGCAACAATTGCCACCAACGGAGCCGTCGACACCACATGTCGAAGCTCTACTCACTCCCTCTATAAAGCATCCTGCACATTGCCACTCGGTGCCGGTGGACCCAACCGTGGTAAATAGATCAATGGTTGAACAACTAATTGAAATGAAGCTGGCCGAGAGGATAGTTAGTGATATCAGCACTTTTGATGTTTACAAGGTGCCATATCCGCCATAGTATGCCTCAAAGAGGCTCCCGCCTGGCATCAACAAGCCGCCCAAGTATGAAAAGTTCAACGGGCATGGCTCTCCTAAAGAGCATATTGCTTACTATATGACAGTAATGGGCGATCTGGCAACAGATGAAGCCTACCTGCTAAAGTTCTTCGGGTCCTCACTGACAGGCCTGGCTTTTGAATGGTATTCCAATCTACCGGCCGGCTCTATAAGCGATTGGGCAGCTATGCAATGGAAGTTCCGGGAGTGGTTCTATGTTACTGAAACAGAGGTCACACTGGCCGAGCTGTATGCATCCAGGCAAAGACATGATGAGTCAGCCCTGGAGTACATCAAAAGATGGCGGAGCCTCAGTATGAGATGCAAGCGGCCGCCACATCTAGAAGACGCAGTGCAAATATGCAAGCATAATCTGAGCCCGAAAATCCTCGGTGGTATGATCGGAATTGAAATACGGTCTTTCGATCGGCTAAATAATGTGGTCGCAGAGATTGAAGTCTTCATCCCTAGCTCTTCCTCTACTCCAACAGCTACCAGCCAAAAGGGCAAGTCCATTGACAAATGGTCATCGCCCAAGGAAGTTCACACAATTGATTTCAAAGTGTTCGCTCAACAAAAAGAAAAGGAGGAAGGAATTGCCAACCCGCCTCCTGCTAAGCCAGCTGAGCAGTAAGAAGTCACGTCCTTGTGGGCAAAGATGAAAAAGCTCTACTCTTTCCCCAAGGAGAGGACTCGGATCTTCTTCGAATGGGCTATTGCAAATAACAAGGTTACTCTACCAGAGCCGAAGAGACCGAAAGATGCTAGAAAGAAGGATCATCCTCACTTCTAACCATATCACCAGATGGTTGGGCACCATATTGAAGATTGTTACGTCTTTAAAGACGCTATTGAAAAGCTAATCAGAAGAGGGGAGCTACAACTGGGCGACTATATGGTTGATCCTCCTCGCCCGCATGAGCTAACTGCTATGGAAAGAGCAATCAATACAGTGTCTCTATGCAAGCTTTCGTCTCAAGAGACAACCAGAGTTTGCATCACACACCAGGTGCCAACTACAAAAAGGCAAGAGAAGAATAAGCCAAGAGACAGAGGGAGCGGCGTTGTCCTCTCCTGCAATACCCTATCGGCATTGCCTAGTGCGAGCCGAGCTGCTGAAGAAGATGACGAAGAAATATGCTATACACCAGCAAGGGCGGGTCAAGCAGCAACATTTATTTCTCGCCATCAACCCCAGGAAGGGTGGGGGCATCCTCCACCACCTGCTGAGGAAGCATGCTATTATACCCCTCCTCAACATGAGGGCATGGGGGCAAGAACATCTACTCACATAGGACCATATGTGTCCCATGCCGACAATAAAATGCTGCCAGTGCCACCTGGATTCAGCACGGGAAACAGCACTCCCAGCTCCTACCAGGCTAACTCCGCTCTGATGATGGAGCTCTATCATAAAATACAAGAAGTGGAGACACTAAGAAAAATATTGACTGAGTTGGGCTTACTCCCAGTCACACTCGGGCAGGCAGGATCCTCATCCGAAGCCCTACAAGGTGACGCTAAATCATTTGAAGCCTCACTGCAACCAGCTATGCCCCAGTCAACACAAGGCCATGACGGGAACACCCGCCCACGGCAGCTATACCACGCGGCCCCCGCGTACCCCTCAGCTCTCCAGGCACTTCAGGGGGCAACTTCCATGCCTCATGCAATGCCGCCTCTACAATCAGCTGGCTTGCGCCAGAATCTAGCGGCGATAGCCATAACAAACAAGCCAGTAATAGAACAAGCAACTGAGATAAAATCCGTTGAGGAAGAAGTCACCAAAGCAGAGTTATATATGATCCAACAAAAAGATGATGAGTCTACTTCAGACTACATTCAACGTTGGAAGAATCTCAGTGCGAGATGCAAACATCCGCCAAGCTACAAGGACGCTGTCCAGCTATGCAAGCGTAATCTGAGGAAAGAGATCCTGCAAAGGGTAATTAGCCTCGAAGTCAAATCCTTCGACCAATTAGAAGATGTGGCAATTGAAATTGAAGCCTTTCTGGCCAAATATTGCCCGGCTTTTACACCTCCACTTCAAAAGCACAAGCCAATTGAAGAACATCCGGCACCAGAAGGAATAGAAGCAGTTGACTTTGTAGCCTTCGAGCGTCGATGGAGGAAAGCACAGGAGGCAACTAGCTCCTCTTCTACCAAGGTTGCTGAACAAAAACCCCCTTCACTAAGGGCAAGAATGAAAAGACCATACTCCTTTCCACAAGACAAGACCCAGCGGCTGTTCGAGTGGGCCCTTGAGTACAAAAAGGTCATCCTCCCGGAGCTCAAGAGACCAAATGACATCAAAAGAAAAGATGACCCTCGATTTTGCCCCTACCATCGGAAGAAGGGACATCTCATCGAGGACTGCTATATGTTCAAAGACATCATGGAAGACTTAGTCCAAAGTGGTGAATTACAACTTGGAGAATATAGGGTCGATCCACCTCGCCCTCACCTGATGCCCATTTTCAAGATGATGGCTAACACAGTTTCCGTACATCGATCGGGACGGTACACCTTCTAAGATGCATCCCAGGGTCCCTCCGTTGTGGCGAAAGGCCGAACAAATGCAATTGTTGCACTGTCTCTAGGACAACTGCTGAAGACCAAAACAGATATAAACCCAAGAATAAAAGAAAAGATGCTGCTTTACCGCTCGATGTGTTGCCCTCTTTATTCAAGACATCAGCTCAGGAATGGAGTCCACTCATATCAGGGCCAACTGTAAAATGATAATGGTGCAAGGAAGAATCTCCTTCCAAATGAAATGACTCGGCACAACGTAGCCGCTGCTCTACATGCTCCAGCACACAATAGTGGATGCTTAACTCTCTCCAAGCAAGGGGGGGCAAGAATGAAAATATGCTTAGCCGTAATCAAGCTCTGAGGTGCCGCTGGGTACAGCAAGACTCTATTCCCCACTCGGGGGCTGCCAACAAAAGAGAAGATGGTGGAGTACAACGGTCGGATTTCCCTGCTATTGTCTGCCTACACAACTACTCGTGGAGCGAACAAGCTACCCAATGGAAAGACGTGCTTTGAACAACTCGTCTTCAGCTATCCACCCTAGCTTGGGGGCATTAAAAGGAGAATGAACTCTCTGACTATCCACCCCCAGCATGGGGGCATCCAAAGCTAAAAGAAGAGAGAACGGGATTATTCAGTGCACACCAACATCCCACTGTGAACTGGACAACCCGCTGCAAATGCTAACTGTTCGATAAGATCGACTGCTAAAGATTTTGAGCTCCTCGCTTAGAGGACCCATCTGCTGCATTTCAACCAATGTTAGAACGGGATTCCTGCTTATCCTGCGAAATGTTTCCCATTAGTCCTACCGGGATTGACTCTCTACCCCCAGTATGGAATCCACATTCATAACAAATACATCATTGCCATCCTTCGGCATTCCACCACAAACAGCTACACAAACATGCTAAGAGATACCAAACTTGTCCCACTGGGCTCATAAAACCTGTCCCTTGGCCTGTGGCACTCCGCCCTCGCCCAGCCCTCATCGCCTTAGTTCCATTGGACCGGGCTCATAAAACTTGTTCCTTGGCCTGTGGCACTCCGCCCTCACCAAGCTCTAGACGTCGCCTTAGTTCCATTGGACTGGGCTCATAAAACCTCTCCCTTGGCTTGTGGTATTCCGCCCTCGTCGAGCTCTCATCGCCCATCAGTTCCATTGGACCGGGCCCATTAACTCTTTCCCTTGGTCTAGTGGCATTCTGCCCATACCAAGCTTTACCTGCCTTATTCTAGTGGCACTCTGCCCTGGCTAAGTTCTACCTGCCTTAGACTAGTGGCACTCCGCCCTAGCTAAGTCCCACCTACCTTGGTCTAGTAGCATTCCGCCCTGACTGAGCTCTACCCACCTTGGTCTAGTGGCATTCCGCCCTGACCGAGCTCTATATGCCTTAGTCTAGTGGCACTCTGCCCTAGCTAAGTTTTACCTACCTTGGTCTAGTGGCATTCCGCCCTGGCTGAGCTCTACCTGCCTTGGTCTAGTGGCATTCCGCCCTAACCGAGCTCTATCTACCTTAGACAAGTGGCACTCCGCCCTAGCTAAGTCCCACCTACCTTGGTCTAGTGGCATTCCGCCCTGGCCGAGCTCTACCCACCTTGGTCTAGTGGCATTCCGCCCTGACCGAGCTCTATATGCCTTAGTCTAGTGGCACTCTGCCCTAGCTAAGTTTTACCTACCTTGGTCTAGTGGCATTCTGCCCTGGCCGAGCTCTACCCGCCTTGGTCTAGTGGCACTCCGCCCTAACTAAGCTCTATCTGCCTTAGTCTAGTGGCACCTCGCACTAGCTAAGTTCTATCTGCCTTAGTCTAGTGGCACTCTGCCCTAGCTAAGTTTTATCTACCTTAGTCTAGTGGCACTCCGCCCTAGATGAGCTCTATCCACCTTGGTCTAGTGGCACTCTGTCTTGACCGAGCTACCTACCTTGGTCTAGTGGCACTCCGCCCTGACCGAGCTACCCCTTACCTTGGTCTAGTGGCACTCTATCCTGACCGAGCTACCTTTACCTTCGTACAGTGGCACTACGCCCTGACCGAGCTACCCCTTACCTTGGTCTAGTGGCACTCTGTCCTGACCGAGCTACCTTTACCTTGGTATAGTGGCACTCCGCCCTGACCGAGCTACCCCTTACCTTGGTCTAGTGGCACTCTGCCCGGATAGAGCTATCTCCACCTTGGTCTAGTGGCACTCTGTCCTGACCGAGCTACCCCTTACCTTGGTCTTGTGGCACTCTGCCCGGATCGAGCTATCTCCACCTTGGTCTAGTGGCACTCCGCCCTGATCGAGCTACCCCTTATCTTGGTCTAGTGGCACTCCGCCCGGATCAAGCTATCTCCACCTTGGTCTAGTGGCACTTTGCCCGGATCGAGCTACCTCCACCCTGGTCTAGTGGCACTCTGCCCTGATCAAGCTACCCCTTACCTTGGCCTGAGGCACTCCGCCCTCGTCGAGCTCTTAGACTCTGCCCATCAAGTCCCATCGAGCTGAGTCCATAAGCTTTTTCCTCGGTGCAAGGCACTCCGTTCGCGTCGAGCTCTTAAGTATTGCCACCAGGCTAGGCCCATAAACCTTTTCCTTCTGGCTCAAGGCACCCCGCCTTGGCCGAGCTCTCAGATGTTAATCCCTAGCGCCACCGGCGCTATAACAAAATAGTCAAATCCATCAATAGTCCTACCGGACAACACAGCCTGCACTATGGGCTGGTCTGTACCAGGAGTACTTTTGGAGGGTACCATTCTTAGCCCTCGTCAGTTGGCTAGGTTTTAACCTTGGCCTAGACCCCACGTCTTCGCTGAGTTGCTTGATTTCGGCATTCTGTCGAGTCAATGCCCATTTATATATCCTGCCCTTGTTTCAGACCTCCCGTCCGAGCAAGGTTTGTTGATTCTGACATCTCGTCGGGTCGACGTCTATATTTTGCCCTTGTCCCAGACATGCCGTCCGAGCAGGGTTTGTCAGCTCCGACATATTGTCAAGTTGGCATCAAGATTCTGCCTTTGACACCGATCTCCCGTCTGGGTCAGATGCATGGGTTGTCTTCGACAGTCCGTCAAGGCAACATCAATTCTAGATCGCTTCCAAGTCTGACATCCTACCAGGATCTGCTATCCTATCTTCTGGCCTTTGGCATCCAGTCGTAGCCAGCTATCCTTGTTGGCGAGCCCAACACCCTATCATGTATTTCAAGTATCTCTATTTTTTTTTTGGCTCATCCACCTCGGCTGAAGCCCACTACCATATATCTCACAACTTCCAGCTATTTTATTCCCCGACTCAGCCATGACAGCCGAAGTCGCTATTATACATTTTCAGCCATTCCATCATCCGGTTAAAACTGCTATCACAATTTGTTAATTGTCTCACCCTCCGGCTCAGCCATCCCGGCCGAAGCCGCTACCACAATTTTTCAGCTATCCCCTCTTTCGGTTTAGCCATTCTGGCCAAAGCCGCTATCACAATTTGCTGGTTATGTAGTCCCCGGGCTCAGCCATTCTGGCCAAAGCTGCTATCATGATTTTTGACCATTCTATCTTTCGACTTAGCCATTCCGGCCAAAGCTGCTATCATGATTTTCAACTACTCTATCTATCGGCTTAGCCATTCCGGCCAAAGCTGCTATCATGATTTTTGACCATTCTATCTTTCGGCTTAGCCATTCCGGCCAAAGCTGCTATCATGATTTTCAACTACGCTATCTGTCGGCTTAGCCATTCCGACCAAAGCTGCTATCATAATTTTTGGCCATTCTATCTTTCGGCTTAGCCATTTCGGCCAAAGCTGCTATCATAATTTTCAGCTATTCTAGCTTTCGGCTGAGCCATTCCGGCCAGAGCTGCTACCATGATTTTCAACTACTCTATCTTTCGGCTTAGCCATTCCGGCCAAAGCTGCTATCATGATTTTCAACTACGCTATCTGTCGGCTTAGCCATTCCGACCAAAGCTGCTATCATAATTTTTGGCCATTCTATCTTTCGGCTTAGCCATTCCGGCCAAAGCTGCTATCATAATTTTCAGCTATTCTAGCTTTCGGCTGAGCCATTCCGGCCAGAGCTGCTACCATGATTTTCAACTACTCTATCTATCGGCTTAGCCATTCCGGCCAAAGCTGCTATCATGATTTTTTACCATTCTATCTTTGTGCTTAGCCATGCCGGCCAAAGCTGCTATTACAATTTCCAACTGCTTCATCCATCGGCTTAGACATTTTTGGCCAAAGCTTGCTATCAGGACTCATCCACCCGTCCCATTGCAATAATCAATGCAATGCAATGGCCTAGACCTGTCGTCGAAGCCCACTTCCCTTGATTGTGACTATTCAGTCCCTCTCTCCTGAATTTTAACTCACATTCCATTCTCCTAGATGTCGGCTTGGAAGCCCGCTTCCCCACAGCATGTGACCACTATCCTATCTTTCGGCTTAGCCATTCCGGCCAAAGCTGCTACCTCACACCTCAGCTATCTTATCTCTCGGCTTAACCAAAGCCCGCTATCATGACTCTCAGCTATCTCGTCCTTTAGCTTAGTCATTTCGGTTGAAGCTCGTTATCCCATGTTTCAGCTATCTTACATTTTGGCTTAGCCTCTTCGGCTAAGACCCACAACCATATAATTCGGCTAAACTACCTTTCGGCTTTCACAAGCCCGATTCCTTACTGCTCTCTGGCTTTCACAGCCGGCTATCTCTGCTACTTTTTGGCTCTTATATTCCTGGCTTCTACGGCCTGCTATCTTGGCTCTTATAGCCTGCTGTCTCTGGCTCTCGTAGTCTGCTATTCCCAGATTCTATAGCCTGTTGTCCTGGCTCTGATAGCCTGCTATCTCTGGCTCTCGTAGCCTCCTATTCCTGACTTCTACAGTCTGCTGATCCTGGCTTTATAGCTTGCTACCTCTGGCTCTTTTAACCTGCTACCCTGGCCCCCACGGCCTGCTATCATCACTTTCTGGTCCTTGTCACCATCGGCAAGACCGTCTACCCTTTGCGGTCCTTGCCACCATCGGCAAGACCGTCTACCCTTTCGACCCTTGTCACTATCGGCAAGATCGGTCGCTACCCCTTCCGACCCTTACCACCATCGGCAAGATCGGTCGCTACCCTTTCGACCCTTGTCACCATCGGCAAGATCGGTCGCTACCCCTTTTCGGTCCTTGTCACCATCGGCAAGACCGTCTACCCTTTCGACCCTTGTCACCATCGGCAAGATCGGTCGCTACCCTTTTTGGTTCTTGTCACCATCGGCAAGACCGTCTACCCTTTTCGGTCCTTGTCACTATCGGCAAGACCATCTACCTTTTCGACCCTTGTCACCATCGGCAAGATCGGTCGCTACCCCTTCCGGTGCTTGTCACCATCGGCAAGACCGTCTACCCTTTTCGGTCCTTGTCACTATCGGCAAGACCGTCTACCCTTTCGACCCTTGTCACCATCGGCAAGATCGGTCGCTACCCTTTTTGGTCCTTGTCACCATCGGCAAGACCGTCTACCCTTTTCGGTCCTTGTCACCATCGACAAGACCGTCTACCTTTCCGGTTGTTGTTACCATCGGCAAGATCGATCGCTACCCTTTCCGGTTCTTGTCACCATCGGCAAGACCGTCTACCCTTTCGACCCTTGTCACCATCGGCAAGATCTGTCGCTACCCTTTCCGATTCTTGTCACCATCGGCAAGACCGTCTACCTTTTCGACCCTTGTCACCATCGGTAAGATCGGTCGCTACCCTTTCCGGTCCTTGTCACCATCGGCAAGACCATCTACCCTATTCGGTCCTTGTCACCATCGGCAAGACCGTCTACCTTTTCGACCCTTGTCACCATCGGCAAGATCGGTCGCTACCCTTTCTGGTCCTTGTCACCATCGGCAAGATCGGTCGCTACCCTTTCTGGTCCTTGTCACCATCGGCAAGACCGTCTACCCTTTTCGACCCTTGTCACCATCGGCAAGATCGGTCGCTACCCTTTCCGGTCCTTGTCACCATCGGCAAGACCGTCTATCCTATTCGGTCCTTGTCACCATCGGCAAGACCGTCTACATTTTCGACCCTTGTCACCATCGGCAAGATCGATCGCTACCCTTTCTGGTCCTTGTCACCATCGGCAAGACCGTCTACCCTTTTCGACACTTGTCACCATCGGCAAGATCGGTCGCTACCCTTTCCGGTCCTTGTCACCATCGGCAAGACCGTCTACCCTATTCGGTCCTTGTCACCATCGGCAAGACCGTCTACCTTTTCGACCCTTGTCACCATCGGCAAGATCGGTTGCTACCCTTTCTGGTCCTTGTCACCATCGGCAAGACCGTCTACCCTTTTCGGTCCTTGTCACCATCGGCAAGACCGTCTACCCTTTCCGGTCCTTGTCACCTTCGGCGAGATCGGTCAACCTACTCCTGACCCTTGTCACCATCGGCGAGATCGGCCAACCTACTCATAGCCCTTGTCATCATCGGCAAGGTCGGCCAGCATCTCATCAAGCCCATTGTCTCATTACCCTTGTGGCTTAAGCCCACTTCAGCAATGACCATCATGTCCCACCGTGATGATTGCTACAACCCAATGACTTGGGCTCCCCTTGAAGCCTGCTTCCCTGCTATCGCTAGGTCTGCATATCCTATTCTCCCATTATCTCCTGGCTTTTATAGCCTGCCTGCCATGTTACCTTTCGGTTGTCATAGCCGCTTCCCTTGCCAACTGTTGACTTCTATAGTCCACCTTCTATATTCGGGTTAGACTCCCTATCAAACCCGCTGCCCGTCCTTGGCCAAGGCACCCTGTTGAGGCCTACCACTCCACTTTAATCCAGGTCCATCATATGAATAAAACGGCTCTCGTTGGCCAGTACCAACCCTCTTCGTCCCGCCAGGACTTGCTGCATAAAGCCCTTTTCCATTATTTTGTTATCAATTCTACTGGCTTTTGAATAACTAACCTGCAGGTATTTGCATCAGGCGCTCGAACAAATAAATGGATATGTAGTGACATATACACATATGCATGCATATAAAATAAAATAAAAAAAAGAAGAAGAAAGAAAAGGATAGAAAAAATTGATTGCTTTCAAATTTTGGGTGTTTGTTGGCCCTCCTTGCATGCTTGCTTATACTATAAGATAATACACCTCCTTCAATTTCCTAGGACCACATCTCCTTGCTAAATAAAGATGCTTGATTCTAAGCATGTGTGCGCCGCAGCATACACTAAGGGATGAAAAGTCAGTATTGGCTGAGTGCATGTGTCTAGTGGAAAAGTCATAGCTATGTCGCTAATGCAACTCGTGAGATACACCCAAAGCAAAACTCCCACACTTTACACCACAATGTGTTCAGCGGCCTCTTATCATAGGGATGCTAGAAGGTTCTTCCTAACACTATATGTGTGCTCAAACTTCTGCACCCACATAAGGGGTAATCGTGAAGAAATAGCTATCTGCCCCCCAATCAAAAAAAATGGAAAAAATGATGGGATGAATCCTAGTAGCCGGGAATCCCCATTGAGACATATGAGGAGACTCGCGCCGAACGGTGAAGTCCGCAATAAAATCACTATAAAGGATGAATCCTAGTAGTCGGGAATCCCCATTGAGATACATGAGGAAACTCGCGCTGAACGGTGATGTCCGTAATAAAATTGCTATAAAAGGATGAATCTCAGTAGCCGGGAATCCCCATTGAGACATTTGAGGAGACTCGCGCCGAACGGTGAAGTCCGCAACAAAATCACTATAAAGGATGAATCCTAGTAGCCGGGAATCCCCATTGAGATACATGAGGAGACTCACGCCGAACGGTGACGTCCGTAATAAAAATGCTATAAAGGATGAATCTTAGTAGCCGGGAATCCCCATTGAGACACATGAGGAGACTCGTGCCGAACAGTAAAGTCCAGAGCTAGAAATAAGCTAAGGGGGTTGCACGAAACTACCAAAAATCGAGAACCCCAGCTGTGTGTGTAGACGCTAGAGCAATGCTCTAATGTTATCTAGAACATCTTCGTATCCCTACGTCAAAGATTCGCTGCTCCCATACTTGCACTATCACACTATGGTGAAGTAGCCTCGGGTGTAGATCGTGGCTTACGCTGTGCACATATTCTATGTGATGTCCTCTCTATGCATGCACATCTCCCTTAGTTGTGCCTTGTGAGCCGCACTCTGCCTATGAGTCACAGGCGCTGTCCTTGTCCTATCCCCGATATAGGGGAGCTATTCTATATATCTAGCTTATGCTTGCTGTTGAATGCCTGCATGCTCGCATAAACAAAAAGACACGCTTTCAAATGGGCTTCACCCGTAGGCCCCGCTCGCTCGTCCCTCATTCGCGCCACCTACGGGTGGGGGGCATTTGTTGACACATAAAAAATGATAAAATAATAACAATATATACGTATATATATAGATAATGTTAACATATTTTTCCTACTAAATCATCTTATATTCCTTATCTTCTAGGGATAGAGGAAGCGGCGGAGAGGCTACAAGGGCCCATTAAGCCCACAAAGGCACCCAGACCATATTAAAGCTTGAAAGGACGTCGTAGCCCATACTGAAGAGAGGGTGCGCCGAGAGCACCAGGCAAGAGGAGCGCGCCGATGAGAAGATGGTTCAAGAGCCCATTATAAAAGCTGAGGTTCGACGAAGAAGAAACGGGCTCTCGACAAGCAGAGTTTGCGGCGGGCCTGCTGAGCGAGCAAAAGAGAGAGACTTGTGAGAGAAGAAAAAAAAAAGAAAAGAGAGAAAGAGAGCCAGTTGGCAAATAGGAAGAAGAGAAGGGGGAGCCATCTACGGGCAGAGGTAGGGGGCGCCGTTGCTGCTGCCGTCCGACGCCCCTCGGGGCTACAATCTCCCCCTCCCCCTGCTTCTTTTCTCTTTTGTTTTATACATTCCTCTGCCGCTATTTTTCTGCCGGCGAGCTCTGTAATTCAATAGCCTCTCGAGGCTTTCTTCTGTTTGTATCCAGCTATGCCTGATTTTATATCAATGAAAGACATATATCGATGCATCTGTTTATGATAAGAATTCTTTCTTTATATAGATGTGTTGTTGTAACTAAATCCCCTCGATGCTTGCCCGTGTGCTCCCATCGTTCTATCTTGAAATTCTGTAGCTCTGGTTTATGTTCCTTTCGTTTAATCCTGGGCGACGGTCTTATGGCTGCTACGACTTTGTAGAGATAGTGGGAGTATTATCCCATCTATCAATGACATTTGCGAAGGTATTATTACGCTCCAGGGAACACTGAGTTCTGGTGTTTACTCTTCGAGTTCTACCGCGAATAGTAGAAGTTATATATACCTCTGCTATAAGACGGGAGCCCGAGACAGCCTATCTCGTGGCTTTCCCATCTCTCAAATCATGAGAAAAAATAATTTTGCCCGGCTCTGATCTGGCGTTTGTGTTCTCCTGATGATTTTTTGTTCACTCAGAGGAGCTCAAACCCGGCCGTTTCCATGGAATCCTAAGCCCCAAAATCCCCTTTTAACTAGTCTCGGTGCCAATGGCTCTCGGCGCCAAACCGGCGCCGATTACCTCCCGCGCCGAGAATCCTTTCCGTTTCCACGTCGAGACCTCTTTCCCATTTTCACGCCGAGCACGTGAATCCCGTCGTGTCCGCTTCTTTCCTTTCCAACGTTTCATATGCGTGTATGCAACAGGTGCCCACGTAAAGCTTTGCTTTTATAAGAACTCGTCTGAACAAATAAAACCCATTCAATGCATGGCCCCCATTAACGGTATGCTTACGCGTGAATAGTGATCGGCCATCCACTAACCCCATTAATACATCTCTGTTGCCTTAATAAGCCCTCACCCACTAATTTTACTAATGTCAGGTTGGCATATAGTGTAATAGCCCAATCACCATGCATGTATATATGAAGGTATATCTATATAACATATGCATGCATAAATAATTCTTTATTGTGCATGGAACCCATTACGTAAAACCCCTTTTTAGCCCATCCAGGTTTAAAACATGCACAGTAAATGTGTGCACTAATCAATTTCTAAACAACCCACTAATCATCATAGAGCCATCGGT
Source organism: Amorphophallus konjac (assembly GCA_022559845.1). Lineage (NCBI taxonomy): Eukaryota > Viridiplantae > Streptophyta > Magnoliopsida > Alismatales > Araceae > Amorphophallus > Amorphophallus konjac. The sequence continues at coordinate 224,345,075 of CM040127.1, read as the reverse complement.
TTTTTTCGTTTACATTCTTTATTCTTTTGTTTCTATGGTTTATTTATTGGCGTGCCAGTCACATATGTGACGATTTCATTGTGCGCTCGATCTGACTTCTAATCAATCGATTGTAAGTGATCGTGTCTGGACCGAAAGTCCGTCATACCATAAAGGTTATGATGTTAATTACCTCCTCCCTAAGGAAGACAACCCTTGATTAAACGTCAAAGACAGGAGGAAAATAGCAGCAAAATAAGGCTCGAACGAGAGTGTGCTAGCTCATTCACAGAATATTAGATAGACTAGATAAGGCGAGAGTACATCGAGCACGAGGCAAATCCGGCAGCATAACCCCATTATCTTGGACTATGCCAAATGGGAATAGGAAACCATCTATGCAGCGGCAGGATGGGATCCGTGAAAGATCAGGTATATCCGGCCCGGAATCCAAAGTGGGACCGGTGTACCGAGGTACACCACACTTTGATGTGATGTTTCATTGATATTCCCCTTCGAGGGACCATCGGAGAACGCATAATGGCAGAACTCCATGGACCAGTGGGGTTTAAAGAAGATACCATAGTTTCCTGGTATGATGTAGATGAATTTCGGCAGCATATCCCCTTATTTTGGATTATGCCAAGGAGAAATAGGTGCTCATCCACGGGGTGCCGGGATGAAAACCGAAAGAGAAAGGCACTGGGCCCCGACACGGTGTGATATTGGGGATGGTTCCCCGTTTATTTATTCCATGGGGTGCACCCCGTGACCTGAAGATATCCCTCGAATTAGCGTGGCAACATGCTCAACGATTGGGCAGAAGAAGAGAGGTTCTCGGCGCAGCAAAATGGGCAAAGGCAGGCTTCCCAGCGAGAGAACGAGAGGCTCTCGGCGCGCCTCTAAAGAGGCTTATTGGCATGGTCGAGGGAGGTCTCGGCATGGCTGAAGAAAGGGGAGTTCTCGACGTGAGGTTCCCAGCGCGCCTGTTCCCGGCGCGCTAAGGACCACGCCGAGGGCTGTTCATGGCGCCGAGGGGTGCTTGCGCCGGGAAGGTCAGGGTTTTTGGCCTTGGTGAGGGATTGCTGGTTTAACGGTGCTTTGTTCTGGAGATTATTCCTGGGATTCAGGCAGATGGCTGGGAGATCTTAGGATGCGAACGAGCAAAAGGATTAAGGGCTCTGCCAGGCTGTTAGGTTAACATCAAGGAGTCATGGATAAAGGCAATTCAAGGGACTGAAGTCACCGAGCATTCGAACCCTTTGGAATAGGCTTTATGCCATTCATGTCGCCGGCCATCTAGGGGGTCAAGAGATGACTGTCTCTGATCCCTGTGATGGCCTTGGTGGCTTGAGAAGCTTGAGGAGACTACAGACTCCATTGCATTGAAGTCATCGAGGTTACCGGGGAAGAGAGAGGGGACAAAACCCAGGAATCCATGGAGGTAAGGATCAGGGCTATGTACCGGTTTCCTCGAAACTGCGAGAGGGACGAGCAGCAGAAAGTGTTTGCCAGTCGCCTGGACCAACGATAAACACTCAAAACCACGGATTCATCGGTCAAAACTCACAACCGGAGAGTTAACTACCACCATCATCGAAGAGGGATGAAAGAAGAGAAACCCAAACTTCCACCCATTCAACAGATTCTACTGTTTATATTTCATCGGCTACAGAAATATAGCTAGAACAATAATCAGAAAAGAGCTTTGAACATCAGTTGAATAGGAGAAAATCCCACATAAAGGGGTAGAAGGAGTACATGGGAGATCGAAATAAAACCCATTCAGAACAACAGGAGGATGGGGGATAACATGCCGAAAGAGGACACAAATGAAAACAATATACATCAAAGAAAGAAGGACAAAGAAAGATGGGGGATGGCGGAGCATTGACTCCTCTCCCTCCCCTTACAGCACACCTTCTTCTTCCTTCGACCTTGGGAGCAGCTTTTCTTTTCTTCTCTCTCTGTTGTCTTATCGGGTGAGTCTGGCTACTGCTCTCCTCAATATCCGCCTATCTATCTGTTCTCTCTTATTTTTTTTTCTCTCTATCTCCCTTCTTCTTTTGCTCGAGAGAAAAGGGGGTTTTATAGGCATAGTGCTCCCCCTTCTCGGCAGGGTCCCCTCGGCGCGCAGACCACAGGTTCCCGGCGTGCTTCAGTTGAAAGCAGGAGGCTTCCCGGCGCCAAATGGTGTAGCTTCCCGACGCCGCCCCACATGGGCTTTGGGCCCTGGTGAGGAGCTCCCGGCGTCACACTAGTGAGCCCATTTAGGGCTTTTAATATTTTACACTTCCTCATCAGTAGGCTTGAGCTGTCAAAGCTACCTAATCTGCCCTTTCATTTGTCGGTCCTTTGAACCTGTCAGAATAGGTGAAGGCCCATTAATTGGTGAGTTGACATAGTCTTATCAGAATATTTTCGGAGGTTTTCATCAGTCAATAGACTGCAATTCTTCATCAGTACTGCCATCTGAGCGAAGACAATACCGGGCATCAGCTTGACCGGGAAAGGCCTCAGCTGGGTGATAACTTCAGTGACGACTCTTCTGTAATTCTGGCTTTGCAGGAATTCCTGAGAGCTTCATGTTTGGTTTAATCTTATCTTCGGTCTCATCTTTATTCTCAGTTATATTTCAGGTGTCAACAAATGCCCCCCACTTGCAGGTAGCGGGAGTGCAGAATAAATGACACGGTACTTGCAGGTGTACATATCATTCAGCATCTGAACCCTTTTCTCAGCTGGACATTATCAGGCATCTTTCATTTCCAATTTGGAAGCTTCTTCGCATTGACATTTCTTGTAATTCCTTTCAATTTCTTTGAATTTCTTCCAGTTTCTTTGGCTTGGATGCTCCCGGCGTGAGGACAAATGGTTCCCGGCGCAGGGGCTTCACGGCGCCTGACTTCTCGGCTTGCCCGGTCACGGGGCTCACGGCGCGCCTTTTGGCCTAAGGGGGGCTCTCGGCCTGCCCATTTTCGGTGGGCTTTTTGAATTAGGGGGGGGGGGGTTCTCGGCGCGCATTTCATCACGCCGAGAACCTGTTCGCTCGGGCTCCTATTTAGGGCGTTGAGTCCCTCTTCTCTTCTCATTCTTCACCATCTCTTCTCTCTCTTCAATTTCTTCTCATCGGCACGAGCCTCTCCCCCTCTCGGCCGTTCTGTTTTCCTTCCCGGCGTATACTTCGCTCGGTAGGGCATTGTTTTGGGATTAAATCCCTTTTGTTCCCGGGATCACTCCCTCTTGGTGGGTGACTCCCTATCTTCTTTGGGCAGACCCTGAATAAGGGGAGGTGCTGCCGAAATTTTCATAGGGTTTCATATTACAATCTTTACATGACTGCCTCTTGTTTTGGGATTTTCATTCACATCTCTTTTTTGACTGCAGTCACTGCAATGGCTTCCGGTTCCGCTGCTGCATCTTCTGGAGCCGTCGGAACAAGCTCGTCAGCCCAGCCAGACATATCGCGGGCTGTAGTAAACTGGCTGAATGTGCACAGTTTAGACTTCGGATATGACAAAATTGCCGCCGTTGACGAATCTTCTGATTCTGAGACGGATACAGTATCAACGTCCAGGGTATATTCCACTGCAACTGAGACATGCTTCAGATGGGGTGACAACTACCGGCCGGATTTCTCGAAAGACCGCCACTTGATGCCGTTCATCCGAACCTTTACAGTGGGTGGCATGCGAGACTATCGGATAGCTCGTGTAGTTGAAGCTGCTATACTAGCTGAGAGGGACAGTCTGAAGGAATCAGTGTATCGTGGCAAAGCTATCTATCTTCCCGGGGAGAAGCGTGACTGGGATGTAGTCCTCGGCATATCGGAGCTGGAGCCGGAGAAGAAAATGTTGACCCGGGCCCCGGAATTCACACTTGCCCGGTGGGATAATGCTAGTGGCCGAGTTCATAGGGAAAAGCCTGGCTATGGTTTATTCCTGGCACCGATAAAGTGGGGATACCGTGAAGAACCTTTTGTGCTGAATTGTTCGGCCGTCCAGTTCAAGTATCATCTAGCTGCTGGCTGGTTTGGAGATACCAAGATCACGGACGCCCACCTATTCCGGGTGGGAGCGGTGGAGTTCACCGAGTTTGTTTTAAAGGAATACGCCCCTCTGCTGATCAGAGCCAGGGTATATCACAGTGTCTTTGCTTCTAGATTCCGCTATCCCATATCCCGAGGGTTATGCTGTGGAATGTTTGAAGTATTCTGCCCTTTGTTCAACATATTTTATACAGCAAAGGGCGAAACATCTCTCGACCTCTGGAGTTTGTCACAGCTTTCTGGTCTGCCTATTGACGACGAGCTGTATGAAGAGGTCTGCTTGGTAGATTCTGAGAAGGATAGCTCCGATGGCGAAGGCAAGTATTCACTTGGCTATTCCTACCGGTATTTAATGAAGGCCTATCGCTCCATCTGTCTGGCGTATAGTAGAGGATCCTCCAAGGGTTACCATCCTCGAGAGAAAGGCAGCAAGCTGAGGGTCCGGATAGGGCAGTGGATTCAGTATTTCTTCAACGGTCCCCTAAAATATTCAGACTTCCCTTCCATGGGTCTGACTGCCAGCAAGCAGATAAGGGCTCCTCGCTATAAGTCAGCGTTGCCATCTTCATTGCGCCGTGTAGGCAAAGGTGGTCCAAATCCAGCAGGGGTGGACCCTATCACACATTGTGCAGCTTAATTCACATTCTAGTTGTGCACTTTCGCTCTCCCTCAAGGGGACGAGACAATCATTCGGCCCGAACCCATATACCCGGCATGCCAGATGGCCTGGGGAATGAGGCTGTCACTTTGCCTAGTGGCCATGTGTTTAATCTACAAATCTTTGGGGGATTTGTACAAGCATCGGACTCCCCACTCTTTGAGGACCGTGGGCCCTTTTCATTTCTTCAATGCCTGGGTCTGCAGTCTGTTTCCTGAATTGGCTCCTAGAACTCTGCAGGCAGATACAGTAATACCCAGAATGATTGAATTTGCCAGTGCTGAACCTGGCTCTTTCTCTGATCAGTTGTTCAAAATAAGGGGCCGACTGATAAGGGTACCAGTGGATGTCCCTGGCAGCATTCATTTCTGGAGCTTGGCAGCAGGTTCAGCTCCTTTGGTTCACTCTCAAAGAGAATGCAAGATGGAAGAGGTAGAGACCTATGTTCACCCCGTTTCAGGGGCTAATGCTGTTCGGTCTATTCTGGAGCCAGAGCTGGTCAGATGGGCCATGGCCATTCAGCCCAGTGTTTTAGTTTTCAGAAAGGGTGGTCTGCTTCTTCTGGAACCATACTACCCATTCCGCTTCGGGCGGAACTTTGGCTATGACCAGCATATCCCTACATCAGTTGCTCAGTTTCCCCTGGATAACCGAGCCAAGCACGGGTCCACCATTGTCGGTGATGGCCGGTTGTGGTGGGATTTCTATCATCGCCATGATGGCGCAGTTTTCAGAGTTCCCACTGTTTCCAACCGTGTTCCCCGTGTCACATCAGAGTATATCAAATGGTGGAACATTCGAACCAGTTTTTACAGGGATGGTAGGGGTGCATTCTGGGATGTGGCCAAGCGTTCTTTTTTGAAACAACAGCCCGGCCCAGTGTTTGATATCCCTGAGGCCCACCTGAAAAGGATTTATTCACAGCACCTGAGGGAGGCAGAGAACTATCTGGCCGAGCGTCGAGCTTTGAAGGAAAAAAGCTCCGAGCCGCCTGCTTCTATCTTTGCTGCCATCAATGAGGACACTTTTATGAAGAATCTGAAACACATGTGCCATGTAGGAGGTGCTCGTCTGGAGGCGCAACAGTACCCTTTCCCTGTTGAAGAGCCGCTCCTGACAGTCGTCCCCTGGAAGGGTCCGACAGATAGATTTCATCCCTATAGGACGTTTGTGCGCAGGGAAGATAGGACTCAGACGTACTACAAGCACACGTCTTGGCTGTTTGTTCTGCTGAATGTACATGGGTTATCTGCAGAGAGTCCGATAGCGGGCATATTGAATAAGCCATTGTTTATTTCTTTTCATTATGTCGACGGCTGGGGCATGGACCACCTCGACTTGTTTCAATGTCTTGATTTTCATGGTCATAGCGATCTGGCATCTTTAGTGGAGAAGTGCCAGACATTTGGTGATGTCTGTTGGCTTGTCAAGGAGGCTGCTTTCCGCTCCAAGGAGGTAGCTTATCTATACTGGCCACTTTCTGTCTTTTATGATGGCCCAGCAGGTATGATCTTTCCTTTCTGACTGTAGTGCTTTCTGTTTGTTATTTAAACTCTGCATCTACTGATCTCATTGCTTCTTTGATGTCTTCAACAGATAGGCCAGATATAAAGCGACAGGGGCTTTACAGAAAAATCATTGCGCAAGCTGAGAAGCCTGCTTATTTCGAAGTCCCTGCAGCAGCACCGACGACCACTCCCCTGCCTCCGGGCAAGAAGAGAAAGATTTCTATAGTGAAGACTGCAGTTGGGAAGGCCAGGAAGGCTAAGAAGGCCCATGCTCGGCAGTCGGCTTCAGCAGTGACGGACCCTGGGACCCCTCTTCCTAATATCCCCTCATTTGATGAGTTTGAATCTCAAAGGGAGGGTGCCCAGACGTCAGTCAAGGGTAACATCAACAACCTGCAGTTGTATCTTTCATCGTCTTTTGCTGAATTTTATAGAAATCTTCGAATCTGACCCCCCCTTTTTGCATAGCCCAAGAGCCAGTTGTGACACCTTATGTGGTGGAGACCAGATTGCCCTCTCCCACGCCGGCTAGTGAGGCAGAGGGTAAGTGTGCTTTTTCATCTTCTCTTGCACATTTCGATTATCTGTTTATTGTTTCTCTCACGAACCTCTCCCTGCAGTGACGGCCGGTGAGGGGGCTGCAGTCATGGGAGTAGCTGGAGATATAACTCAGCCACAGGAGGGCCATAAGACCCAGACGAAACGGGGCCTTGTCCCTGTGAGGCGCATAGTTACCCGGTCTTCATCCAGGCAGCCGTTAGGGATGCAAGTCCCACCCGTGGATAGTGTGGAAATCTCTTCTAGCAGCTCCGCGACCGCTTCCGAGGCAGAGGGAGAAGGAGCAGGTTTCAGTGAGAGCGAGACGGAGGGTATCTCCAAATCAGAGGCCCCACTCGTATGTACTGCCATTGTTCCACTGTTCACCCCCTCCAAACTACTGGTGCTATCTTCTGAGGAGGAACTATAGGAAGAATTTGCTGGCTTGGACACCGAGGCAGATATAACTCCTCCCTTTGCTGCTTCAGCAGCCGAGCTTTCCTCTCCCCTGCACTCCTTTGAGGATATCGACATCACATTAGAAGTGGGTCTCTCTCCCTCGCCTCATTATTACTATTTTTTTATCTGCTGCTTGATGTTGCATTGATCTGTTCACAGGAATCCCCTGTTGCTAGCCCGATAGCGACTGCAGCCTTTGAAGCCACTCTATCTGACACCTTGGCTATTGTTCCTGCTTTGTCAGTCGCCTGTGCAGGCGTTTATGAGATAATTCACCCTGTGCCGGGGAGGGTACAGTCTTCTACAGACTTAGCATTGCTGGACTTGAGGACCTCGGGGGAGAGTTCGGCCCTCATCCGGGTCTTGGATTTTAGAGCTGAGACGGACCCAGCTAGGGGCTCTGCCTTTATACCGGCCGCAGTGATGACCATTGCACCCGAGTCAGCAATTCCCATAACAATAATTATGGAAACTGAACTTTTGCCTCTTCAGTCCGTAGCCCCTGCCGCCTTGACATTGAAGGAACTGGCCGTTGAAGCGGGGATGGAAGAAGGGGAGGCAGTTGCTACAGAGATCGGAGTATTGTCCATAACTGACCCAGAATCGATCTCCGTGCTCTCGGAATCTGAGGAGGAGGTGCCCCGAGAAGAGGATGCTGAAGGTGCAGATATTACATCAGGGACCCAGGAAGCAGCCACTCCGGCACTTGTTAAACTTGCCCCTGCGAGCATTCAAACGGCGGCCCTCGAGGAGATGGAGGTGGAAGGCCTCTCGGCCCAGTCAGAGGTTGAAAAGAGAGCCCAGTTGGCGCCTCCAGCAGACCTCCCATCTTCTTCTTCCCAGCCAGATGTTACACTATGGGCAGACATCGACAATGAGGTGACCTTTGAAGTAACTTCAGTTCCCCTGCCTGGCTTCGCTTCATCCGAGAGTTTTGTCTAGCAAAATCTGGACATGCTGTGCCAGCTAGTGGAGTCCCAGCCCGGGCTGACTTATTTGCAGCTGAAGGAGATAGCCGAGCACTTCACCGCCGGTTTACAGGCGATGGGCTGTCCCATGGAAATATGGGCCCAGCGGGTTCTGTTGTTGTTAAAATTTATACATCGCCGGGACTTCTTGGCACATATTATGTCTGACAGACTGGCAGCTTTGAAGTTGCAAAGGGTAGAGTGCAAATCTCAGCTGGAGAAAATGGACTCTATTCTTCAGGAGCGCCAATGCCAACTGCAGTCTCTGGCGCAGCGGGAGTAGTTCGTGCGCAGTCGGATAACCATCCTGGAGGCTGAACTGTTTGATCTCCGAGCTGAACTGCCGCAGATAACAACTTCTCGGCCGCAGCTTGCGGAGGAAGTAGCTCTGTTGGAGGGGCAGGTGGCATCCTTTCAGGACGAGTCTGCTCGGCTACAGGAGGAGGAGGCTCGACTTCATGAGCTGGGGGCTGCCCCGCATGTAGGGCTTCTGGCCTTCGAAGACATATTCCGGCGCTCGTGAATATCTGTTTCCCCCTTTTTGTAATACAATTCCCCCTCAGGGGCCCTTCTTGTATTCCCTTTTTTATTCAATGGAAAGGAATCATTACACCAGTCTCATATGTGGTTTGTTCTTTACTTATCGCACCATCAATATTTCACGGTGATTTGGCAGCGGTTTCAACGGTCCCTATGCGAATAGCCCGTACCTAGCAGGAGAGCGTCCACCCTTTCAGAGAAAGGATGGGGGACTCGCTCCACCGCGCGACGGTATCCGGAGGGTGCTTAAACCCACTCCTGGGGGTAGCTGAATAAAAGAGGTTTAGAACATCGTCTGGAACAAACAGATGGTTCATCTCGGAAAGGTTTCAAAGCTGGTCGGGGCAATGTGCCAACCGACCAGTGACGAATTTTATCATCGATATTGGGTTTATATTGACGCAAAGAAGTTTTATAGGTTTCATCAGAATAGACATAAGGTCTAAACTAGGTAGACTTGATCACAGGTGGGACATGAAAAGGGTATGTGGTTCCCATTAGAACGGACGTAAAGTCTGAACTGAACAGGTTTCATCATTGGCCGGGCAATGTACCGATCGACCAATGGTTGGCTTCATCATCGATATGGGGTTTATATCGATGCAAAGGAATTTCATAGGGTTCATCAGGATAGACGTAAGGTCTAAACTGGATAGGGTTTCATCATTGATCGAGCAAGGTGCCGGTCGATCAATAGCTGGTTTCATCATAGATATTGGGTTTATATCGATGCAAAGGAATTTCATAAGTTTCATCAGGATAGACGTAAGGTCTAAACTGGATAGGGTTTCATCATTGATCGGGCAAGATGCCGGTCGATCAATAGCTGGTTTCATCATCGATATTGGGTTTATATCGATGCAAAGGAATTTCATAAATTTCATCAGAATAGACGTGAGGTCTAAACTGGATAGGGTTTCATCATTGATCGGGCAAGGTGCCGATCGATCAATAGCTGGTTTCATCATCGATATTGGGTTTATAGCGATGCAAAGGAATTTCATAAATTTCATCAGGATAGACGTAAGGTCTAAACCGGATAGGGTTTCATCATTGATCGGGCAAGATGCCGGTCGATCAATAGCTGGTTTCATCATCGATATTGGGTTTATATCGATGCAAAGGAATTTCATAAGTTTCATCAGAATAGACGTGAGGTCTAAACTGGATAGGGTTGCATCATTGATCGGGCAAGATGCCGGTCGATCAATAGCTAGTTTCATCATCGATATTGGGTTTATATCGATGCAAAGGAATTTCATAAATTTCATCAGGATAGACGTAAGGTCTAAACTGGATAGGGTTTCATCATTGATCGGGCAAGATGCCGGTTGATCAATAGTTGGTTTCATCATCGATATTGGGTTTATATCGATGCAAAGGAATTTCATAAATTTCATCAAAATAGACGTAAGGTCTAAACTGGATAGGGTTTCATCATTGATCGGGCGAGATGCCGGTCAATCAATGGCTGGGACGTAGGTAGAGGTGTAGGTCTCGTTAGGGTAGACGTGAGGTCTATTCCAGCAGGTTTTATCGCGGGTGGGATATGGAAGGATATGTAGATTTCAACAGGATAGGCATAGGGTCTATCTAGATAGGTTTTTTTTTGTGTTGACCGGGCGAGGAGCCGATCGATCAAGGGAAGGTTTAAGAGTTTCATCAAGACAGACGTAAGGTCTGAGCTGGCCAGGTTTTACCAGAATGGTGATGGGTTTCATTGTTGGTGGGGCATTTGTAAGAGGGTATGCAGATTATATCAGGGTAAACGTAAGGTCTGCCCTGGAAAGGTTTCATCGTTGACCGGGCAAGGAGCCAAACGGTTAACGGAAGGCCATATCAAGGGAAGGAAGTATGGAATTTCTCAGAATTACCACATTACTGGCCCAGGCACCCTTTCGGGTTTTCACCGGAGCCAGCCCCCTCTTGCTTTTGCCCATGCGCCCTTTCGGGTTTTCACGTGGCAGGGTGCCCGATTTTGCCTACAGTGCCCTTTTGGGTTTTCACCACAGTTGGGTTTTAGCCATTTTTCCCTTTTCCAGAATGCCTGAACAAGCCTGGCGGGGTATCTCTATTTTTAACCCCATTCTTCATATATTTTTTTTGTCATTTTCTTTCTATTTTTTTTGTCATCGTCTTTTCGTGAACTAGAACTTTCATTCTATGGACCATGGCGCCACATGTTTATTGTGGATACACGATCATCGATGTGGGTGTCGACATCAATGCAAACGGAAATAGGGTTTCATGATCTATCCAGATGAAAGGGTCTGAATTGATTTAAAGAGCTGTGTCATGTTTTGTCAGAGCAGACAGAAAGTCTACTCCGGATGGGTTTTAGCATCGATCAGGCAGCGTGCCAACCGATCAATAGTAGGTTTCATCATTGGTATTGGGCTCATACCAATGCAAGGACTTCATATTTTTCGTCGGGATAGACGTAAGGTCTAAACCGGGCAGGTTTCATCATTGATCGGGCAGTGTGCCAGTCGACCAACAGCAGGTTTCATCGTCGGTGAGACGTATGGTAGGTTTCATCAGAATAGATGTAAGATCTAGACTGGATGGGATTCATCGAGGTGGATCTTAGACAAAAACAAGTGGAAGTGTTTTATCAGAATAGACGGAAGGTCTATCCCGAGGTGGGCCCCTTTTTTTTGCATTGATCAAGGCAATATGCCTTGTGATCAACGGGGTTTCATCATCAGGTGGGATTTATGATGATCGTCCTTCTCGGAGTTTTATCAGGCAGGATGAAAAAGGGAATTTTAAATTACCACATTACTGACCCAAACGCCCTTTCGGGTTTTCGCCGGAGCCAGCCCCCTCTTGCTTTTGCCCACGCGCCCTTTTGGGTTTTCACGTGGCGGGGTACCCAATTTTGCCTGCAATGCCCTTTCGGGTTTTCACCACAGCTGGGTTTTGGGCCATTTTTGCACTTCTCCTAACATAAGAGTAAGTCTGGCGGGGTATCTCTATTTTTAACCCCATTTTTTACTTTCTTTTTATTCTTTCTCTCTCTCTTTTTTTTAGAGGGTGACAGGTCGGAATGCCACCAGATCAAGATAAGGGTAGCTTGGCTAGGGCGGAGTGCCACTAGACCAAGAGAGGGGTAGCTCGGTTAGGGCGGAGTGCCACTAGACCAAGAAAGGGTAGCTTGGTCAGGACGGAGTGCCACTAGACCAAGGAAGGGGTAGCTCGGTTAGGGCGGTGTTGACGCCTAAAATAAAGATAATAATAATAGCAGCGATGAAATAATAATAATAACCCTAAAATACCTTTATTTCTGATAAAATGTCTTATTTCTGTTATCTTATTTTCAGGAATAGAAGAAGAAAAGAAGAGACGGCCGGCTCTAATAGAGAACCACTGAAACGAAACACAAGACCTCAGAAGATACTCGGGACCATCCCCGAACGAGCAAGAAAGAAGCCCAGCCGACAAGATATGTCAGCCGATGAGTCAGCCCTCACAACTGAAGAAATGAACACAAGAAGCCCAAAAGCCCTAAATGGGCCAATATCGGTGGCACCGAGAAGCTGCTGAAGAGGCCCACTGCCACCAAAAGGCGCACCGATAGTGGCCACACCGAGAAGCCAATCGAATGGGCTTATAAAAGCCATTCCCTCCGTCAAAAAAGGGAAAGAGAATAGAACAGGGAGGGCTCAAAAAAAAGAGGGACTCGAAGAAGCAAAGAGATATCTGGGAAGAGGCCGAGAGAAGAAAAAAAAGAAGAGAAGCTTGAAGCTCGACAAGGTGGGCTGCTCCGGGGAGGGGGCTTGAGTCAATGCTCCCCCCTCCCCTCCCTTTTGTCTTGGGGTTTCATCCATTTTTCTTATGTTGTTTTACTCCTTCTCTTTTCCTCTCCGATGTACTCCCCTTGTTCGGGTGATGACTGTGTTGTCTTTGCTCTTGTATGTAAGGCGATGATTGTATGATGAATATTTGGGAAGGAATGAAAATGCTTCCGTTTGTTCCCGCATCGACGGCTGCTTCTCCATGATTCTCTGTTCTTTCTCCCCCCCCCGTAGATGTTATTATCTTCAGCATGAATGAGATGCCCTCAGCTCTCTGATGGGTCTTCGGGCTTGGTGGCTTTCCGCTAAATAGATTTAACTATGGTTGTCTCAATGTCGTACACCATTCTTTGTCATTTGCACGAGTTTTTCTGGACTTGCCCCGGGGCCAGAGACAGACCATCTCTTGGCCCCTGAGGCGGTCTGCTATCAATATGTGCAGTGGCTTCAACAGCCTATATGAAGTCCTCTTTCCGTGGAAATGTTTAAACCGCATCAACAGGATTATGTTAAAGGTTTATGGCATGATCCCTGTATAAATAGCTTCATCCGGGTTGTCCCTGAGGCCAGAGACAGCCATCTCTTGGCTCCTAGGGCAATCAAAGACAACATTAAGCGGTCCTCGGTGGTTGGTGATATGTAATGACTAAAAGCCCACCCGGCAATTGGATTCTCCGATCCTCTTCCATTCAACCCCTCATTGATGAGATTAAACCCCTGCCTAATCAAACCCCAGCAGTCAGTCAGCCCACAATCTTCCGGATCCCTTCACGGAGTTCCCGGCACCAAATGGCCCGGGAACAGTACTTTCATCTCAGCACGGTCATCCTCGCGCCGAGAACCCCCCCTCTTCGCTGCGCCGAGAGCCCCCCTTTGTCTGTTGCCCTTTGCTACCTCTCCTACTGTTCAACTTCCCGGGCCGAGATCTCCTCTTTGGCTAATCAGCCCGTGCAGAGATCTTCCTTTCAGGCCAATACACACACACCAGGAACCTGTCCCCCATCTTCTTTCAGCCCTTGTCCAGCCTGCTGTATTAGCTGAAGGGGAATATTCATGGTCGTCGTACGCGCCTCAGGGATAATATTAATGGGGAAAACCTCCCCTACATTATCTCAGATCAGATTCATCCGTAACCCCATAAACCCAAGGGGCCATACCATTGTATAAGCCCTGACGGTTCCTGAGGGGATAGTAAGCATCGACATGCACACCCACATCACCAGGGAGCCTAGGGCCTTCTTTTTTCAGCTATCAACCCGGCACCCGTGGATGACGGCCTATTTTCTTTGGCATGACCCGAAAGAGGGGGAGACGCTGCCGGAATTCTATCCGACAGAGCTGACCCTGGAAGGCCAAGGGAGTGTGATCGATACACACCCCGCTTGACTCTATCCATCGGGAGAGTGAATATCATGGAGCCTCCAACCGAGCAGGGAGTTCAAAGGGGAAGATTCCCCGTTGTTTATCCGGATTCCATCCCGCCACTGCGTGGATGGTCTTCTATCCCTACTTGGCATGTCTGCAAGCCCAAGGGATATGCTGTCCGATTCGACTCATCCAGGCTCGACATGTTAATCGTCTGCTGGCTTCCCGTTATATGCATGCCTGTGTAGGATGGGACGGAGCCAACAATGCCCCAATCCTCACTGTGCATTTTTGGGCTTTGTTCTCCCCCTTCTCCCTCAATGTCATCGATGATTTAAACGTCGCGGAGTCTGTGGTTCTCTCCAAATTTCTCATGCCACTAGGGCCATTGCAGGGATCAGAGACCGTTCTCTCTCGATTTCCCAGATGGTTGGCAATATGAATGGCATGAAGCCTGTTCCTGAGAGTTCGAAGGCCCTGTGACTCTAATCTCTCGGACCCCTTTCATCCGTAATTCCTTGCCGTCAACTTGGTAGACCCCTGGCTCTTTCCTTACTTGCCTCCTGAATCCATCCCCCAGCCACTGTCTGAATCCTGCGAAAAATCCCTAGAACAGAGCACCGAAAAAACCCATAAGTCTTCCCGACCCTTAGGCCTAGCACCTTCCCGGCGCCAAGCCTTCTCGGCACCGGGAATAGTTCCCGGCGCGGCCCTCGACGCACCGGGAACCCTCACGCCGAGAGCCTCATCCTCCTCCCTTCACCTCATGCCGAGGGCTCCCTTCTCTTTCTTTAACCTCATGCCGAGAACCCTCTTTAAAGCCATGCCGAGAACCTCATGCCGAGAGCTCCCTTCTCCTTCTTTAAAGTCATGCCGAGAACCCTCTTTAAAGCCATGCCGGGAACCTCATGCCGAGGGCTCCCTTCTCCTTCTTTAAAGTCATGCCGAGAACCCTCTTTAAAGCCATGACGGGAACCTCATGCCGAGAGCTCCCTTCTCCTTCTTTAAAGCCATGCCGGGAAGCTCTCTTCATCTTCTTCTTAGAGCGCCGAGAACCTCGTGCCGGGAGGCTTTCTTATCTTCTTCTTAGCGTGCCGAGAACCCCTCCCTTTTATGTGGAAACTGTGCCGAGAAGGTCCCACCGGAGCCCTGCACCAAGAATTTGCATTTCCACCTCAGTACAACTCTTGGTCACTTCACTATACCTGTCTGAGGGATATCTAGAGGTCACGAGGTATGCCTCAGGAGATAAATTAACGGGGAATGGTCTCCCCTACATTATCCGGTCCCGATCCGGATTCCTCTGTAACCCTATGAACCTAGGGAGCTCTGCCACTGCATACGCTCCGATGGTTTCCAAGGGGATATCAACCGGTGCTATGAATGCAGACAGTGTTCTCGGGCCTAGTGCCCTTCTCTTTCGGCCTTCGTCCCGGCATCCCGTGGATGAGGGTCTATCTCTTCTTGGCATGATCCAAGATATGGGGATATACTACCGGATTTGCTCCGCACCTGATATACCCTTGCTTTATCCAGTCTCCTCAATGTCTTGCATATAAATTAGCATGCTCTCATTTAGGTTTTTGCCGCCGGTCTCCTCTTACTTTGGCATTTAATCAAGGGTTGTTCTTCTTAGGGAGGACGTAATTAACGTCATAACCTTTATGGTATGACGGACTGTTGGTCCAGACACGATCACTCACAATCGACTGATTAGAAGTCAGATCGAGCGCACAATGAAATCGTCACACATGTGACTGGCACGCTAATAAATAAACAACAGAAATAAAAGAATAAAAATCCAACGGAAAAAGCACGTCCACAAGTCTGGCACGCTCGGTGGGACTGAGTCTCCCTTCATCTCTACGCCAAAAATAGGAGGCCCAGCGGGCCCCCCTCAAATTTCTGATTCTGTGCGCTTTCTCTATTTCCAGGAAGCTACAATGACGGCTGGAATCATGTCTGTATGCTTTGACCAGCAACCGGTCGATGCGCATGTTCAAGAAAGCTACCTGGCGGTACCTCTGTCGTTCGGATCGATGCCGCCTGCTGTCGGGATGCCTAACTGCCTGGGCTTCAGCTTCACTGACCTGCTTGAGATCGACAACCAGGAGCCGAAAACTGTTGTCGAGACTTCACCGCAAGCTACGGGCCCCAAGATAAGCCAGGTGATGAAGGATGCTCTGGAGGTCGTGTCCTACTTCGTCCATCACGAGGCGAAAAGAAGCGCATCCTCTGCTTCGTCCACCACTTTCGGTGACTTTCCTCCGGTCGTTGGTCGCCCCAACTTCCTGGGAGTTGTGTCCGTGGATATTCTGAGCAAAGAAAGTTCGAAGCCTGTAGAGCTGAAGGATGATAAAGCTGCTTCTTGTTAGAGCGAGGATAAGATCAAGAAATCCCTACTCAAGAATCTAGTGACCGTGAGCTGTTATGTTCACCATGCTACCAACCCGATTGAAGCACATGAGAAAGGGCCCACTAGGGGCAACAAAAAGAACATCAGAAGAGGAAGAGCCTCTGCCGCTTCCCAATGTCAACTTTCTGCATCTGGGAAGTCCATGATGATTGGGGGCGTTCGGATCTTCTTCAACGGCCGCAATGCCAGAGCTCTGCCAGATCGGGTCATCCCGATCATTCCTACCCGCAATGCTTTCCAAGTGCTGGCTAGCCGGAGGGCGAACAGTGATGATAGCAAGCAAGGGAAGCCAACCTCAAAATTGTCAAGACGCAAGCAAATGTGGGTTCCCAAGAAGACCCGGAGTGTCATGTCAACCCTACAAAATTATAACAGTTTTGTTGATGCCCCCAAGAGAAGGGATAATAAAGTCATGAATGAGGAAGAAGTCATAGTCACTACTCCTCCACTCGCTGCCAGGGTCTGTGCAAGACAGGCTGATATTTCTAAGAACTCAAAGAATCTCAACCAAGTTGCCAAGCTGACACGATTAGCATACATGCCACCCGCCCAAGACTGGACGCTGCCTCCTGCTATCTCTTCAGAGTACAGTCAAGAGGGGATGGTTAAAAGGGTATGGGAATACTTCCATGGCCTTGGAAGTCCTGTCATAGGCCGACAAAGGTCACTCCATGCTGTCAAGGCTGAAGGAGAAGGAAAAAATAAGATATCACCTGTTGGGATAGATAAAGAGAAAAAGCAAGTTGAGTTCAGAAGTTTTGAAAGTCTTTCACAGAGGGAAGAAATGAAAAGAGTTCTGACAAATGAAGGGCCAACTTTCCCTCGCCAGTCCCGAAGGAGAGTTAAAAAGCATGAAAGGAGAATGCAAGTCCTCGTGTGTAATATGACAGGAGTGATGAGCAGGCATGACGCCCTGCTAAATGGGCAAGAAGAACTAGCCAAGGTTACCGAAAGAGAAGACCCTGTGACAGGACAAAGCAAAAATGAAGCTGGGTTACTGCAGACCGCTAAGGGCAAGCAGGCTACCGATGAAAACAACACTACTCTCAGCACCAAAATAATGGCATCTGAAGAAGAAAGGGTGCCCCTGTCCGGATGTGGCTTTGGTGAAACACTTGAGACCATTACCAACAAAATAGCTATGGACCCTGCCATCCTAATAGCCATGCAAAGATATCAGCGGGAGATAGAACTGCTGAAGAAGCAACTAAAAGAGAAGACTGAACATGATGTGGTACCCAAGCAACCGGGGGCACGAACTGACCTATCACTGGGAGGGTTTAACCCCTCGACTGCTCTTTCACAGACTATTCTGCAAACTGACGGTCAGAGTTGGGTTGTTCCCCAGGATCATTTCCAGTCGCTCTAGCCAGCACAACTGAAGCTTCTTCAAATGCAACGGCAGGTTCCCTTGTCAAAACCTCCGCCATCTCATGTTGCAACTCCAGCCACACAAGAAATGCAGCCCACCCCCCTCTGTCCTGAATCAGCATTGCTAGTCGTGGTGAATAAATCAATGGTGGAAAAGATGGTTGAAGAGAGGGTAGCCAAAAGGGGTAGTGCTAATTACGCCCCCTTTGACATGTATAAAGTGCCATATCCGGCCTACCATGTTACTAAGAGATTGCCGCCTAGCATCAATAAAATTCCTAAGTTTGACAAATTCAATGGGCAGGGCTCCCCGAAGGAACACATTGCACACTATGTAACAGTCCTGGGTGACTTGGCGACAGATGAGTCATACCTATTGAAGTTCTTTGTGTGTTCTCTAACGGGACATGCTTTTGAATGGTATGATAGCTTGCCGACTGGATCTGTCAACAACTGGCCGGATATGCAGCGAAAATTCATAGAAAGATTCCATGTCACACAGGCAAGGGTGACCATGGCTGAGCTATTGGCAACCAAGCAAGAAGATAATGAAGCTGCTGCAGAATATATCAAAAGATGGAGGGATCTTAGTATGAGATGCTGGCACTCTCCACATCTAGAAGATGCAGTACAGATGTGTAAACAAAGTCTGAAGAAAGAAGTCCTGGAAAAGTTAATTGGAGCAGAAGTCTGGTCTTTTGACCGATTGATTAATATTGCAACAGAGATTGAAGACTTCTGTGCAAGATATCCATTAGTTTCTATCAACTCAAACCATCAGGCTAAGCAAATTAATAAGAGGCCGATGTTGAAAGCTGTACACGCTATTAGCGTCGGGGCAAAAAGGCAGAAATGGGTACACCATTCTCCTCTCAACGGGCCTGCTGAATGTCAAGAAATGCCTCCACACCGGAATAAAGAAAAGAAGTCCTATGCCTTCCCAAGAGACAAGACTCGAACATTGTTCGAGTGGGCTGTCAAACATGACAAGGTCATCCTGCCAAAGCCAAAGAGGCCTGATGATGCCAGGAGAAGAGATGATCCGAATTTCTGCCCTTACCACCAGATCCTCGGACATCCTATTGAAGACTGTCAAATATTCAAGGACATCGTCCAAGGCTTAATAAAAAGGGGTAAGCTACAAATAGGGGAATACAAAGTTGATCCCCCACACCCGCACGAAATATTTGTGCCAAGGGCGTCAGTCAATATGATATGTATATGTCAACAATTGCTTAAAGAAATGCCAGAGGCTTGTAGCCGGCACACCTATGAAGACAATATTCCTAAGCATGAAAAAGAACAAAGAAATTGGCAAGCCGTGTCAACGGGAAGGAAAATAAGACTGGTACCTCGCTTACCTCCAAAAGCCCAGGTTTACGGAGTTATGGCCCATCCCACTCTACCAACAATCATTAAAAGGCCAATGGACAGTAAGAAGAGACAAACCCCATTGTGGGCACATGAAGAAGTTAACCCACAGCTACAAGCCATTACAAATGAGCCTGGTAACCATGAGCAGCCAAAGAATCAGCCTATGCTGCTTAAGAAGCCTGCCCTCAAATAGGCAACGAGTCTCACCAATTAACAGAAAGAGCTGAAGAAAAGGCAGAAAAGCTGAATGCATCAAATAACCCACTGTGGGGGTAGGGGCCGACCATGAAGGGAAAGAGAAATAAGAATACAAATACTGAAAGGAGGAATCTTATTTTCTCCTGCAACACATTGTCAGCATCCTCTAGTGAGGCCCAAACCGTTGATGAAAAAGATGAAGAAATTTGCTTTGTGCCGAAGGAAGTAGTTCCAGCCAATGCTTCTGCTTCTCTTCAGTCTATCAGGTCTGGGAGGATGCCAAAGCAACACTCAGCAGCTAATAAGGAGGCTCAGTGCCATATTCCTCCTCCGCCCAGAGGCATAGAACAGAGGGGGTTTGTCCCAAAGAAGCTACCTACGTCCAGCAATGATGGCGAGAGGAAATCCATTCTGCACAAATCAGAGGCAGGGGGCAGTAGAACTCCCAGTCCCTTCCTACAAGACCCTACAATAATGGCACTACTCCACCAGAAGCAGCAGGAGATTGAAATGCTACAAGGGCAACTGAATGAAATGAACATAAAGCCACATACGTCACGACTGTCGAGGCATCAATGCGAGGCATCCCAAGACAGTTCTATCTCATCTGAAGCTTCAGCGCGGTCAGCAATGCCCCGAACAACACATGATCATTCAGGGGGCATCCTCCCTCAATTATCCCAACACACACTCCCTTGGGCAAGTCAGGGGGCAACTAAAGTCTATCCGACAAAGACATCGACGAGGCCTCATATGCAGCCGACTACCCTACATTCAAGATCAGTGGGTCCAGCCACAAGGGATAAGACCAAAGCAGAGCAAACAATGGATACAAAGATGGCCAAAGAAGAAGTCACTGAGGCCGAGCTGCAAATGACCAAACAAAATGATAATGAGTCCGTCAGGGACTACATAAGTAGATGGAGGAGCCTGCGTGAAAGGTGTAGGCACCCACCAAGTTACAGTGAATCTATCCAAATCTGTAAAGAGAATATGAAATTAGAGATTCTACGATGGGTCATTGACTTCGAAGTGACGACCTTTGAAAGTCTAAATGACTTCGCAACTGAAGCTGAAGCAGTCATTGCAAGGATTTACCCATCCTCCACGAGCTTGGGTCAAAACTACAAACCAGCCGATAAGCAGCCGGCACAAGAAGTTTGCATTCCAAGCTTTGAAGCCTTCGAGCGACAGAAGAAGGAAAAAGCAGAGACTGCTTGTATCACTTCTACCAAGCCGGACACACAAGGGTCCTCGTTAAGGGGTAAAATGATGAAGCCCTATTCATTTACAAAAGATATGACCTCAGCTCTCTTTGAGTGGGCCCTAGAATGCGGTAAAGTGGTGCTTCCAGAGCCAAAGAGATCAAGCAACTCCGCAAGAAAAGATAACTCGTGCTTTTGTCCGTATCACCAAGTAGCGGGACATCCTATCGAGGATTGCTACGTGTTCAAGGACATCATCGAAGGCACGATCAAGAAAGGTGAACTGCAAATGGGCGAATATAAGGTGGATCCGCCACGCCCTCACCAAATGCCCGTCTTCAGGCAAGCAGTCTCACGTGGCGTCACTGGCCTTGCTATCCCCCGTAAACTCGGCTAAAAGCCAGCATTTGAGCATTATCTCACAGCTCGAGTATAGGGGGTTGTAAAAAAAAAAAAGAGAAAGAAAGAAAAAAAAAGAGAGAGCCTGTTCTGGGGGCAGGCACTAAAAAAAAGAGAAATGAAAAGATCATGATGGCCATATCTATTGAGGGAACCGACACTCCCTCTATATCCTAATTTGTACTAGATATAACTACCATTGTGGGGCTTATGTGGTGGAGCGAACTACTCATCCCCTCCCTGAGGAGGTGAGCGCTCTCCTACATCCCCGCCTTGGTCAATTCAAAAAAAAAAGGGGGGGGACGAGCCCTGAGGTAACAAGGGAGAATAAAATGTCCGTCCCGTTTATGGAGACTGGGCGGATTTTATTATTATCAACATAAAATGGCCCACTGGGATGCATGGCGCATTGCCATCTTCCCATCCTATAGGGATATCTCCCATTTGTCCCACCGGGATTGACCATCTACCCTTGATACGGGTCCTGGGCCCCGGCCAACACATCTTCGTTAGCTTCCGGCATTCAGCCAACAATTACACCAAATATCTCAACACCTGCTGCATTGGCCCAACGGGGCTTTCCACTACTGTTGTCTCAGTCCCCCTGCCCAACTTGGGCTCATACAAACCTGTCCCTTGACACGAGGTACTCCGCCCTTGTCGAGCTCTGAAAATAATTCCTTCTGTCTCGCCAGGCTGCATCCATAAAACCTTTTCTCATTGGCCTGAGGCACTCCGCCCTAGCCAATCTTAAAAAAAATTTCATCCTCTATCCCACCAGTCTCACCGGACTATCCCCATAAAGCCCTTTTCATTGGCTTGAGACACTCCGTCCTAGCCAAGCTAGTTTATCCCACCGGTCTGGGTCTATAAAACCCTTTTATCCCACTGGGCCAAGTTAAAAATAAATAAATAAAATAAAAAAATAAAAATAAAAAATAAAAAAATAAAAAAATAAAAAAATAAAAAATAATAATAATCAATCCAGTGAGCTCAACAAACATCATCAAACCAAATAAATCTGATAAATTCAGTCAACTAATGAGCTCAATAAACCAAACAAACCTAATAAACTCAATAAAAATAAATAAACCTAATGAACTCAACAAAAAAATCTCTAACAAACCTCAGTAAACTCAACGAAATAAACCTCAATGAACTCAACAAACCCAAGAGGCCCAATAAAATGATGAATAAACAAACATCTCAACAAACTCGATAAACTTAATAAACTCAAACAAATAAACCAACAAAAGATTCTTTCACTTGGCATTAGACCTTCTGTCTGAGCAAGGTTTGTCGACCCCGATACCTCCATGGGTCAAAATCCATATTCTATCCCAGCTTGGACCTCACGTCTATGCTAGGTTGGTCAACTTCGACATGATGTCGGGCTGACATCCATATCTGCACATTCTACCCCTGTTGTAGACCTTCCGTCTGAGCAAGGTTCATTGAATCTGACTTTTCGTCAGATAAACATCAATACTTAGCCCTGGGTCTGGGCCTCTAGTGCGTTTATCATCTGATTTACCCTTACCTTAAACCTTCTATCAGGGTAAGGGCTCGTTGACCTTGACAGGACGTTGAGTCAACACCTATCCTATAGTCTGCCCTTGGCTTAGGCCTCACGCCTCTGTCAAGTTCGTTTGCTTCGACAAGGCGTCGAGTCAACACCTATCCTATATTCTGCCCTTGGCTTAGGCCTCACGCCTCTGCCAAGTTCGTTGGTTTCGACAGGACGTCGAGTCAACACCTATCCTATATTCTGCCCTTGGCTTTGGCCTCCCACCCTTTCCAAGTTGGTTGACTTCGACAAGACGTCGAGTCAACACCTATTCTATATTCTGCCCTTGGCTTAGGCCTCATGCCTCTGCCGAATTCGTTGACTTCGACAAGGCGTCGAGTCAACACCTATCCTATATTCTGCCCTTGGCTTAGGCCTCACGTCTCTGCCAAGTTCGTTGGTTTCGACAGGACGTCGAGTCAACACCTATCCTATATTCTGCCCTTGGCTTTGGCCTCCCGCCCTTGCCAAGTTGGTTGACTTCGACAAGGCGTCGAGTCAACACCTATCCTATATTCTGCCCTTGGCTTAGGCCTCACGCCTCTGCCAAGTTCGTTGGTTTCGACAGGACGTCGAGTCAACACCTATCCTATATTCTGCCCTTGGCTTTGGCCTCCCGCCCTTGCCAAGTTGGTTGACTTCGACAAGACGTCGAGTCAACACCTATTCTATATTCTGTTCTTGGCTTAGGCCTCACGCCTCTGCCAAGTTCGTTGGTTTCGACAGGACGTCGAGTCAACACCTATCCTGTATTCCTCCCATGGCTCATGGCCTCCCGCCCTTGCCAAGTTGGTTGACTTCGACAAGGCATCGAGTCAACACCTATCCTATATTCTGCCCTTGGCTTAGGCCTCACGCCTCTACCAAGTTCGTTGGTTTCGACAGGACGTCGAGTCAACACCTATCCTATATTCTGCCCTTGGCTTTGGCCTCCCGCCCTTGCCAAGTTGGTTGACTTCGATAAGACGTCGAGTCAACACCTATTCTATATTCTGCCCTTGGCTTAGGCCTCACGCCTCTGTCAAGTTCGTTGGTTTCGACAGGACGTCGAGTCAACACCTATCCTGTATTCCTCCCTTGGCTTATGGCCTCACGCCCTTGCTAAGCTGGTTGACTTTGACAAGTCTGTCAAGTCAACAACTACCTCTGCCCTGGCCCAGACCCTTTGTCTCTTCCAGGTTAGCCATTTTGACATGGCATCAATACGATAATGTTGTTTTACGTCTGCCCTTGTTCTGGACATACCGTCCAAGCAAGGCTTGCTGACTCTGATGTCCCGTCGGGTCGACATTAATATTTTATGTTCGACACGGGCCTCCTACCCAGTCAATAAATGAAAAGAGTCTTCTACCTCTGACTTGGACCTTTCATCCAGTCAGTCAATAAAAGACCCATCTTCTACCTATAGCTTGGACCTTTCGTCCAGCCAGTTAAAAATATTTCATCTTGAGCACGGGTCTTCCGTCCAGTCGATGAATGAAGAGACCCTTCTACCTCTGGCTCGGACCTTTCGTCCAGTCGGTCAATAAAAAAAGAGAAAACCCTTCTGCCTCTGGCTCGGACCTTTCATTCAGTGAGTCAACAAGAAATTTTCACCTTTGACCCAGACCATCAGTCTGGACTGGCGATGAAACCTATCTGGAATAGACCTTACGTCTATCCTCACAAAACCCGCATATTTCTATATGTCCCACCGACGATGAAACCCTCCCGTTGATTGACCGGCGCATTGCCTGTTCAACTATGAAACCTGTCCAGGATAAACCTTACATCTTTTCTGATGAAACTCATATGTTTCCTTAAGTCCCATTGACGATGAAACCCGTATATATCCTCATGTCCCACCTGTGATAAAAAAAGGATGAAACTTACCCAGATTAGACCTTACGTCTATTCTGATGAAACTTATGGACTTCTTTACATCAGTATAAATCCAGTAGCGATGATGAAACCTACTGTTCTGTCTTGGCGTCATGGCCTTCCGCCTAAGCCAAGCTATACGGCGTCATGACCATACGTCTAAGCCGTTAAATATCCTACCTTGGCGTCATGGCCTTCCGCCTAAGCCAAGATGTACGGCGTCATGACCATACGTCTAAGCCGTTAAATATCCTACCTTGGCGTCATGGCCTTCCGCCTAAGCCAAGATGTACGGCGTCATGACCATACGTCTAAGCTGTTAAATATCCTACCTTGGCGTCATGGCCTTCCGCCTAAGCCAAGATGTATGGCGTCACGACCATACGTCTAAGCCGTTAAATATCCTACATTGGCGTCATCTGCCTAAGCCAAGATGTACGGCGTCATGACCATACGTCTAAGCCGTTAAATATTCTACCTTGGCGTCATGGCCTTCCGCCTAATCCAAGATGTACGGCGTCATGACCATACGTCTAAGCCGTTAAATATCCTACCTTGGCGTCATGGCCTTCCGCCTAAGCCAAGATGTACGGCGTCACGACCATACGTCTAAGCCGTTAAATATCCTACCTTGGCGTCATGGCCTTCCGCCTAAGTCAAGATGTACGGCGTCACGACCATACGTCTAAGCCGTTTAAATATCCTACCTTGACGTCATGGCCTTCCGCCTAAGCCAAGCTGTATAGCGTCATGGCAATTTGCCTAAGCCGTTTTAAAATTCTGCCTTGGTGTCACGACCATATGTCTAAGCCAAGTCACCCAACATCATAACCTTCAGGCTAAGACAACAAATATCCTACCATTGGCTTGGAATTGTTATCCTAACCAATGAACAAAAAGACCCCTTGGTTCCACGCCAGCCCTTGGTCCCTCCAGGGATTCGTCACAACATGTGACAACTTCTCCCTATCACCATGGCATCGGTCGTCCACTTATAAGAGAGTTGACCTAAGGATGTATTCACTGAGTTCTAAAGATGAAAAAAAAGAGAGAAAAAAGAAGAAGAAGATGAGAAAAGAAGAAAAAAAAAAGAGATGAGAAAAGAAGAAAAAAAAAGAAAAAAGAAAAAGAAGAGGAAGAAGAGAAAAGAAGATAGAAAGAAAAAAAGAGAGAAAGAAAAAGAGAAAAAAACGGAAAGAAAGAAAGAAGAAGAAGAAACAAAAAAAAAGAAAAGAAAGAAAATAAAACACAAAAAAGAAAAAAAATAAACAAAACAAACAAAATAAAAACAAAAATAAAAGAGAAAAAAAATAATAATAACATGGTTTGCTTGCTTGCATGTTTTGCCTGTGTGTCTGCCTGAAGTATAGTATTAATACACCTTCCTTCAAATTTCTATGACAGCATTCCCTTGCTAAAATAACGCTATCCAGATTCTACGACTGTGTGCGCCACGTCACATACTAAGAGATGAAAAGCCAATTCCCGATGAGTGCATGGGGCCAGGGGAAAGAGTCGTGGTTACGTTGCGTGCACAATTCACAGAATACACCATAGACGAAACTCCCACACTTCACACACGATACGAGCTATGGTCCTTAGTCATAGGGACATCTTAAATTCTTCTTAACACTTCTTGGATGCTTAAATCTCTACACTCGCATAAAGGGTGACCGTGAGGGAAAAGCCACCTACCCACCCTAAAAAAAAAAGGGAAACGAAAGAAGAAGAAGAAGAAGAAAAGAAAAAAAAAGAAAAAATATATGAACAAAAGGGAAAATCCTAGTAGCCGGGAATCCCCATTGAGACACATGAGGAGACTCGCGTCGAACGGTGAAGTCCATGATAATACTCTGAATAATACTAGGATGAATCCAAGTAGCCAGGAATCCCCATTGAGACACATGAGGAGACTCGCGCCGAATGGTGAAATCCATTATGTCACTGTGAATAATACTAGGACGAATCCTAGTAGCCGGGAATCTCCATTGAGACATATGAGGAGACTCGCACCGAACGGTGAAATCCATTATGCCACTATGAACAAAAGGACTAATCCTAGTAGCCGGGAATCCCCATTGAGACACATGAGGAGACTCGTGCCGAATGGTGAAGTCTATAAAAAACACTGCCAATAAAGGGATGAATCTTAGTAACCGGGAATCCCCATTGAGACACATGAGGAAACTCGCGCCGAACAGTGAAATCTCAAATTAAGAATAAACAAGGGGGGTGTGTAAAACTACCAAAAATCGAGATCCCTGAATGTGTGCGTAGGCGATAAACCAATCCTCTAGTGTTACTTAGATCGTCTGCACGTCCCTATGACTAGGGTTCACTACCTATATGATTGCACTTTCACGCTATGGAGGAATAGTCATGGGTGTGGATTGTGATTTATGCTATGCATACGTTCTACGCGGCGTCCCCTTTACGTATGCACATCTCCCTTAGTTGTGCTTCGTGAGCTGCACTCCGTCCATGAATCATGGATGCCATCCTTATCCTATCCCTAATACAAGGAAGTTATCCTATATACATCTAGATATGCATGCGATCAATAAGTGCCTGCATGTTCGCATGAATAAAGAATAAAAAGACGCGTTCTCAGATGGGGGTTGCACCCGCAGGTCCCGCTCACTTGTCCCTCATTCGCGCCACCTACGGGTGGGGGGCATTTGTTGACGCATAAAATAAAGATAATAATAATAGCAGCGATGAAATAATAATAATAACCCTAAAATACCTTTATTTCTGATAAAATGTCTTATTTCTGTTATCTTGTTTTTAGGAATAGAAGAAGAAAAGAAGAAAAAAAGAGACGGTCGGCTCTAATAGAGAACCACTGAAACGAGACACAAGACCTCGGAAGATACTCGGGACCATCCCCGAACGAGCAAGAAAGAAGCCCAGCCGACAAGATATGTCAGCCGATGAGTCAGCCCTCACAACTGAAGAAATGAACACAAGAAGCCCAAAAGCCCTAAATGGGCCAATATCGGTGGCACCGAGAAGCTGCTGAAGAGGCCCACTGCCACCAAAAGGCGCACCGATAGTGGCCACGCCGAGAAGCCAATGGAATGGGCTTATAAAAGCAATTCCCTCCGTCAAAAAAGAGAGAGAGAATAGAACAGGGAGGGCTGAAAAAAAAGAGGGACTCGAAGAAGCAAAGAGATATCTGGGAAGAGGCCGAGAGAAGAAAAAAAAAAAGAGAAGCTTGAAGCTCGACAAGGTGGGCTACTCCGGGGAGGGGGCTTGAGTCAATGCTCCCCCCTCCCCTCCCTTTTGTCTTGGGGTTTCGTCCGTTTTTCTTATGTTGTTTTACTCCTTCTCTTTTCCTCTCCGATGTACTCCCCTTGTTCGGGTGATGATTGTGTTGTCTTTGCTCTTGTATGTAAGGCGATGAATGTACGATGAATATTTGGGAAGGAATGAAAATGCTTCCGTTCGTTCCTGCAACGACGGCTGCTTCTCCATGATTCTCTGTTCTTTCTTCCCCCCCCCCTAGATGTTATTGTCTTTAGCATGACTGAGATGCCCTCAGCTCTCTGATGGGTCTTCGGCTTGGTGGCTTTCCGCTAAATAGATTTAACTACGGTTGTCTCGATGTCGTACACCATTCTTTGTCATTTGCACGAGTTTTTCTGGACTTGCCCCAGGGCCAGAGACAGACCATCTCTTGGCCCCTGAGGCGGTCTGCTATCAATATGTGCAGTGGCTTCAACAGCCTATATGAAGTCCTCTTTCCGTGGAAATGTTTAAACCGCATCAACGGGATTATGTTAAAGGTTTATGGCATGATCCCTGTATAAATAGCTTCGTCCGGGTTGTCCCTGAGGCCAGAGATAGCCATCTCTTGGCTCCCAGGGCGATCAAAGACAACATTAAGCGGTCCTCGGTGGTTGGTGATATGTAATGACTCAAAGCCCACCCGGCGATTGGATTCTCCGATCCTCTTCCATTCAACCCCTCATTGATGAGATTAAACCCCTGCCTAATCAAACCCCAGCAGTCAGTATGCCCACAATCTTCCAGATCCCTCCAACCTGACTGAAAATCCAAGAAAGCCTAAAACAGAGCCTCCGGAATGGC
The DNA here is from genome assembly GCA_022559845.1 of Amorphophallus konjac. Lineage (NCBI taxonomy): Eukaryota > Viridiplantae > Streptophyta > Magnoliopsida > Alismatales > Araceae > Amorphophallus > Amorphophallus konjac. Next base: position 224,316,734 of record CM040127.1, on the reverse strand, counting down.
CTCTCGCCACCTTCACGGAGTTCCCAGCGCCAAATGGCCCGGGAACAGTACTTTCATCTCGGCGCGGTCATCCTCGCGCCGAGAACCCCCCTCTTCGCTGCGCCGAGATCCCCCTTTGTCTGTTGCCCTTTGCTACCTCTCCTACTGTTCAACTTCCCAGGCCGAGATCTCCTCTTTGGCTAATCAACCCGCGTAGAGATCTTCCTTTCAGGCCAATACACTCACGCCAGGAACCTATCCCCCATCTTCTTTCAGCCCTTGGCCAGCCTGCTGTATTAGCTGAAGGGGAATATTCATGGTCGTCGTACGCGCCTCAGGGATAAGATTAATGGGGAAAACCTCCCCTACATTATCTCAGATCAGATTCATCCGTAACCCCATAAACCCAAGGGGCCATACCATTGTATAAGCCCTGACGGTTCCTGAGGGGATAGTAAGCATCGACATGGACACCCACATCACCAGGGAGCCTAGGGCCTTCTTTTTCGGCTATCATCCCGGCACCCGTGGATGACGGCCTATTTTCTTTGGCATGACCCGAAAGAGGGGGAGACGCTGTCGGAATTCTATCCGACAGAGCTGACCCTGGAAGGCCAAGAGAGTGTGAGCGATACACACCCCGCTTGACTCTATCCATCGGGAGAGTGAATATCATGGAGCCTCCAACCGAGCAGGGAGTTCAAAGGGGAAGATTCCCCGTTGTTTACCCGGATTCCATCCCGCCACTGCGTGGATGGTCTCCTATCCCTACTTGGCATGTCTGCAAGCCCAAGGGATATGCTGTCAGATTCGACTCATCCAGGCTCGACATGTTAATCGTCTGCTGGCTTCCCGTTATATGCATGCCTGTGTAGGATGGGACGGAGCCAACAACGCCCCAATCCTCACTGTGGATTTTTGGGCTTTGTTCTCCCCCTTCTCCCTCAATGTCATCGATGATTTAAACGTCGCGGAGTCCGTGGTTCTCTCCAAATTTCTCATGCCACTAGGGCCATTGCAGGGATCAGAGACCGTTATCTCTCGATTTCCGGATGGTTGGCAATATGAATGGCATGAAGCCTGTTCCTGAGAGTTCGAAGGCCCTGTGACTCTGATCTCTCGGACCCCTTTCATCCGTAATTCCTTGCTGTCAACTTGGTAGACCCCTGGCTCTTTCCTTACTTGCCTCCTGAATCCATCCCCCAGCCACTGTCTGAATCCTGAGAAAAATCCCTAGAACAGAGCACCGAAAAAAACCCATAAGTCTTCCCGGCGCTTAGGCCTAGCACCTTCCCGGCGCCAACCCTTCTCGGCGCCGGGAATAGTTCCCGGCGCGGCCCTCGGTGCCTCGGGAACCCTCATGCCTGAGAGCTCCCTTCTCCTTCTTTAAAGCCATGCCGGGAACCCTCATGCCGAGAGCTCCCTTCTCCTACTTTAAAGCCATGCCGGGAACCTCATACCGAGAGCTCCCTTCTCCTTCTTTAAAGCCATGACGGGAACCTCATGCCAAGAGCTCCCTTCTCCTTCTTTAAAGTCATGCCGAGAACCCTCTTTAAAGCCATGCCGGGAACCTCATGCCGAGAGCTCCCTTCTCCTTCTTTAAAGCCATGCCGGGAACCTCATGCCGAGAGCTCCCTTCTCCTTCTTTAAAGCCATGCCGGGAACCTCATGCCGAGAGCTCCCTTCTCCTTCTTTAAAGCCATGCCGGGAAGCTCTCTTCATCTTCTTCTTAGCCGCGGACCTCATGCCGGGAAGCTCTCTTCATCTTCTTCTTAGCGCGGGAACCTCGTGCCGGGAACCTTTCTTTATCTTCTTCTTAGCGTGCCGAGAACCCCTCCCTTTTATGTGGAAACTGTGCCGAGAAGGTCCCACCGGAGCCCTGCACCAAGAATTTGCATTTCCACCTCAGTCCAACTCTTGGTCACTCCACTATACCTATCTGAGGGATATCCAGAGGTCACGAGGTATGCCTCAGGAGATAAATTAACGGGGAATGGCCTCCCCTACATTATCCGGTCCCGATCCGGATTCCTCTGTAACCCTATGAACCTAGGGAGCTCTGCCACTGCATACGCTCCGATGTTTTCCAAGGGGATATCAACCGGTGCTATGAATGCAGACAGTGTTCCCAGGCCTAGTGCCCTTCTCTTTCGGCCTTCGTCCCGGCATCCCGTGGATGAGGGTCTATCTCTCCTTGGCATGATCCAAGATATGGGGATATGCTGCCAGATTTGCTCCGCACCTGATATACCCTCGCTTTATCCAGTCTCCTCAATGTCTTGCAGATAAATTAGCATGCTCTCATTTAGGTTTTTGCTGCCGGTCTCCTCTTACTTTGGCATTTAATCAAGGGTTGTCCTTCTTAGGGAGGACGTAATTAACGTCATAACCTTTATGGTATGACGGACTGTTGGTCCAGACACGATCACTCACAATCGACTGATTAGAAGTCAGATCGAGCGCACAATGAAATCGTCACATATGTGACTGGCACGCCAATAAATAAACAACAGAAATAAAAGAATAAAAATCCAACAGAAAAAGCACATCCACAGGCAGAGTGCCACTATACCAAGGAGGGGGTAGCTCGGTTAGGGCGGAGTGCCACTAGACCAAGGAAGGGGTAGCTTGGTTAGGGCGGAGTGCCACTAGACCAAGGAAGGGGTAGCTCGGTTAGGGCGGAGTGCCACTAGACCAAGGAGGGGGTAGCTTGGTTAGGGCGGAGTGCCACTAGACCAAGGAAGGGGTAGCTTTGTTAGGGCGGAGTGCTACTAGACCAAGGAAGGGGTAGCTCGGTTAGGGCGGAGTGCCACTAGACCAAGGAATGGGTAGCTCGGTTAGGGCGGAGTGCCACTAGATCAAGAAAAGGGTAGCTTGGTTAGGGCGGAGTGTCACTAGACCAAGAAAGGGGTAGCTCGGTTAGGACGGAGTGCCACTAGACCAAGAAAGGGGTAGCTCGGTTAGGGCGGAGTGCCACTAGACCAAGAAAGGGGTAGCTTGGTTATGGCGGAGTGCCACTAGACCAAGAAAGGGGTAGCTCAGTTAGGGCGGAGTGCCACTAGACCAAGGAAGGGGTATTTTGTCCGATTACTCGGGGAATGGTTGCGCTGCATGATACAGCTTTAGATGCCTTCCGTTGAGTGGCGAGAATTGAATTTCCCCTCGATGGTTGACAACCACGTAGGCTCCTCCCTCGTAGACCCTCTGGACTACGTACGGGCCTAGCCAGTTAGCAGCAAGCTTGCCTTTTGGATTGGAAGCCATGACTTCCCTTTTCTTGACCATGACCAGGTCTCCCTTCTTGAATTCTCTCCCTTTGACGAGCTTATTGAAGGCATTTGCCATGCGGGCTTGGTACATTTGGATATTTTTCTGGGCTTGCAGATGCTTACCCTCCAATTCAGCCAGTTCTTCAAGTCTTCTTTCAGCATTGGTTTGTTCGTCGTGAACTAGGCCATGCTGTACTGCAATCCTGAGTGATGGCACCTCCAGCTCTATAGGGACTACTGCCTCGGAGCGGTACACCAGCGAATAGGGCGAGCAACCCGTGGGGGTTTTATAGACAGTGCGATATGCCCATAGTGCTTCATACATCCTTTCACCCCAGTCTTTTTTATTAGAACTGACGACCTTGGCCAGTAGGGTGCACAGTGTCTTGTTGAAGGCTTCAGCCAGCCCATTTGCTTGTGGATTGTAAGGGGTGGAAGTCCTCCATTCTATTTTATACTTCTCGCCAAGTCGATATACCTTATGGTTCTTGAAGTGACTTCCATTATCAGATATTATTCGACTGGGGACCCCGAATCGGAAGATGATATTACGCTTGATGAATCTGGCAACCAACTCACCAGTCACTTCTCTGAGTGCTACTGCCTCCGCCCACCTGGAGAAGTAGTCTGTTATAGCCAAGATGTACTTGTGTCCAGCTGAAGAAGTCGGTAGTGGCCCGACTACATCAGTTCCCCACTGACCAAAAGGCCAGCTGGGAATCGTAGGGTGTAGAGCTACAGGAGGCCTCCTGGGTACAGTGGAGTGCTCCTGGCATTTCTGGCATGACTTTGCAAACTTGCAACAATCTTCAAACATAGTGGGCCAATAATAACCCAGCTTCTTGATTTCAATTTTCATCTCAAGCCCAGCCTGGTGTGCCCCTGCTGTCCCGGCATGTATTTCTTTCATTGCTTGCCAGGCTTCTTCAGTAGATAGGCAGCGGAGCAAGATCTTCTTGTGGGCGTCCGCCATGATTCGAAATAGAGTCCCATTTCTGCACTCGTAGGAATCTTTAACCCTCAGGAGTTTCATTCTCTCTTCTCTATTCTTGGGCAGCTGTTGGTGCAAGAACCATTACAGCAGGTGCTGTCTCCAATCAGATGTCTGGGCCTTGTCAACGGTATCAATTTCATATTCTTCAGGACACGCTTCCAGCATGCTGGGGACCTGTCGCCTGTTTATGACAATAATGTTCAGCGTCTCGTCTGGCGGGACTGATAGTGAGCTGGCCAGCTACGCGAGTGCATCAGCTTGAGCATTATGTCCCCGACCCACATGATTGAGCTCAATGTGGTAGAAATTCGCCATGAGGCGTATAGCCTTTTGATAATAGGGGTTCAATTCTGGCTTTCGCACTTCGAATTCTCCCTGTATTTGTTTTATCACTAACATTGAGTCACCGAATGCCTGAAGCATCCGAATACTCATACTGAGGGTGACCTGGAGACCAATTATCAGAGCTTCATATTCAGCTTCATTGTTGGTGCAGGGCTTATTTATAGAACAGGAGGTGTGCAACACTTCTCCCTCAGGCGATTTCAGCACAATGCCGGCCCCTGCACGTATCCTGGTTTTCCCATTGGAGTCAGTTTTTGTTCTTGATGCCCCATCAAAATATAATTGCCACATGATTGGCTGGGTCTGACAGGCTTCAAGCACTTCATCATCAGGTAGCTCGGTCTCAAGCATAGCATTTTCTGGTACAGGGTGTTCTGCAAAGAAGTCAGCCACAGCCTGGCCCTTTATAGCCCTCTGAGGTATATAAGTGATGTCAAACTCCATCAGAATCATAGCCCACTTGCCTAGTCGACCTTTGAGTGCCGGCTGAGTCAATATATATTTGAGCGGATCTGCTATAGATATCAATATGATCTCATGTGACAGCATGTAGTGTCGGAGCTTCTTGACAGCGAAGACCAGCGCCAGACAGGTCTTCTCTATGTAAGTATAGCTTTCTTCAGTTCTGATCAACCTTCTACTAAGGTAGTATAAGGCTTGCTCCTTTCCATCTTTATTTATTTGAGCTAACATTGCCCCCAGCGAGCAATGTGTGGCTGCTATATAGAGGATCAAAGGGCTGCCCTTCACTGGTGCCCCCAATACTGGAGGGGTTCTGAGATATTCTTTCAGCTTTTCGAAAGCCTCTTGGCATCCGTCGTCCCATAGGAACAGTACATCTTTCATCATGAGCCTATGAAAGGGGTGACATCGACCCGACAAATTTGATATAAACCGTCGGATGTAGGCCAGACGCCCTTGTAGAGATCTTAACTCAGACAGATTCTTCGGTGGAGGAAGCTCTTGAATAGCCTTGATCTTGGACGGATCAATCTCGATGCCTCTATGCCGGACAATAAATCCCAGGAACTTCCCGCTGGTCACGCCAAAGGCACATTTCATAGGGTTCATTTTCAGCTCGTATTTCCGCAGCCTTTGAAACACTATCCGCAAGTCCTGCAGATGGTCTTCCTTCTTTATGGTCTTCACCACCAGGTCATCAACATAGCACTCCACTTTCTTGAAGAGCAAATCATCAAAAATCTTGGTCATAGCTTTTTGGTAAGTGGCGCCGGCGTTCTTGAGGCCGAATGGCATTCTTTTGTAGTGGAATATTAACCTTTCGGTGTGCGGAATGCAGTGTGTACTCTGTCTTTTTCAGCAATCCAAATTTGGTTGTATCCGGATGAACCGTCCATGAATGACAGGGCTTCATGACCAGTGGTTGCATCAATCATTACTTCAGTAATTGGTACTGGGAAATCATCCTTCGGACAAGCCTTATTAAGTTCTCAGAAATCGACACATATTCTGATCTGCCCATTTTTCTTCTTTACGGGGACTATGTTCGCTAGCCATGTAGTGTACTTATTTTCTTCGACGAAGCCAACATCAATAAGCTTGTCGACTTCTTTATTGATTTGGTTGACCAGCTCAGGTCGCATCCGCCTGGGTGGCTGTTTTATGGGGTTGGCTTCTGGATTAATCGCCAGCAGGTGTTGTGCTACATCGAGGTTTAACCCTGGCATTTCATCATACGTCCAAGCGAAGTAGTCTTTGAACTCCCTCAGGAATTGTATGTAATGTTCTCGGACCTTTGGTTCCAGCAGAACATTGAGAAAGGTTGGCCTTGGTTCCTCCTCTGTCCCCATGTTCACTTCTATGAGCTCATCAACGGTGGCCTGACCACCATCTTCGACTTCGGGCGGAGCCTCCTGCAAATCGATGAAGCCCCCCGGGATATAGTTTTCTTCAGTTTCAGAATTCTCTAATTCTTCTTGTCGGACCTCGGCCAATGATGATTCATCATACACGGCAGAAACCATGTGACTTTGTTCAGCCTGGCCATGGGACACAACCGGCTCCGTGTAAGGCTCAAAGATTAAGTCTTCCACTTTTGGAGGTTTTGCTGGCGCATCTCCCTCTGGGGAATCTATATCTTGTAGAGCTCGAACTTCTTCCAGAATACGTTCAAACTCTAAGCATTCTCTTGTATCATCAGAAATCCGATCTTCATCCGGGGTTCCCGTGTCAAACTTTTCTTCGGCCTGGAACAGGTCTTCCTTACAAGACAGTTCCTCCCAGCACCGGCATACATTTGCTTCATCAGACTTTTCTGCCTCGGGCTAGTTATTGGAAAGCTCATCATCCGGTATAGACTGATATATAATCTCTTCATCTTCTGAGGGGTAATCATCATAGCCCATCCAGGAGGATCTTCATATGAAAAGAAGGCGGAAATGACATCTACCTCGGCTTCATAGTATTCTTGTAGAGTGTAGCCCAATCCCGGGTGCTGGGTGATCTTCATCAATTCCTTATTATTCTGGGGTGGATCCCAAAGTTCTTGGAATGCTTTCTTCTGGGCAACGGGCTGCAGTGAAGGCATCTGCAGTTTGAAGAACATCTGCGAGACCCGTTGTGTGGTATAGTCCAAGCCTGTGATTGGCACCATTCGGCTTGTGGATTCTTCCGGGATCATGAAGTCCTGATCATCCTCTTCAACAGGCTCCCAGGTATAGAATATGATGGGAGGCTCTCAGAAGTGAGGGACCTCCATAATCTTGAGTGGCAGCACTGTCTGACATTCCAAACTGGTGACGGGCTTGACCAGTCCTTCCGGTACTGGGACTTGTGTATATTTTTCTTTCATCTTTTCATCAGTATCATCGGGATGAATGCTTGGGGGTGTAATCCGTGCAAAGTCCCCAACATGAGAGACATGGGATACTTCATGTTTCTTGACATAGCCCCGTGGTGGTGGTGGAGACCAATCTTCTGTCTTTGTCGCCGACTTCTCCAGACCAGTCAGAACTTCTTTCTTTTTAGCTTTCTGCGGAAGGCTCGCATAATAGGATGCCTCGAGCATATGACACACGAAGACTTCAAAGGGGTGTAAATCTGCAAACACCCTTTCCTCTTTGCCATCATGACAGTACTTGATGCACTGATGCAGCGTGGAAGGCACTATCTGGTACTCATGCAACCACGGTCGCCCTAACAAGGCCTTGTACGTGGTGTTAGAATCAATCACATAGAATCGCACCACAGTGGTGAGGTCCCCCAGTGTGCGGTAAAAACTGCTACCCCCAAAGGTGTCTCACATTTCTGGTTAAAGCCAGCAATCTTCATATCTCTGACCTTAGTGAGGTGCATATCGAAGTAATACTTCTGATAGATGCGATATGGCAGAATGTTTACAGCAGCCCCGGGATCTACCAGTATCCGGCTTAATGGCTGGCAGTTGAGATGTCCTCTCATGTATAGTGGCCTATTGTGGTTGGGATTTGGAATCAACATGTCATCTTCAGTGAAAGTGACTGTCGGCCCAGAATTAACTTCTGTCAGTAATGCTTCATACTGTGCTGGTGACTGTAGAGCATCAATAATTGCTTGGCGGGCGTCTTCACTTAAGGAAAGAATTTCCCATATAGAGAATCTGGTAGGGAGCTTCTTCAGCATTTTCATAATCCGGCTGCCTACCCGGACATTGGAGAGTCACATTTCTTCTGCCCAGCGGGGCTTTGGCGGCTCTTGAGGGGCTTGCGACATTGCCTGCCTACTTCTTGTCTTAGCTCCATGGTTAGTTTCTTGAGGGACTTCTTCTGGAGAGAGGGCCCTGGGTGTTGTCGGGGAATCTTTTTCTTCTTCTTTGCCTTGCTTAGGCTTCAGGGCTATTGATTGCTGATGCTCGTTACTTCTGGCTGGTGCAGTTTGTACTGGCTCTTCGCCCTCCAAACTGGATAAAAATTCAAGGAATGACGGAGCTCCATCCCCTTTCTTTTCTTCTTGGTATAGACTAGCAGGAGGAGGGATCTGGACACCTCACACTTCGGGCTCTGATATCTGGTAAGGTCGTTCTCCTCTGAAGATGATATTGTGATTGGCTGGCGGGGGACGTCCCCATTTTCTCCCAGAGCGGGTAGCATGCGCCGAAGTGGAAGCTTCAGCATGGTTGGCTTCCAATGGCGTGGCTGACGCCTCTATGTCATCATCCTCCCCAGGTAAGGTGAATAACACAAAGAGCATATTGCAGTGCACTGTCATGGTTTTCTTTTTTCTTCTGTTCTTTGGATGCCTTTTCATCTTCTGGTGCTCTGACTTTGCTGGCTCCTGCCCCCAGAAAGGTTCAGTCTCATCTTTTTCCTGCTTTTCCTCTGGTTTTTCTTCAATGGTCAACTCTTCCAGCTGCTCCCAGAGTATGCAATCCTTCACCAGCAAGGGCTTCGGCTCATTCTGCTCATATTCGTCGAGTCCGTTGATGTACTGTTGGAGATGTTTTGCCTCAGGACTTATTTCTTTTTGTGTTGGAAGCGGAGTCTATCTCCTCCGATTATAGGTAGGGATTCGGATGACTGGCTGTGTCTCAGCTACATGCCGAATTGGCTTTATCGGGGGCGGCCCCGACTTCGGAGTGGCATTCCAAGTGGATGGTCCAGTTGCTCCTGCAACAGGTGCCCTCCTTCTGGTCTTCATCGGCTTTGTCTGCCATCCCTCCTGATCCCTTAACTACTAGAGAGGTTCAGAGAGGAGAAGGGAAGAGGATCCTTCGAAGAAAAAAAAGAGAGAGCCCTTCGAGAAGAAAGAAAGAGGGGTTCGAGGAGAGAATCCAGGTGTGAGGGCCATGCAACTGCAACTTCTTTGCTCTCTCTCTCTTCTCCGTCTGACTGAGTATTCCTCTTTTGTTTTTCACTTTTGAGCATCTTTGCTCTAGTAGCATCGAATGCTAATGTAACCATGTTTGCAGGGATGAAGTTTAGATTTCTTTTCCTTTTGGGTTTGATTTCTTTCTCTTCAATCGCATATGTGTAAGCCATTTGGGTGAAGCAGTTAATAAAAGAATGGGATGAGTTCTGATATGCCGGATCATTCTCTTCCGCTTCCCTCTGTATCCGAGGTTTTGATCTATATACGGCTATCACCAACTGCAAATGTCTTATGTTTAATTTCTGCTATCTGTTGAGGCTTCTTTGCCATCGTTCTTTATCACTACCCCTGCCACATTTCGAGGGCCTGAGACAGTCTATCTCATGGCTCCTCGTATGTGGAATGGAGAGGAATATCTTCAGGAGTTCTGGTTCATGGCTCTGCTCCTAGTGAGGCCCCAGAAGAGAGTTCGTCTCCCCCTCGAAGCCTCCTCCCTGCGATCATCCGAATAAATAGCCCAGGTTGCTGAATAAATCTCCTCGTTTCGAATGCTCAAGGCCTCTGCCTTAACAAACCCTTAAAACCCCCACTTCAAAAAGCCTCCCGGCGTGAGCCCCTCTCGACGCACGTTTCGCGCCGAGGGCTAGCCGCGTCGGTTGAATTTCAAGCCTTCACGCCGAAAGCCATATTATCCTTCTCGCCAATACCCTCATCCCTTCTATGCCAAGGATGGCCATCTTAATACGTTCGCGCCGATGCTATCAAGCCGTGCCATCATTGCATTAGATGCCCTATCTTCTTGTGGAGAGGCATCACCCTTTCCTCTGTCCTCACGGGAGCCATATTAAAGGGGCCGAATTCCCCCACATTCTACAGCCCATTGAGCCACGGAGCCCTGCCATTGCAGGCTCTCCGTTGACTGCATCTGGGATATTATAACAAAGGGACGAAGTCCCATGTGATATGGACCCTTTGAATCTCGGGCTACGCCCGGCACTCATTTCGGTTTCTACTCCGGCGCTCGTGAGTAGATAGCCTATAATATTCTCTTGGCACACTCCCAAAGTAAGGGGAGATGCTGTCAAAATTTAACCAGAGCTTTACTCTACCACACGGCACGATGTTTCATCAGGATTTGCGTATCTAACCCCTCAATACGGCGAGAGCCTGAGCTACATCATCTCATGACATCTTACCATCACCGGGAATACATCTCGTAATTGGTGATCTCCTTGGACCCCCTCGTGAAGGAAGCCACCCTGATCCTCTGTTTCCTTTCATCCATCACCCTGAGGTCCCCATTAAATGAAGAAACCCTCACAAGACCTGAGAAAACCAACAAAGAAACGTCTCCCGGCGCCACATGACTCCCGGTGCCATCCCCTCCCGGCGCCAATCTCGCGCCGGGTGAAGGGCGCGCCGAGAAGCCCACCGCGCCGACTGCCCTTTCGTCCCAGCCACGCCGGTTGCCTATCGTGCCGGAAGCCATTTAGCTTTTCATCGTGCCAGGATCCCGTCGTGCCGTTTGGCCTTCGCGCCGGCTCCAATCCATACCATTTCATTTCAACAATAGCTGCCACCCAAATATCTGATGTCTCAGTAACTTCATTGAACCCAAATCTAATCTAAACTCAATGTACCACTCCTGTCAACCTTCATGCCAGCCTTCATTGTCTCACAAGGGAACTATGGTTCTTCACCCAGGTCCATGGGAGATACATTGAGGGGGGGTTTCACCCCTACATTACATCGAATCCGACATCTCTTCCATCACCCCGCTTGTTGTGCCTCTTAGGCACAAGCATGTGCTATGTCGCCTTGATGATAGCAATGCTTTTTGGTTTTGATGATAGCAAGACAGTGAGTGCATTTGAGTGCATTTGATATTGTATTTTGATGATAGCAATGTTATTATGTTTTGATGATTGCAATAAACAAAGTGCATTTCTATGCATTATTATTCTTGAGCATTCTGCATATTGATAGCAACATGAATGATGATGTCTAGCATTGATGGCATTTTCTCTTTATATATGTGCATTGCATTCTGTCAGATATCATGTCTCTGCATATATCATGCCTGGGTAGCAAAGTCTATACATTGGACTCTCGTTCAAGCCTATGCATTGTCTTAGGCTAAGTGTGTACAGCGTCTTAGGCGAAGTCTGTACAGCCGTGTCTTATGCTCCTAAGTCTATACATTGGTGTTGGTCATCAAAGTCTGTACATCGCCTTCAATCTTCAAGTCTATACACTGGCTTATTCTTCAAGTCTGTACATCCACAGTTAAACTTGAAGTCTGCACACTAGTCTTCACCGTCAAGTCTGCACATTGGTCTTCGATTTCAATGTCCAATACATTGGGCTTTTACATGAAGTCTATACATTGTTGTTTGCAGTACAAGTCCATACATTGGACTGTTAATCAAAGTCTGTACATCAGACTGCTATAGTAAGTCTGTACAGTGAGTGATTCATTGGTAAAGTCTGTACACTCAATTGAACTTCAAGTCTAGACATTGCACTGTAGCATCCATTGTCTTCGTGTTGTGTTTGTTTGATTGTCTTCGTGTTGTTTACTGTAGCAGCTCGATTTGTTCTGATGAATTTCGAGTCGTTTCCCAGTGAACCCCGTGTCGCTTCACCTCGTGCTGTTCTCATCGTCTTAGTCTTGTTTTCACTTCGTGTTGTTTTCACTTGGTGTCAACTTCTGTTTTCGTCTTAGTGTTGTTTTCACTTCGTGTTGTTTTCACTTGGTGTCAACTTCTGTTTTCGTCTTAGTGTTGTTTTCACTTCGTGTTGTTTTCACTTGGTGTCAACTTCTGTTTTCGTCTTAGTGTTGTTTTCACTTCGTGTTATTTTTCACTTGGTGTCAACTTCTGTTTTCGTCTTAGTGTGTTCTCACTTCGTGTCGAATCTTGTTTTTCGTCTTTGTGTCTATCTCGCCTTGACCACACTTCGTGTTGCTTTACGTAGACCTCGTGTCTTGCTTGTTTGCAACCACTTCGTGTCGATTTCTGTTGACAGCACGTGTCATCCTTAGTTCGAGTCGGTTCTTTATTTTTTTTTCGTCTTCGTGTTGTGGTCAGCTCGTGTCGTTCTCGTTGCTGTGTGTTATGTCGTGTTGTTTTTATGTTTGTGTCTCCGTGTTGTTTTTGTCTTCGTGTCTCCGTGTTGTTTTTTTCTTCGTGTCTCCGTGTTGTTTTTATCTTTGTGTCTTCGTGTCATTTTTGTTCCACTGCGTGCAGAACAGTGCAGCACCTCGTGTTGCTTTCTGTGCCACCTCGTGTCGTTTCTGTGTGAACCTCGTGTCGCTTCTCTCTGTCCTCTAGTTGCATCTCGTGTCATCTTTTATGTCTTGCTTATTGTTGCAACCACTTCGTGTCGTTCCTCTTTTTACCTCATGTTGTTTTATAACCTCATTTTGTGTCGTTCTATTCGTTGTGTCTGTTCTGTCACAATGTATCTCGTGTCATTCCTTACTTCGTGCTGCAGTCACCTTGTCTATCTCGTGTCATTCCAAGTACAGTGCCATCGTATTACTATTACATATCTCATGCAACTTTAGTTCCTGTGGCCCTCAGTGTTAATGACTTTAATCTCATTACAGGTCCGAGGAAGAACATTCCACACTCCTGGGCTACACGTGATCCGAGACAAGAGGAACCAATCTGATAAGGACACGTGGCAGGAAGATTCTGGAAATATGGGAGGCACATGCGTTTTGTGCCCTATCCACCTGCTGTTGCTGCTATAAATAGAACCCTTCGTCCTCAGATGAAGGTGATCGAGTTGGCAAGAAGAAAAGCTCATACAGAGAGCCCCGATCCAGAAAAAGGAAGAGAAGAAAGAAAAGAAGAGAGCAGAGAAGAGAGTGAGAGTAAGAGCAGAAGAAGAAAAAGAGAGAGAAGAGAGTTGAGAAGAAGAAGAAGAGAAGTAGCAGAAGAAGCTCCTAGGAGAGTAGAAGAGAAAGAAAAGAGAGATAGAAAGTGAGTGAGAGAGCTCGTGGAGAACAAGGAAGAAGTTACCTGAAGATCTGTCTACTGGACCGTGGATCAAATCCAGGCCAGTCAGCTCCATGCGAGCCACATTTGTGTTATTTGTCTTTACAGCTTTCTGATCGCTGTGTATTTTTCTTTTCTTATTTTTCCTGTTTCATTTGGTTATATGTGTTCTTCCGATCCTCAGTAGTGAGGTCGGGGTTCCTCCTTTCAGTTCAGGAGAAGGGAGATTGCTATCTCCGGTTGCAAGTAGTTGGGTGCTACTTGTGGTGTCCCTCCGGTTTGGAGGAAGGGAGATCTGATCTCCGGTTCTGGGCTTGTGGATTCAAGTCCAGGGGTTCCCTCTGGGTCTAGAGGAAGAGACCGTGTGTCTCTGGTTGGCTAGTGACTGGTGTCACTAGTGGTTCCCTCCGGTTGGGAGGAAGAGGGGAGGTTGTTCCCCTGGTCAAGCTGTGTGGCAGCACCTGTTGCAGACTGAGTCTGTTGTGTCTAGCGTGAGCTAGTGGAAGCCACACTCTGTTTGAGTGTGGGGTGGATGTAGGTCTGGAGGACCGAACCACCTAAAAACCCCTCTTGCATTGTGGTTTGATTGCTTATGATTTGCTTCCGCTAGAAGAATGCATAGGGGCGCTCCATGCGTTTGGCTTCGGGTTGAGAAGAAGAGTTAATTAGTCTTCTTAGAATGTTTTAATTTGTCAAGAGAGCGAAATTCTTGTTGAGCGACTCCTTGTCAAATTCAGCCTAGTTAGCATCCTAGTGATCTCACTATATGCTTGTTTGGTTCTGCAACTGATTATTAGCTTTTAAGCTTATCTAGTTTGCGAACTAGTAATTCTAGTGAGCATCATATTTTAACTGGGCGAAAGTCCTTTAAAGGGCTATATTCATTCACCCCCCCTCTGAATACTGCACCGAACCCATCAATTGGTATCAGAGCAGGTCTCTGATCTATCAGATCTAACAATCTGCAGAGGATCCTGCCGATTTGTTTGGTGCATTTCAGAGTGGATCTCTTGAAATCGTGTCTTGCTTCATTGACTTGTGTCTTATTTTGATTATCTGGTTTCAGTGGAGTTTGTGTCATTTGTTTTACTTCGCTGAATTTGTCTGCCATCTGTTCTAATGGCTCGACCTCCGATTTATGATGGTTCTAACTTTGAAAGTTGGCTAGGAGGCCTAGCTGTGTACATAGACTCAATTGGTCCACATTTGTGGAGTCTTATATCTAAAGGCCCACACCGCTTACCTAAAGATCAGACCAATTGGTCTAGTGAGGATAGCTCTAAGAATTGCGATAATACCATAGTTCTTAATATCTTGAGAGCTGTAGTTAATACTGATATGTATCCTTTTGTTCTCAGGTGCACATCTGGAAAGGAAATATATGACAGAGTCGTTTCTGCGCATAATCAGCAAGGTGATAGCTGCTTGATGGCCAACCGGGATGATGAAGATGAGATCTCATCTCAGGTAAGTTCTGAATCAGAAGGATACTCTTTCGATGAATTAATAGAGATGTATGAAAATTTGTTAGAAGTATCCAAGAAATTGAAATCTGAGAACAAAAAGTTGAAAAAGAAATGTGATAGAATAAATCTGAAAGATTCTTGTGAAAACTGTCTAAATATGAAAAGGTCTTATGATGCATGCATGCTAGATGTTCAGAATCTTAAGAAACAAAATGATTCTCTAAAAATTGAAAAACAAACATGCTTAGATAAAATGTCTGAACTTCAGAACCAACTGAATGATAAGAAAAATGAGCATCTAAAAGGCATGCAAGAACTAACTGAAGTTAATTCTGAATTGGACAAAATGAAATTGGAGAATGAGGATCTTCAAAAGAAGAATAAAACTCTTATTATCAGAATGAATGAAATCAATGAGGTTTCACAGTCCTCTTTTGCTAAATCAGATTGTAAAATATGCTCTGCTTTAAGAGAACGAAATGAAGATCTCTTTAGTGAGAATGAACGGCTAAATAAATAAATAGCCTCACTTAAAGATGATCACAAAAATCTGCTCGCTGAGAAAATTAAAGTGGAGGAAAGAGAAGAGGAATTAATTGAAAAACTGGAGCTAATGTCTGGAAGAGAGAGATGTGAGGGTAATGAATTTCAGACTAGAGATCTTGAGGAAGAAAACACTGAATTAAAAGTTGAAGTTGAAAAACTGAAGTGGTTAAACACTGGCTTGTCTGAAAGACTTCTCACCACAGAAAAAGGAAAAGTTGTTTATGATGAAAATTCAAAAAGTTTGAACAGTCTAGAACAAGAAACTGAGAAGTATAAAACTGCAAACCAAGTTCTAAGCGAATGTGTTAATTGCAGTGAACAGGAAATAGCCAGTTATGAACTTCACATAACATCTTTGGAGAATAAGATTCAGGATCTAGAAAAATCAGCATCCAATTCTGCTAAGAATGAAAGAAAAGTAAAAACTGTTGTGAAAATGAAGGATGGCAATCCAAGAAAGGGGACAAGCTGTAGTCCTGATGTTAAGGAAACTACCAGAAACCAGTTATATACTACCTTTGTGCATAGTTCTAATGGAGCTGGTACCTCAAGGCAATCCCCAAAACAAAATGAAAATCATAAGTCACCTTCAAAACCTGTTTTCCAGTTCAGAGCCCAGAAAATAGAAAAACAAACATAACCTGTTAAGGATAATCAGAAATTGAAAAGAAAGAGTCAAATAAAGAAGGTAAAGACTATTCCTGCTCACGAACAGAAAGCTGCTAGCTCAGTTGAGCCTGATGGTGTACACACTGTTCATGCTTCCTATACTCACTCACATACATCTAGGAACTCATATGATAGAAACCATGTTCCTAGGAAATCTGATGCCTCTTGTTACTACTGTGATAGGCATGGTCATTATATGGATGACTGCAGAGTGATGATAAGTGATGATAGGATGCATGATAAAACAATTCCAAATAATCATCACCACCCCAAAAGAAACATGTCTTCCTCAAACCAACATATCATTTGTTACAATTGCAACAGACGTGGTCATAAAGCTGTTGAGTGTTGGTTTAAGCCTTCATGAGGATTTATTGGCTCAGGAGGTAAGCACCCTAGGTGCATTAAATGTGGCACGTATGGGCATGCAGTCAAGGACTGCTGGTTTGTTCAGGGAAATCATTCTAATTCCAAATTTGTAAGATTCCCTCCAAACAAAAATTTCTTGGGCAGAAATAAAGCTGGTCTTAAAGAAAAGACTCTTGGTTGTTATGAATGTGGAAAACCTGGCCACCGAGCTTCTGAATGCTGGTGGGCAGGTAATGGTAAATCAAAAATTCATGCTTACAACAGAACAATTCATGCTTATTATCATAGGTCTCATGCTGCTGTTGATATGCATCATAGGACCAGAAAATCTGCTGTTTCATGTAGATATTGTGGTAAACTTGGTCACTCTAAGGACAATTGTTTTCTGATGAAATTTGATGACCATGTTGCTAAGAAACTATTTAGAACACCTGATAGGGGTAGTGCAGGACCCAAGACTGCTTGGGTCTCTACAGGATCAACTTGATTGACTTGCTGCAGGTATGCCTTGGAAGGAGAAATAAAAGGGGTCAAACAAGGCACTCAAAAAGAAAACCCCATGATTCAATTCAGGTCAGTTCTGAAATTGTGAGCATGAAAATTGTGAGTTTCATGTTGATTTGCTTGGTTGATTTTTTAATGAACTCTTCATGTCTAGCTGATCAGTCTGCATTCCAGACTCAGCTATTGAATTCAATTCTGCATATCTGATGCTCTTCTCTTGCTATATGTTGAACTGAATTTGAATGCTTCTCTAGTGTATACAGTTGATGCACTATATAGACTCTGTGTCCATGCATGTGTTTTGTGTTAATGCATTGCATGCTTGTTATTGAATGCATACTTGGACTGATTGTGTATAGACTGACTGTCATTGCATGTGTCAATGATGCTGTTCAATGCATGAAGGACTGCCTTATGTTGCATTGTCCTTGTTAACCCTGGTATATCAAATGGTATGTTACTAAAAGGCAGGGAAATCTGCCCGGAGGTTCCTACCATGTGTGAGATGGTCTTTGAGACCAGGTCCTCCGCCTAGTACCATGGGTCTAGTTTTCATGAAGAACAGTGTACTGCATCATATGTTGAAAAAAATCTGAAAATTTAAAAGGAAGATGATGCATTTGATAAATTCTCTCTCTGATTGAACAAAGCATGAATTCTTCTTGAGCATATTCTAAAATTATGAGCAGTTCATTAATTCTATTTCATGCACTTTGTCAGGGGGAGTTTGACTAATGTTGCATAGTCTGCATGTAGAACAGTCTACTGCATAGCATATTTTTGCATCATGGTGTCAGGGGGAGCTGAGAGATTCTATTCAATTCATTGAACCCTATTTACTCCTCTTTGTCCCCATTCATGTGATTCATATCTTTTGACATCAGATGCCATTGGACCATTTTACCAATTACTATCCTTTCCCCATCATTTTCACTAAACAACAGCTTTGCATCTGGTTTAGTACATTGAATGGTGATTATTGCAACTGTTTTTCTATAAGAATCACACTCACAAATTGAAAGGAACTAAAGGTTTAACCTTTATAAATTAGAGAGTTAAGTATCTGCACTTCAGAACTTGAGATAAAAGAAAATCTTTATAGCTCTTAATCTTTATCTCATGGTAAGATTAG
The DNA here is from genome assembly GCA_022559845.1 of Amorphophallus konjac. Classification (NCBI taxonomy): domain Eukaryota; kingdom Viridiplantae; phylum Streptophyta; class Magnoliopsida; order Alismatales; family Araceae; genus Amorphophallus; species Amorphophallus konjac. The sequence continues at coordinate 224,298,651 of CM040127.1, read as the reverse complement.
AAAAAGTTTTTGTAATGCCAAATGTGTTGATCTGGAAATTTCTAGAAAATGATAATAAGAGTGTGTACTGATTTTTTAAACAATCACTCTAAAAGAAGTAAGGGCAGTAGTAAATAAGATCATAATGCTATGAACTGAACATAGTGACAGAGCAATGGCTGAATTGCACCGAGAAATTGTGATATCCTCCAATGAAGTAAGAGAACTCATAGTCATGAAGTGCTTCAGAATATCTCTGTTCAAAAGGTCAAATCTATAGAGGGAGTTCTCACTAAGTAACTGAGTGTACTGGCCTCTAATCAAGGTGTACCCTTAATGTCAAAAGTGAAGACTATTCTTTGTGGGTTTTGATCTGAAATAAGTCTAGTAGTTTATGCCTAGTAACTGGGGGTACTTACCTCTGATCAAGGTGTACACCTAATGTCAACAGCATAAATGCCACTGATCTATTTACTCAGTTCAGGTTCAGAAATTGAAAAATGTAAGTCAAACTGCTGTAACCCTTTGAAAATCAAAAGTCTATGAGTAGAAATTGTTTTTATTAATACATATTCAAGTTGCCTCTCTTGAATTTCCGTGTTTAATCACAAAAGGGTATTATGTCTGACTTATCTATTAATACCATGTGCCCTAGATTCATTGCTATAAATGGAATCTAAAACTCTTTTTCAGGGGTCAGGTGTTTTACTCTAGAATTATAACTGTTAAACCTGAATCTTTGTCAAAATTGTATGTTGCTGATTTTTAAACTTTAACAGTTGTTTATAATCATGCTTCCTTTCTGACCTATGATTCAGCTGTTGTCAAGTGACCCTCCTACTCTCTCTACCTTGTTTATCTGTTCATATTCCTTCTCAAAGGGGGAGCTTCTATTTAGGGGGAGAAACATTTCAGGGGAGTCTTACTTTCAGGGAAAAATGTTCTAGAGGAATTTGCATGCATATTGAACTTTGCACTCATATTTTTACTTTTTTTCTTTTTTGATCATGTCAAAGGGGGAGAAAATCAAAAAAGGCTTGTGTGTGACTCACTGTCACATTGTGTTGCCATCATCAAAAAGGGGGAGAATGTTGTGCCTCTTAGGCACAAGCATGTGCTATGTCGCCTTGATGATAGCAATGCTTTTTGGTTTTGATGATAGCAAGACAGTGAGTGCATTTGAGTGCATTTGATATTGTATTTTGATGATAGCAATGTTATTATGTTTTGATGATTGCAATAAACAAAGTGCATTTCTATGCATTATTATTCTTGAGCATTCTGCATATTGATAGCAACATGAATGATGATGTCTAGCATTGATGGCATTTGCTCTTTATATATGTGCATTGCATTCTGTCAGATATCATGTCTCTGCATATATCATGTCATGTCTCTGCATATATCATGTCTGGGTAGCAAAGTCTATACACTGGACTGTGTAATTGTGCATCATGCAAGTCTATACATTGGACTCTCGTTCAAGCCTATGCATTGTCTTAGGCTAAGTGTGTACAGCGTCTTAGGCGAAGTTTGTACAGCCGTGTCTTATGCTCCTAAGTCTATACATTGGTGTTGGTCATCAAAGTCTGTACATCGCCTTCAATCTTCAAGTCTATACACTGGCTTATTCTTCAAGTCTGTACATCCACAGTTAAACTTGAAGTCTGCACACTAGTCATCACTGTCAAGTCTGCACATTGGTCTTCGATTTCAATGTCCAATACATTGGGCTTTTACATGAAGTCTATACATTGTTGTTTGCAGTACAAGTCCCTACATTGGACTGTTCATCAAAGTCTGTACATCAGACTGCTATAGTAAGTCTGTACAGTGAGTGATTCATTGTTAAAGTCTGTAAACTCAACTGAACTTCAAGTCTAGACATTGCACTGTAGCATCCATTGTCTTCGTGTTGTTTACTGTAGCAGCTCGATTTGTTCTGATGAATTTCGAGTTGTTTCCCAGTGAACCCCGTGTCGCTTCACCTCGTGCTGTTCTCATCGTCTTAGTCTTATTTTCACTTCGTGTTGTTTTCACTTGGTGTCAACTTCTGTTTTCGTCTTAGTGTTGTTTTGACTTCGTGTTGTTTTCACTTGGTGTCAACTTCTGTTTTCGTCTTAGTGTTGTTTTCACTTCGTGTTGTTTTCACTTGGTGTCAACTTCTGTTTTCGTCTTAGTGTTGTTTTCACTTCGTGTTATTTTTCACTTGGTGTCAACTTCTGTTTTCGTCTTAGTGTGTTCTCACTTCGTGTCGAATCTTGTTTTTCGTCTTTGTGTCTATCTCGCCTTGACCACACTTCGTGTTGCTTTACGTAGACCTCGTGTCTTGCTTGTTTGCAACCACTTCGTGTCGATTTCTGTTGACAGCACGTGTCGTCCTTAGTTCGAGTCGGTTCTTTATTTTTTTTTCGTCTTCGTGTTGTGGTCAGCTCGTGTCGTTCTCTTTGCTGTGTGTTATGTCGTGTTGTTTTTATGTTCGTGTCTCCGTGTTGTTTTTGTCTTCGTGTCTCCGTGTTGTTTTTTTCTTCGTGTCTCCGTGTTGTTTTTATCTTTGTGTCTCCGTGTCGTTTTTGTTCCACTGCGTGCAGAACAGTGCAGCACCTCGTGTTGCTTTCTGTGCCACCTCGTGTCGTTTCTGTGTGAACCTCGTGTCGCTTCTCTCTGTCCTCTAGTTGCATCTCGTGTCATCTTTTATGTCTTGCTTGTTGTTGCAACCACTTCGTGTCGTTCCTCTTTTTACCTCGTGTTGTTTTATAACCTCATTTTGTGTCGTTCTCTTCGTTGTGTCTGTTCTGTCACAATGTATCTCGTGTCATTCCTTACTTCGTGCTGCAGTCACCTTGTCTATCTCGTGTCATTCCAAGTACAGTGCCATCGTATTACTATTACATATCTCATGCAGCTTTAGTTCCTGTGGCCCTCAGTGTTAATGACTTTAATCTCATTACAGGTCCGAGGAAGAACATTCCACACACCTGGGCTGCACGTGATCCGAGACAAGAGGAACCAATCTGATAAGGACACGTGGCAGGAAGATTCTGGAAATATGGGAGGCACACACGTTTTGTGCCCTATCCACCTGCTGTTGCTGCTATAAATAGAACCCTTCGTCCTCAGATGAAGGTGATCGAGTTGGCAAGAAGAAAAGCTCATACAGAGAGCCCCGATCCAGAAAAAGGAAGAGAAGAAAGAAAAGAAGAGAGCAGAGAAGAGAGTGAGAGTAAGAGCAGAAGAAGAAAAAGAGAGAGAAGAGAGTTGAGAAGAAGAAGAAGAGAAGTAGCAGAAGAAGCTCCTAGGAGAGTAGAAGAGAAAGAAAAGAGAGATAGAAAGTGAGCGAGAGAGCTCGTGGAGAACAAGGAAGAAGTTACCTGAAGATCTGTCTACTGGACCGTGGATCAAATCCAGGCCAGTCAGCTCCATGCGAGCCACATTTGTGTTATTTGTCTTTACAGCTTTCTGATCGCTGTGTATTTTTCTTTTCTTATTTTTCTGTTTCATTTGGTTATATGTGTTCTTCCGATCCTCAGTAGTGAGGTCGGGGTTCCTCCTGTTAGTTCAGGAGAAGGGAGATTGCTATCTCCGGTTGCAAGTAGCTGGGTGCTACTTGTGGTGTCCCTCCGGTTTGGAGGAAGGGAGATCTGATCTCGGTTCTGGGCTTGTGGATTCAAGTCCAGGGGTTCCCTCTGGGTCTAGAGGAAGAGAGACCGTGTGTCTCTGGTTTGCTAGTGACTGGTGTCACTAGTGGTTCCCTCCGGTTGGGAGGAAGAGGGGAGGCTGTTCCCCTGGTCAAGCTGTGTGGCAGCACCTGTTGCAGACTGAGTCTGCTGTTTCTAGCGTGAGCTAGTGGAAGCCACACTCGGTTTGAGTGTGGGGTGGATGTAGGTCTGGAGGACCGAACCACCTAAAAACCCCTCTTGCATTGTGGTTTGATTGCTTATGATTTGCTTCCGCTAGATGAATGCATAGGGGCGCTCCATGCGTTTGGCTTCGGGTTGAGAAGAAGAGTTAATTAGTCTTCTTAGAATGTTTTAATTTGTCAAGAGAGCGAAATTCTTGTTGAGCGACTCCTTGTCAAATTCAGCCTAGTTAGCATCCTAGTGATCTCACTGTATGCTTGTTTGGTTCTGCAACTGATTATTAGCTTTTAAGCTTATCTAGTTTGCGAACTAGTAATTCTAGTGAGCATCATATTTTAACTGGGCGAAAGTCTTTTAAAGGGCTATATTCATTCACCCCCCCTCTGAATACTGCACCGAACCCAACAATTGGTATCAGAGCAGGTCTCTGATCTATCAGATCTAACAATCTGCAGAGGATCCTGCCGATTTGTTTGGTGCATTTCAGAGTGGATCTCTTGAAATCGTGTCTTGCTTCATTGACTTGTGTCTTATTTTGATTATCTGGTTTCAGTGGAGTTCGTGTCATTTGTTTTACTTCGCTGAATTTGTCTGCCATCTGTTCTAATGGCTCGACCTCCGATTTATGATGGTTCTAACTTTGAAAGTTGGCTAGGAGGCCTAGCTGTGTACATAGACTCAATTGGTCCACATTTGTGGAGTCTTATATCTAAAGGCCCACACCGCTTACCTAAAGATCAGACCAATTGGTCTAGTGAGGACAGCTCTAAGAATTGCGATAATACCATAGTTCTTAATATCTTGAGAGCTGTAGTTAATACTGATATGTATCCTTTTGTTCTCAGGTGCACATCTGGAAAGGAAATATATGACAGAGTCGTTTCTGCGCATAATCAGCAAGGTGATAGCTGCTTGATGGCCAACCGGGATGATGAAGATGAGATCTCATCTCAGGTAAGTTCTGAATCAGAAGGATACTCTTTCGATGAATTAATAGAGATGTATGAAAATTTGTTAGAAGTATCCAAGAAATTGAAATCTGAGAACAAAAAGTTGAAAAAGAAATGTGATAGAATAAATCTGAAAGATTCCTGTGAAAACTGTCCAAATATGAAAAAGTCTTATGATGCATGCATGCTAGATGTTCAGAATCTTAAGAAACAAAATGATTCTCTAAAAATTGAAAAACAAACATGCTTAGATAAAATGTCTGAACTTCAGAATCAACTGAATGATAAGAAAAATGAGCATCTAAAAGGCATGCAAGAACTAACTGAAGTTAATTCTGAATTGGACAAAATGAAATTGGAGAATGAGGATCTTCAAAAGAAGAATAAAACTCTTATTATCAGAATGAATGAAATCAATGAGGTTTCACAGTCCTCTTCTGCTAAATCAGATTGTAAAATATGCTCTGCTTTAAGAGAACGAAATGAAGATCTCTTTAGTGAGAATGAACGGCTAAATAAACAAATAGCCTCACTTAAAGATGATCACAAAAATCTGCTCGCTGAGAAAATTAAAGTGGAGGAAAGAGAAGAGGAATTAATTGAAAAACTGGAGCTAATGTCTGGAAGAGAGAGATGTGAGGGTAATGAATTTCAGACTAGAGATCTTGAGGAAGAAAACACTGAATTAAAAGCTGAAGTTGAAAAACTGAAGTGGTTAAACACTGGCTTGTCTGAAAGACTTCTCACCACAGAAAAAGGAAAAGTTGTTTATGATGAAAATTCAAAAAGTTTGAACAGTCTAGAACAAGAAACTGAGAAGTATAAAACTGCAAACCAAGTTCTAAGCGAATGTGTTAATTGCAGTGAACAGGAAATAGCCAGTTATGAACTTCACATAACATCTTTGGAGAATAAGATTCAGGATCTAGAAAAATCAGCATCCAATTCTGCTAAGAATGAAAGAAAAGTAAAAACTGTTGTGAAAATGAAGGATGGCAATCCAAGAAAGGGGACAAGCTGTAGTCCTGATGTTAAGGAAACTACCAGAAACCAGTTATATACTACCTTTGTGCATAGTTCTAATGTAGCTGGTACCTCAAGGCAATCCCCAAAACAAAATGAAAATCATAAGTCACCTTCAAAACCTGTTTTCCAGTTCAGAGCCCAGAAAATAGAAAAACAAACAGAACCTGTTAAGGATAATCAGAAATTGAAAAGAAAGAGTCAAATAAAGAAGGTAAAGACTATTCCTGCTCACGAACAGAAAGCTGCTAGCTCGGTTGAGCCTGATGGTGTACACACTGTTCATGCTTCCTATACTCACTCACATACATCTAGGAACTCATATGATAGAAACCATGTTCCTAGGAAATCTGATGCCTCTTGTTACTACTGTGGTAGGCATGGTCATTATATGGATGACTGCAGAGTGATGATAAGTGATGATAGGATGCATGATAAAACAATTCCAAATAATCATCACCACCCCAAAAGAAACATGTCTTCCTCAAACCAACATATCATTTGTTACAATTGCAACAGACGTGGTCATAAAGCTGTTGAGTGTTGGTTTAGGCCTTCATGGGGATTTACTGGCTCAGGAGGTAAGCACCCTAGGTGCATTGAATGTGGCAGGTATGGGCATGCAGTCAAGGACTGCTGGTTTGTTCAGGGAAATCATTCTAATTCCAAATTTGTAAGATTCCCTCCAAACAAAAATTTCTTGAGCAGAAATAAAGCTGGTCTTAAAGAAAAGACTCTTGGTTGTTATGAATGTGGAAAACCTGGCCACCGAGCTTCTGAATGCTGGTGGGCAGGTAATGGTAAATCAAAAATTCATGCTTACAACAGAACAATTCATGCTCATTATCATAGGTCTCATGCTGCTGTTGATATGCATCATAGGACCAGAAAATCTGCTGTTTCATGTAGATATTGTGGTAAACTTGGTCACTCTATGGACAATTGTTTTCTGATGAAATTTGATGACCATGTTGCTAAGAAACTGTTTAGAACACCTGATAGGGGTAGTGCAGGACCCAAGACTGCTTGGGTCTCTGCAGGATCAACTTGATTGACTTGCTGCAGGTGTGCCTTGGAAGGAGAAATAAAAGGGGTCAACCAAGGCACTCAAAAAGAAAACCCCATGATTCAATTCAGGTCAGTTCTGAAATCTGTTTTAAATTCCATTATCTGAAATTGTGAGCATGAAAATTGTGAGTTTCATGTTGATTTGCTTGGTTGATTTTTTAATGAACTCTTCATGTCTAGCTGATCAGTCTGCATTCCAGACTCAGCTATTGAATTCAATTCTGCATATCTGATGCTCTTCTCTTGCTATATGTTGAACTGAATTTGAATGCTTCTCTAGTGTATACAGTTGATGCACTATATAGACTCTGTGTCCATGCATGTGTTTTGTGTTAATGCATTGCATGCTTGTTATTGAATGCATACTTGGACTGATTGTGTATAGACTGACTGTCATTGCATGTGTCAATGATGCTGTTCAATGCATGAAGGACTGCCTTATGTTGCATTGTCCTTGTTAACCCTGGTATATCAAATGGTATGTTACTAAAAGGCAGGGAAATCTGCCCGGAGGTTCCTACCATGTGTGAGATGGTCTTTGAGACCAGGTCCTCCGCCTAGTACCATGGGTCTAGTTTTCATGAAGAACAGTGTACTGCATCATATGTTGAAAAAAATCTGAAAATTTAAAAGGAAGATGATGCATTTGATAAATTCTCTCTCTGATTGAACAAAGCATGAATTCTTCTTGAGCATATTCTAAAATTATGAGCAGTTCATTAATTCTATTTCATGCACTTTGTCAGGGGGAGTTTGACTAATGTTGCATAGTCTGCATGTAGAACAGTCTAATGCATAGCATATTTTTGCATCATGGTGTCAGGGGGAGCTGAGAGTTCTATTCAATTCATTGAATCCTTGGTATTTCTCATTGTCCCCTTTCAACTCATTCATATTCACTGTCATCAGATGCTATGGATCATATTGCTTATTGCTATCCTTTCCCCATTTCTTCACTAAACAACAGCTTTGCATCTGGTTTAGTACATTGAATGGTGATTATTGCAACTGTTCACTTATAAGAATCACATTACAAATTGAAAGAACTAAAGGTTTAACCTTTATAAATTGGAGAGTTAAGTGTCTGCACTTCAGAATTTGAGATAAAAGAAAACTTTTATAGCTCTTAATCTTTGTCTCATAGCTAAATAGAAAAAGTTTTTTGTAATGCCTAAATGTGTTGAACTGGATATGTCTAGAACAGGCTAATAAGAGTGTGTACTGATTTTTAGACAATCACTCTAAAAGAATTAAGGGCAGCAGTAAATAAGTTCATTAATGTTAAGAACTGAACATAGTGACAGAGCAATGGCTGATTGCACTGAGAAACTGTGAACTCCTCCAAAGAAGTAGAAAATTCACATGTCATGAAGTGCTTCAGACTATCTCTGTTCATAGGGTCAAATCTATAGGGGGAGTCCTCACCAAGTAACTGAGGGTACTGGCCTCTAATCAAGGTGTACCCTTAATGTCAAAAGTGAAGACTATTCTTTGTGGTTTTGATCTGAAATAGATCTAGTAGTTTATGCCTAGTAACTGGGGGTACTTGCCTCTGATCAAGGTGTACACCTAATGTCAACAGCATAAATGCCACTGATCTATTTACTCAGTTCAGGTTCAGAAATTGAAAAATGAAAGTCAAACTGCTGTAACCCTTTGAAAATCAAAAGTCTATGAGTGGAAATTGTTTTTATTAATACATATTCAAGTTGCCTCTCTTGAATTTCCTTGTTTAATCACAAAAGGGTATTATGTCTGACTTATCTATTAATACCATGTGCCCTAGATTCATTGCTATAAATGGAATCTAAAACTCTTTTTCAGGGGTCAGGTGTTTTACTCTAGAATTATCACTGTTAAACCTGAATCTTTGTCAAAATTGTATGTTGCTGATTTTAAACTTTAACAGTTGTTTATAATCATGCTTCCTTTCTGAACCTATGATTCAGCTGTTGTCAAGTGACCCTCCTACTCTCTCTACCTTGTTTATCTGTTCATATTCCTTCTCAAAGGGGGAGCTTCTATTTAGGGGGAGAAATAATTCAGGGGAGTCTTACTTTCAGGGGAAAATGTTCTAGAGGAATTTGCATGCATATTGCACTTTGCACTCATATTTTTACTTTTTTTCTTTTTTGATCATGTCAAAGGGGGAGAAAATCTTGTGTGTGACTCACTGTCACATTGTGTTGCCATCATCAAAAAGGGGGAGAATGTTGTGCCTCTTAGGCACAAGCATGTGCTATGTCGCCTTGATGATAGCAATGCTATTTGGTTTTGATGATAGCAAGACAGTGAGTGCATTTGAGTGCATTTGATATTGTATTTTGATGATAGCAATGTTATTATGTTTTGATGATTGCAATAAACAAAGTGCATTTCTATGCATTATTATTCTTGAGCATTCTGCATATTGATAGCAACATGAATGATGATGTCTAGCATTGATGGCATTTGCTCTTTATATATGTGCATTGCATTCTGTCAGATATCATGTCTCTGCATATATCATGTCATGTCTCTGCATATATCATGTCTGGGTAGCAAAGTCTATACACTGGACTGTGTAATTGTGCATCATGCAAGTCTATACATTGGACTCTCGTTCAAGCCTATGCATTGTCTTAGGCTAAGTGTGTACAGCGTCTTAGGCGAAATCTGTACAGCCGTGTCTTATGCTCCTAACTCTATACATTGGTGTTGGTCATCAAAGTCTGTACATCGCCCTCAATCTTCAAGTCAATACACTGGCAGCTCTGCTTAAGTCTATAAATTGGCATGAAGCATCTCTTGATGTATGTACATTCTTTAATGAAACTTGAAGTCTGCACACTAGTCTTCACTGTCAAGTCTGCACATTGGTCTTCGATTTCAATGTCCATACATTGGACTGTTCATCAAAGTCTGTACATCAGACTGCTATAGTAAGTCTGTACAGTGAGTGATTCATTGGTGAAGTCTGTACACTCAACTGAACTTCAAGTCTAGACATTGCACTGTAGCATCCATTGTCTTCGTGTTGTGTTTGTTTGATTGTCTTCGTGTTGTTTACTGTAGCAGCTCGATTTGTTCTGATGAATTTCGAGTCGTTTCCCAGTGAACCCCGTGTCGCTTCACCTCGTGCTGTTCTCATCGTCTTAGTCTTATTTTCACTTCGTGTTGTTTTCACTTGGTGTCAACTTCTGTTTTCGTCTTAGTGTTGTTTTCACTTCGTGTTGTTTTCACTTGGTGTCAACTTCTGTTTTCATCTTAGTGTTGTTTTCACTTCGTGTTATTTTCACTTGGTGTCAACTTCTGTTTTCGTCTTAGTGTGTTCTCACTTCGTGTCGAATCTTGTTTTTCATCTTTGTGTCTATCTCGCCTTGACCACACTTCGTGTTGCTTTACGTAGACCTCGTGTCTTGCTTGTTTGCAACCACTTCGTGTCGGTTTCTGTTGACAGCACGTGTCGTCCTTAGTTCGAGTCGGTTCTTTATTTTTTTTTCATCTTCGTGTTGTGGTCAGCTCGTGTCGTTCCCTTTGCTGTGTGTTATGTCGTGTTGTTTTTATGTTCGTGTCTCCGTGTTGTTTTTGTCTTCGTGTCTCCGTGTAGTTTTTGTCTTCGTGTCTCCGTGTTGTTTTTGTCTTTGTGTCTTCGTGTCATTTTTGTTCCACTGCGTGCAGAACAGTGCAGCACCTCGTGTTGCTTTCTGTGCCACATCGTGTCGTTTCTGTGTGAACCTCGTGTCGCTTCTCTCTGTCCTCTAGTTGCATCTCGTGTCATCTTTTATGTCTTGCTTGTTGTTGCAACCACTTCGTGTCGTTCCTCTTTTTACCTCGTGTTGTTTTATAACCTCATTTCGTGTCGTTCTCTTCGTTGTGTCTGTTCTGTCACAATGTATCTCGTGTCATTCCTTACTTCGTGCTGCAGTCACCTTGTCTATCTCGTGTCATTCCAAGTACAGTGCCATCGTATTACTATTACATATCTCATGCAGCTTTAGTTCTTATGGCCCTCAGTGTTAATGACTTTAATCTCATTACAGGTCCGAGGAAGAACATTCCACACTCCTGGGCTGCACGTGATCCGAGACAAGAGGAACCAATCTGATAAGGACACGTGGCAGGAAGATTCTGGAAATATGGGAGGCACACACGTTTTGTGCCCTATCCACCTGCTGTTGCTGCTATAAATAGAACCCTTCGTCCTCAGATGAAGGTGATCGAGTTGGCAAGAAGAAAAGCTCATATAGAGAGCCCCGATCCAGAAAAGGAAGAGAAGAAAGAAAAGAAGAGAGCAGAGAAGAGAGTGAGAGTAGTGCAGAAGAAGAAAAGAGAGAAAGAGTGAAGAAGAAGAAGAGAAGCAGAGAGTGAGAGCTCTAGGAGAGTAGAAGAGAAAGAAAAGAGAGATAGAAAGTGAGCGAGAGAGCTCGTGGAGAACAAGAAGAAGCTTACCTGAAGATCTGTCTACTGGACCGTGGATCAAATCCAGGCCAGGCAGCTCCATGCGAGCCACATTTGTGTTATTTGTCTTTACAGCTTTCTGATCGCTGTGTATTTTTCTTTTCTTATTTTTCCTGTTTCATTTGGTTATCTGTGTTCTTCCGATCCTCAGTAGTGAGGTCGGGGTTCCTCCTGTTAGTTCAGGAGAAGGGAGATTGCTATCTCCGGTTGCAAGTAGCTGGGTGCTACTTGTGGGTTCCCTCCGGTTTGGAGGAAGGGAGATCTGATCTCCGGTTCTGGGCTTGTGGATTCAAGTCTAGGGGTTCCCTCCGGGTCTAGAGGAAGAGAGACCGTGTGTCTCTGGTTTGCTAGTGACTGGTGTCACTAGTGGTTCCCTCCGGTTGGGAGGAAGAGGGGAGGCTGTTCCCCTGGTCAAGCTGTGTGGCAGCACCTGTTGCAGACTGAGTCTGCTGTTTCTAGCGTGAGCTAGTGGAAGCCACACTCGGTTTGAGTGTGGGGTGGATGTAGGTCTGGAGGACCGAACCACCTAAAAACCCCTCTTGCATTGTGGTTTGATTGCTTATGATTTGCTTCCGCTAGAAGAATGCATAGGGGCGCTCCATGCGTTTGGCTTCGGGTTGAGAAGAAGAGTTAATTAGTCTTCTTAGAATGTTTTAATTTGTCAAGAGAGCGAAATTCTTGTTGAGCGACTCCTTGTCAAATTCAGCCTAGTTAGCATCCTAGTGATCTCACTGTATGCTTGTTTGGTTCTGCAACTGATTATTAGCTTTTAAGCTTATCTAGTTTGCGAACTAGTAATTCTAGTGAGCATCATATTTTAACTGGGCGAAAGTCCTTTAAAGGGCTATATTCATTCACCCCCCCTCTGAATACTGCACCGAACCCATCACCGCTGACCCTCGGAGTTCTGCCACCGCATATCCTCCAACGATCCTTAGAGGGGAATATTAACAAATGACGCGATGGGGGACACTATCCCGTCATATGTGGATCCTTCTCGGGCCCAGGGCTACGCCCGATCCTCTTTTGGTTTCCATTCCGGCTCCCCGTGGATGGATGTCCCATATTCCCATTTGGCATAGTCCAAAGGAAGGGGACGTGCTGCCGAATTTATGTTACGACATCGTCGTTACACCCCGCATATCACGGTTCCTTGTGCATGGCTGCATCGACCCTCGGGTATATCAAATGGCGTTGACAGAAGGTCGGGTTGTGCCCAACCAGAAATCTCCGCTATGCGCGATGGTGGTCTTCGGGCCTACGTCCTCTGCCACGTACCAAGGGTCCATAATTCTGTGAACTATGCATCCTTTGTATGATAAATAAATGCATCCCACATGCCTTCGTCATGGTCATCATGTAGTTTTTTTTTATTCGGCTTCGATAGCCCACTATCTCGGTAATTAATCAAAGGTGTTCCCTTCTCGTGGGGGATGTAATTAACGCCATCGCCTTTACGGTGTGGCGGACTGTTGGTTCCGATCGAACCTCACTTTTGCCCGACACGGGTCAGAATGAGCGCATAATAAGATCGTCACCCACGTGACTGGCACGCCCGCGTCGTTAATCAGCCAGTTAGTTACCAGTTAGCTAATTGACCGATCGACACGTGAAATAATGAATAAACAAGAAAGAAAGGAAAAAGGTCGCAAACAGTCTGGCACGCCCGGTGGGACTATGTCTCCCTTCATCTCTACGCCAAAGCAGGAGGCCCGGCGGCCTCTCTCAAAATTCTAACTGTGTGTTAATCTTACTCGCAGAAACTATAGATGGAGACTAGACTAGCTGGTGTTTTCTTCGACGAGCAGGTGGTTGACGGCCACGTCCGCGAAGGGTACCTGGCGGTGCCAATGGGATTCGGATCCATGCCCCCAGCGGTGGGTCTACCCAACTGCCTGGGCCTCGTATTTGTCGACTTGCTACAAGTCAACAATGAAGCTGAAAGCGTCGCCACAATAGAGGCCGTGGCGGCACCAAAAGCTGAGGGAGAGAGGATGGTAGCTGTCCCTACTGCTGTTTCTTGCCTGGTCCATCACCTGGAGAAGAAGACGGCTGTCTCCACCACTGCTGGTAGGAGGAGAAGAAACGACCGGAGGAGCCGGTCCGCTGTAACTAGAGGTCGCACTTCAGCCTCGGGAAAGACAATGATGGTGGGGAGCTTGAGGGTGAACCTCAAAGGCCACCCCAGAGATGCACGACCCGATAGGGTCATTCCATCAGTTCATACCAACAACAGATTCCAAATGTTGGCCACCAGGAGGGTCGACTGGGAGAACAAAGGCATGCAGCCACTGGCGCCCAGACCGATCAAGTTCAAACAAGTTTGGGTGCCGAAGAAGATCCAGAGCAGGGCACCAGCTCGGGAGAAATATGTTGCTGCCATCCGCCCCAAGGCTGGGGGCAGAAGGGATGAGAAGAAAGAAGACTATGTCACTACCGTCTGCCCCAAGGCCGGGGACAGAAGATGGGAAAAGAAAGAGAAAGATGTTGCTGTACCTCACCCCCGGAGTGGGGGCAGAGATCTTCGAAAGAAGGATGAAAGCATGATGGAGGAAGCTACTGTTGTTGCTGCTCCGCGAATGTCCCAGGCCTGCGCCAGGCAGGCTGATGTGTTCAGATACCCCAGGTCGGAGTACCTGGCTACTCAAGTCTCAAGGCTGGCCTATCAGCCAAGGACCTAGGAAAGGCTGTTGCCCCGTTCGAAGCTATAAGGGCAGAGCCAGGAAGAGATGAACCGGGTGGTTCAAGACTACTTTCATTGCCTTGGGAATTCCTCCCTGGGGCAACAAAGACTATCTCGTGCCTTGGGCACTGAGGAAGAAGAAAAAGAGAAGAAGTGATGCTAGAGGCGTTGTCCTCTAACTCCAATGACTATGAAGATGGCCGTAGGGCCAGATATGAAGAAGACATCTACCAGAAAGAAAGGGAAGAAAAGAGAATGTCTGTATTTGACCGTCTGACATATCCCGGACAGGTCAAGAGAAGAGTTCGCAGGCAGAGGGGAAGAATGCAGATTCTCGCTTGCAACATGGCCGGCGTCGCCGGAAGATATGGTATGTTACCAGAATAGCCAGAAGAGTTGATTAACCTGGCATCCAGACCGGGTGCCATCACAAGAAGAAGCAAGGCAGCAAAAGATAAGCTAACAGTTGCCAGTCAAAATGACCTCTCGGCCGTCAATGAGGCCCGAAGAGTCACCACGATGACAGTGAATGTGGTGACTACTGAAGAAGAAGACAATCCTCTCTTGGATCCCATTGAAGAGACTTCAGGGGAAATGCAAATTCCCACAACTATAGATCCCATGATCCGGATAATGTTCATGAGGTATCAACGGGAGATTGATTCCCTCAGAAGACAGTTGAATGAGAGAAATGAGCAGACGCCTGTTTCTAAGCAGGCCGAGCCGGCAGGATAGACTTCCAGCTCAACCGAAGTGGCCGTCCCAGCCGTCCCTCAGCTGAATAGCGAAGGCAGGGCACAGAATCAGCCTCTTCCACCACAGGTGGCAGCACAGCCCTCTACATCCCAAACACGGCCTGCTGTGCCAACATCCCAGCCGACGCTGCACACAACGGTCATGACGACCCCTTTCAATCATCAGCAGGCATATTTTTTTCCAGAACCAGTGGATCCGGTTGTGGCAAATAAACTGATGATAGAAAAGATCATTGAGATGAAGCTGTCTGAGAAAGTCGGAGACGATTCCGGTACTTATGACATCTACAAAGTACCATACCCTGCACATTATGCTGCTAAGAGATTACCACCAGGCGTCAGCAAGCCACCGAAGTTTGAAAAATTCAACGGCCAAGGCTCTCCCAGAGAACATATAGCCTATTACACTATAGTTATGGGTGACCTGGCAGCTGATGAAGCATATTTACTAAAATTCTTTGGCTCGTCCCTTATAGGGTTAGCCTTTGAATGGTACTCCAGCTTGCCCGCCGGGTCAATAGCTGACTGGCCCGATATGCAGCGGAGGTTCCGAGACAGATTTCATGTCACAGAAACGGAAATCACAATAGCTGAGCTGTATGCATCCAGGCAGAAGCAAGACGAGACCGCCCTGGATTATATAAAAAGATGGAGGAATTTGGCCATGAGGTGCAGGCGACCTCCCCATCAAGAAGATGCAGTGCAGATATGCAAAAAAAACCTCAAAAGGGAGGTGCTGGAAAAGATGATTGGGGCAGATGTCAGAACATTTGACCGGTTGAATAATATAGTAGTGGAGGTCGAGACGTTCTTGTCCAAGCGTCCGACCGCCAATGTCCCTGCTATGCAAAAGGGGAAGGCTGTTGATCGACGGCCATCGCATTCAGAGGCCAACATTGTTGACTTCGGTACCTTTGAACAGCAGAAAGAAAAAGGGAAGAAAATTGAAGCTCCTCCGGCAGGCCCGGTAGAAATGAAAGAAAAGATCTTCCTGAGAAATAAAATGAGGAAGGCATATTCATTCCCCAAAGAGAAGACGGGTGCACTGTTCAGTTGGGCCTACAAGTTCAACAAAGTAACGCTGCCCGAACCAAAAAGACCTGCAGATGCAACAAAGAAGGATGACCCACTATTCTGTCCATATCACCGGGCATTGGGGCATGCTATAGAAGACTGCTACGTCTTCAAAGATGTCATGGAAAGTATGTTCAAAAAGGGAGAGCTACAGTTGGGAGACTATCAGGTGAACCCTCCACGCCCCCATGAACCTCCAGCAATGAGGATGGCTGCAAATATGATTTCTGTATATCAGCAGTTGCCCGAAGAGGTTGTTGAAGAGTGCACCAGGCACACTTATGAAGCATGCTTCCTTACCCCGTTAAGGGATCAGGAGGGATGGCAGACAAAGCCGATGAAGACCAGAAGGAGGGCACCTATTGCAGGAGCAACTGGACCATCCACTCGGAATGCCACTCCGAAGTCGGGGCCGCCCCCGGTAAAGCCAATTCGGCATGTAGCTGAGACACAGCCAGTCATCTGAATCCCTACCTATAATCGGAGGAGACAGACTCCGCTTCCCACACAAAAAGAAATAAGTCCTGAGGCAAAACGTCTCCAACAGTACATCAACGGACTCGACGAATATGAGCAGAATGAGCCGAAGCCCTTGCTGGTGAAGGATTGCATACTCTGGGAGCAGCTGGAAGAGTTGACCATTGAAGAAAAACCAGAGGAAAAGCAGGAAAAAGATGAGACTGAACCTTTCTGGGGGCAGGAGCCAGCAAAGTCAGAGCACCGTTAAACCTGCAATCCCTCACCAAGGCCAAAAACCCTGACCTTCCCAGCGCAAGCACCCCTCGGTGCCATGAACAGGCCTCGGCGCGGTCCTTAGCGCGCCGGGAACAAGCGCGCCTGGAACCTCACGCCGAGAACTCCCCTTTCTTCAGCCATGCCGAGACCTCCCTCGACCATGCCAATAAGCCTCTTTAGAGGCACGCCGCGAGCCTCTCGTTCTCGCGCCGGTAAGCCTGCCTTTGCCCGTTTTGCTGCGCCGAGAACCTCTCTTCTTCTGCCCAATCGTTGAGCATGTTGCCACGCTAATTCGAGGGATATCTTCAGGTCACGGGGTGCACCCCATGGAATAAATAAACGGGGAACCATCCCCAATATCACACCGTGCTGGGGCCCAGTGCCTTTCTCTTTCGGTTTCCATCCCGGCACCCCGTGGATGAGCACCGATTTCTCCTTGGCATAATCCAAAATAAGGGGATATGCTGCCGAAATTCATCTACATCATACCAGGAAACTATGGTATCTTGTTTAAACCCCACTGGTCCATGGAGTTCTACCATTATGCGTTCTCCAATGGTCCCTCGAAGGGGAATATCAATGAAACATCGCATCAAAGTGTGGTGTACCTCGGTACACCGGTCCCACTTCGGATTCCGGGCCGGATATACCCGATCTTTCACGGATCCCATCCTGCCGCTGCATAGATGGTTTCCTATTCCCATTTGGCATAGTCCAAGATAATGGGGTTATGCTGCCGGATTTGCCTCATGCTCGATGTACTCTCGCCTTATCTAGTCTATCTAATATTCTGTGAATGAGCTAGCACACTCTCGTTCGAGCCTTATTTTGCCACTATTTTCCTCCTATCTTTGGCGTTTAATCAAGGGTTGTCTTCTTTAGGGAGGACGTAATTGACGTCATAACCTTTATGGTATGACGGACTTTCGGTCCAGACACGATCACTTACAATCGATTGATTAGAAGTCAGATCGAGTGCACAGTGAAATCGTCACATATGTGACTGGCACGCCAATAAATAAACCATAGAAACAAAAGAATAAAGAATGTAAACGAAAAAAAAAGCGCATCCACAAGTCTGGCATGCCCGGTGGGACAGAGTCTCCATTCATCTCTACGCCAAAGCAGGAGGCCCTGCGGCCTCTCTCAAAATTCTAACTGTGTGTTAATCTTACTCGCAGAAACTATAGATGGAGACTGGACTAGCTGGTGTTTTCTTCGGCGAGCAGGTGGTCAACGGCCATGTCCGCGGAGGGTACCTGGCAGTGCCAATGGGATTCGGATCCATGCCCCCGGCGGTGGGTCTACCCAACTGCCTGGGCCTCGTATTTGTCGACTTGCTGCAAGTCAACAATGAAGCTGAAAGCGTCGCCACAATAGAGGCCGTGGCGGCACCAAAAGCTAAGGGAGGGAGGATGGTAGCTGTCCCTACTGATGTTTCTTGCCTGGTCCATCACCTGGAAAAGAAGACTGTTGTCTCCGCCACTGTTGGTAGGAGGAGAAGAAACGACCGGAGGAACCGGTCTGCTGCAACTGTAGGTCGCACTTCGGCCTTGGGAAAGACAATGATGGTGGGGAGCTTGAGGGTGAACCTCAATGGCCACCCCTGAGATGCACAGCCCGACAGGGCCATTCCATCAGTTCATACCAACAACAGATTCCAGCCACTGGCCACCAGGAGGGTCGACTGGGAGAACAAAGGCAAACAGCCACTGGCGCCTAGGCCGACCAAGTTCAAACAAGTTTGGCTGCCAAAGAAGATCCAGGGCTGGGCACCAGCTCGGGATAAAGATGTTGCTGCCCGTCCCAAGGCTGGGGGCAGAAGAAATGAGAAGAAAGAAGACCATGTTACTGCCCGTCCCAGAGCCGGGGACAGAAGATGGGAAAAGAAAGAGAAAGATGTTGCTGTACCTCACCCCCGGAGTGGGGGCAGAGATCTTCGAAAGGAGGATGAAAGCATGATGGAGGAAGCTACTGTTGTTGCTGCTCCGCAAAGATCTCAGGCCTGCACCAGGCAGGCTGATGTGTTCAGATACCCCAGGTCGGAGTACCAGGCTGCTCAAGTCTCAAGGCTGGCCTATCAGCCAAGGACCCAGGAAAGGCTGTTGCCCCGTGTGAAGCTACAAGGGCAGAGCCAGGAAGAGATGAAACGGGTGGTTCAAGACTACTTTCATTGCCTTGGGAATTCCTCCCTGGGGCAACAAGACTATCTCGTGCCTTGGGCACTGAGGAAGAAGAAGAAAGAGAAGAAGTGATGCTAGAGGCGTCATCCTCTAACTCCAATGACTATGAAGATGGCCGTAGGGCCAGATACGAAGAAGACATCTACCAGAAAGAAAGGGAAGAAAAAAGAACGTCTGTATTTGACCGTCTGACATATCCCGGATAGGTCAAGAGGAGAGTTCGCAGGCAGAGAGGAAGAATGCAGATTCTCGCGTGCAACATGGCCGGCGTCACCGGAAGATATGGTATGTTACCAGAACAGCCAGAAGAGTTGATTAACCTGGCATCCAGACCGGGTGCCATCACAAGAAGAAGCAAGGCAGCAAAAGATAAGCTAGCAGTTGCCAGTCAAGACGACCTCTCGGCCGTCAATGAGGCCCGAAGAGTCACCACGATGACAGTAAATGTGGTGACTACTGAAGAAGAAGACAATTCTCTCTTGGACCCCAGAGAAGAGACTTCAGGGGAAATGCAAATTCCCACAACTATAGATCCCATGATCCTGATAATGTTCATGAGGTATCAACGGGAGATTAATTCCCTCAGAAGACAGTTGAATGAGAGAAATGAGCAGACGCCTGTTTCTAAGCAGGCCGAGCCGGCAGGACAGACTTCCAGCTCAACCGAAGTGGCCGTCCCAGCCGTCCCTCAGCTGAATAGCGAAGGCAGGGCACAGAATCAGCCTCTTCCACAACAGGTGGCAGCACAGCCCTCTACATCCCAAACACAGCCTGCTGTGCCAACATCCCAGTCGACGCTGCACACAACGGTCATGACGACCCCTTTCAATCATCAGCAGGCATATTTTTTTTCAGAACCAGTGGATCCGGTTGTGGCAAATAAACTGATGATAGAAAAGATGATTGAGATGAAGCTGTCTGAGAAAGTCAGAGACGATTCCGGTACTTATGACATCTACAAAGTACCATACCCTGCACATTATGCTGCTAAGAGATTACCACCAGGCGTCAGCAAGCCATCGAAGTTTGAAAAATTCAACGGCCAAGGCTCTCCCAGAGAACATATAGCCTATTACACTATAGTTATGGGCGACTTGGCAGCTGATGAAGCATATTTACTAAAATTCTTTGGCTCGTCCCTTACAGGGTTAGCCTTTGAATGGTAATCCAGCTTGCCCGCCGGGTCAGTAGCTGACTGGCCCGATATGCAGCGGAAGTTCCGAGACAGATTTCATGTCACAGAAAGGGAAATCACAATAGCTGAGCTATATGCATCCAGGTAGAAGCAAGATGAGACCGCCCTGGATTATATAAAAAGATGGAGGAATTTGGCCATGAGGTGCAGGCGACCTCCCCATCAAGAAGGTGCAGTGCAAATATGCAAACAAAACCTCAGAAGGGAGGTGCTGGAAAAGATGATCGGGGCAGATGTCAGAACATTTGACCGGTTGAATAATATAGTAGCGGAGGTCGAGACGTTCTTGTCCAATCGTCCGACCGCCAATGTCCCTGCTATGCAAAAGGGGAAGGCTGTTGATCGACGGCCATCTCATTCAGAGGCCAACACTGTTGACTTCGGTACCTTTGAACAGCAGAAAGAAAAAGGGAAGAAAACTGATGCTCCTCCGGCAGGCCCGGTAGAAATGAAAGAAAAGATCTCCCTGAGAACTAAAATGAGGAAGGCATATTCATTCCCCAAAGAGAAGACGGGTGCACTGTTCAGTTGGGCCTACAAGTTCAACAAAGTAACGCTGCCCGAACCAAAAAGACCTGCAGATGCAACAAAGAAGGATGACCCACTATTCTGTCCATATCACCGGGCATTGGGGCATGCTATAGAAGACTGCTACGTCTTCAAAGATGTCATGGAAAGTATGTTCAAAAAGGGAGAGCTACAGTTGGGAGACTATCAGGTGAACCCTCCACGCCCCCATGAACCTCCAGTAATGAGGATGGCTGCAAATATGATTTCTGTATATCAGCAGTTGCCCGAAGAGGCTGTTGAAGAATGCACCAGGCACACTTATGAAGCATGCTTCCTTACCCCGTTAAGGGATCAGGAGGGATGGCAGACAAAGCAAATGAAGACCAGAAGGAGGGCACCTGTTGCAGGAGCAACTGGACCATCTACTCGGAATGCCACTCCGAAGTCGGGGCCGCCCCCGGTAAAGCCAATTCGGCATGTAGCTGAGACACAGCCAGTCATCTGAATCCCTACCTATAATCGGAGGAGACAGACTCCGCTTCCCACACAAAAAGAAATAAGTCCTGAGGCAAAACGTCTCCAACAGTACATCAACGGACTCGACGAATATGAGCAGAATGAGCCGAAGCCCTTGCTGGTGAAAGATTGCATACTCTGGGGGCAGCTAGAAGAGTTGACCATTGAAGAAAAACCAGAGGAAAAGCACGAAAAAGATGAGACTGAACCTTTTTGGGGGCAGGAGCCAGCAAAGTCAGAGCACCAGAAGATGAAAAGGCAGCCAAAGAACAGAAGAAAAAAGAACACCATGACAGTGCACTGCAATACGCTCTCCGTGTTATTCACCTTACCTGGGGAGGATGATGACACAGAGACGTCAGCCACGCCATTGCAAGCCAACCATGTTGAAGCTTCCACTTCGGCGCATGCTACCCGCTCTGGGAGAAAATGGGGACGTCCCCGCCAGCCAATCATAATATCATCTTCAGAGGAGAACGACCTTACAAGATATCAGAGCCCAAAGTGTGAGGTGTCCAGATCCCTCCTCCTGCTAGTCTATACCAAGAAGAAAAGAAAGGGGATGGAGCTCCGTCATTCCTTGAATTTTTATCCAGTTTGGAGGGCGAAGAGCTAGTACAAACTGCACCAGCCAAAAGTAACGAGCATCAGCAATCAATAGCCCTGAAGCCTAAGCAAGGCAAAGAAGAAGAAAAAGATTCCCCGACAACACCCAGGGCCCTCTCTCCAGAAGAAGTCCCTCAAGAAACTAACCATGGAGCTGAGACAAGAAGTAGGCAGGCAATGTGGCAAGCCCCTCAAGAGCCGCCAAAGCCCTGCTGGGCAGAAGAAATTCGACTCTCCAATGTCCGGGTAGGCAGCCGGATTATGAAAATGCTGAAGAAGCTCCCTACCAGATTCTCTATATGGGAAATTCTTTGCTTAAGTGAAGACGCCCGCCAAGCAATTATTGATGCTCTACAGTCACCAGCACAGTATGAAGCATTACTGACAGAAGTTAATTCTGGGCCGACAGTCACTTTCACTGAAGATGACATGTTGATTACAAATCCCAGCCACAACAGGGCACTATACATGAGAGGACACCTCAACTGCCAGCCATTAAGCCAGATACTGGTAGATCCCGGGGCTGCTGTAAACATTCTGCCATATCGCATCTATCAGAAGTATTACTTTGATATGCACCTCACTAAGGTCAGAGATATGAAGATTGCTGGCTTTAACCAGAAATGTGAGACACCTTTGGGGGTAGCAGATTTTAACCTCACACTGGGGGACCTCACCACTGTGGTGCGCTTCTATGTGATTGATTCTAACACCACGTACAAGGCCTTGTTAGGGCGACTGTGGTTGCATGAGTACCAGATAGTGCCTTCCATGCTGCATCAGTGCATCAAGTACTGTCATGATGGCAAAGAAGAAAGGGTGTTTGTAGATTTACACCCCTTTGAAGTCTTCGAGTGTCATATGCTCGATGCATCCTATTATGCGAGCCTTCCGTAGAAAGCTAAAAAGAAAGAAGTTCTGACTGGTCTGGAGAAGTCGGCGGCAAAGACAGAAGATTGGTCTCCACCACCACCACGGGGCTATGTCAAGAAACATGAAGTATCCCATGTCTCTCATGTTGGGGACTTTGCAAGGATTACACCCCCAAGCATTCATCCCGATGATACTGATGAAAAGATGAAAGAAAAATATACACAAGTCCCAGTACCGGAAGGACTGGTCACGCCCGTCACCAGTTTGGAATGTCAGACAGTGCTGCCACTCAAGATTATGGAGGTCCCTCGCTTCTGCGAGCCTCCCATCATATTCTATACCGGGGAGCATGTTGAAGAGGATGATCAGGACTGCATGATCCCGGAAGAATCCACAAGCCGAATGGTGCCAATCACAGGCTTGGACTATACCACACAACGGGTCTCGCAGATGTTCTCCAAACTGCAGATGCCTTCACTGCAGCCCGTTGCCCAGAAGAAAGCATTCCAAGAACTTTGGGATCCGCCCCAGAATAATAAGGAATTGATGAAGATCACCCAGCACTCGGGATTGGGCTACACTCTACAAGAATACTATGAAGCCGAGATAGATGTGATTTCCGCCTTCTTTTCACATGAAGATCCTCCTAGGATGGGCTATGATGATTACCCCTCAGAAGATGAAGAGATTATATATCAGTCTATACTGGATGATGAGCCTTCCAATAACCAGCCCGAGGCAGAAAAGTCTGATGAAGCAAATGTATGCCGGTGCTGGGAGGAACTGTCTTGTAAGGAAGACATGTTCCAGGCCGAAGCAAAGTTTGACACGGGAACCCCAGATGAAGACCGGATTTCTGATGATACAAGAGAATGCTTAGAGTTTGAGCGTATTCTGGAAGAAGTTCGAGCTCTACAAGATATAGATTCCCCAGAGGGAGATGCGCCAGCAAAACCTCCAAAAGTGGAAGACTTAATCTTTGAGCCTTACACGGAGCCGGTCGTGTCCCATGGTCAGGCTGAACAAAGTCACATGGTTTCTGCCGTGTATGATGAATCATCATTGGCCGAGGTCCGACAAGAAGAATTAGAGAATTCTAAAACTGAAGAAAACTATATCCCGGGGGGCTTCATCGATTTGCAGGAGGCTCCGCCCGAAGTCGAAGATGGTGGTCAGGCCACCGTTGATGAGCTCATAGAAGTGAACTTGGGGACAGAGGAGGAACCAAGGCCAACCTTTCTCACTGTTCTGCTGGAACTAAAGGTCCGAGAACATTACATACAATTCCCGAGGGAGTTCAAAGACTGCTTCGCTTGGACGTATGATGAAATGCCAGGGTTAAACCCCGATGTAGCACAACACCTGCTGGCGATTAATCCAGAAGCCAACCCCATAAAATAGCCACCCAGGCGGATGCGACCTGAGCTGATCAACCAAATCAATAAAGATGTCGACAAGCTTGTTGATGTTGGCTTTGTCGAAGAAAATGAGTACACTACATGGCTGGCGAACATAGTCCCCGTAAAGAAGAAAAATGGGCAGATCAGAATATGTGTCGATTTTCGAGACCTTAATAAGACTTGTCCGAAGGATGATTTCCCTGTACCAATTACTGAAGTAATGATTGATGCAACCACTGGTCATGAAGCCCTGTCATTCATGGACGGTTCATCCGGATACAGCCAAATTTCGATTGCTGAAAAAGATAGAGTACACACTACATTCCGCACCCCGAAAGGAATATTCCACTACAAAAGAATGCCGTTCGGCCTCAAGAACGCCGGCGCCACTTACCAAAAAGCAATGACCAAGATTTTTGATGATTTGCTCTTCAAGAAAGTGGAGTGCTATGTTGATGACCTGGTGGTGAAGACCAGAAAGAAGGAAGACCATCTGCAGGACTTGCGGATAGTGTTTCAAAGGCTGCAAAAATACGAGCTGAAAATGAACCCTATGAAATGCTCCTTTGGCGTGACCAGCGGGAAGTTCCTGGGATTTATTGTCCGGCACAGAGGCATTGAGATTGATCCGTCCAAGATCAAGGCTATTCAAGAGCTCCCTCCACCGAAGAATCTGCCTGAGTTAAGATCTCTACAAGGGCGTCTGGCCTACATCCGACGGTTTATATCAAATTTGTCGGGTCGATGTCACCCCTTTCATAGGCTCATGATGAAAGATGTATCGTTCCTATGGGACAACGGATGCCAAGAGGCTTTCGAAAAGCTGAAAGAATATCTCAGAACCCCTCCAGTATTGGGGGCACCAGTGAAGGGCATCTGTTTGATCCTCTATATAGCAGCCACACATTGCTCGCTGGGGGCAATGTTAGCTCAAATAAATAAAGATGGAAAGGAGCAAGCCTTACGCTACCTTAGTAGAAGGTTGATCAGAACTGAAGAAAGCTATACTTACATAGAGAAGACCTGTCTGGCATTGGTCTTCGCTGTCAAGAAGCTCCGACACTACATGCTGTCACATGAGATCATATTGATATCTGCAGTAGATCCACTCAAATATATATTGACTCAGCCGGCACTCAAAGGTCGACTAGGCAAGTGGGCTGTGATTGTGATGGAGTTTGACATCACTTATATACCTCAGAGGGCTATAAAGGGCCAGGCTGTGGCTGACTTCTTTGCAGAACACCCTGTACCAGAAAATGCTATGCTTGAGACCTAGCTACTTGATGATGAAGTGCTTGAAGCCTATCAGACCCAGCCAATCATGTGGCAATTATATTTTGATGGGGCATCAAGACCATAAACTGACTCCAATGGGAAAACCAGGATACGTGCAGGGGCCGGCATTGTGCTGAAATCGCCTGAGGGAGAAGTGTTGCACACCTCCTATTCTATAAAGAAGCCCTGCACCAACAATGAAGCTGAATATGAAGCTCTGATAATTGGTCTCCATGTCGCCCTCAGTATGAGTATTCGGATGCTGCAGGCAATCGGTGACTCAATGTTAGTGATAGAACAAATACAGGGAGAATTCGAAGTGCGAAAGCCAGAATTGAACCCCTATTATCAAAAGGCTATACGCCTCATGGCAAATTTCTACCACATTAAGCTCAATCATGTGGGTCGGGGACATAATGCTCAAGCTAATGCACTCGCGAAGCTGGCCAGCTCACTATCAGTCCCGCCAGACGAGACGCTGAACATTATTGTCATGAACAGGCGACAGGTCCCCAGCATGCTGGAAGCGTGTCCTGAAGAATATGAAATTAATACCGTTGACAAGGCCAAGACATCTGATTGGAGATAGCACCTGCTGCAATGGTTCCTGCACCAACAGCTGCCCAAGAATAGAGAAGAGAGAATAAAACTCCTAAGGGTTAAAGATTCCTACGAGTGCAGAAATGGGACTCTGTTTCGAATCATGGCAGACGCCCGCAAGAAGATTTTGCTCCGCTGCCTATCTACTGAAGAAGCCTGGCAAGCAATGAAAGAAATACATGCCGGGACAGCAGGGGCACACTAGGCTGGGCCTAAGATGAAAATTGAAATCAAGAAGCTGGGTTATTATTGGCCCGCTATGTTTGAAGACTGTTGCCAGTTTGCAAAGTCATGCCAGAAATGCCAGGAGCACTCCACTGTACCCAGTGTAGATCGGATTAAAATCCGCTCTTTTTTTGAGAGGAGATTAAAATATGACAAAAAGGAGGTAAATAAATAATGCAAAAAGAATGTAATAAAAATAGCACGAGGTGCTAAAGTGGAGATGGTGTGATCGCCAGAGGGGTTACCTCAATAAGAAGAAAAGGAGATCGCGTGTACCTGGTGAAAATTGGGATGCGGGATGGATGTGGATTTCTTCCTCCAACTTCAATCGGCCGGCCGATGAAGTGGGTTTTCTTGGTTGATTACCTTGTAAAAAAAAGACAATGAAAAACAAACAAAAGAGAGGGGGATCAGCCAAAGTGCAATCGTATCAATCCAAAACTAACATAAAATGATGAAAAGACATCAACGTGTGCACCTCTTTTTTTGTTTTTTGTTTTAAACCCCTAGCAGAGAACTAGGGAAAGGATATGATAAGATGATGCTTAATGCAATAAAAGAACTAACGACAGGGTGACAATGATAATATGCTAAGAACGAGATGAACAAAACAAGCACAATATATAGCCCTGCTCTCCCTGACGAGAGTAAAGGGAAACCGTGAAGATGCTGAACGGATGCAGAAGGATGGAGAAAGCAGTAGCTGAAGGAGGAAGCAGGCGTTTGATTGGATGCAGAAAGGATGGAGTGCAAGCCAATGCTCAATGCTTCGAATGCCTTTTTTCCTTCTGAATGCTTAATGTGCTTGTTGAATACTTCATATCTTAACCTTTTCCACGATCGAATGATATTTTCTTTTATAGCTTCAATCGGATGTGATCAAACAAGGAAATGATAAGAATGGGTAATGAGGCATCCAGGGAAGGATCAAGATCGAGCAAGAGTCCCAAGGATGGTAGGGAACTGTGAGGGAAAGATGAAAAAAGGAAGGACTCTGGAGTGAAACACGACTTAATCCAGGGCGTCGATTTATGAATTGACGACCTGCACAGAGACGTTTCTTGACACACGACCTAAGAAAGGCCGTTTCTTCCTGGATTTAATTTTGGAAATAAAACTTTCTTTGTTTAGACAT
Source organism: Amorphophallus konjac (assembly GCA_022559845.1). NCBI lineage: Eukaryota > Viridiplantae > Streptophyta > Magnoliopsida > Alismatales > Araceae > Amorphophallus > Amorphophallus konjac. The sequence goes on along the minus strand of CM040127.1, from coordinate 224,271,563 downwards.
TAATGGAACACGCCTAAGATAACGGCGTTGCTTAAAAACACGCCCTGAGGTAGGACGTTACACAGAAAATGCTTTTTATTTTGAAAATAGATAATTCCAGAAATTAACGGATAATACCAGAATTGACGCCCTCATCTATGGTCGTCCTTCTTTTGAAACGCCCTATCACAGGTCGTTACTTTCGAAAGTAACGCCCTTCGTCAGGTCGTGAATCACGAAGGATGCAGAAAAAAAATGCATAAACTTCTCAAAAATAGAAAAACTTCATGTTATAGGAATATTGAAGTCCACTTGGGGCGTTTACATAATGACATGAGATTTGATCAACAAAACGTCAATTTTGGCGTGTCTACAGCTGCCCCGCCTTGGCGTCTGCTTTGCAAGGGAGTGAGACGGAAATGGAATGAAGTGTAATGAAAGAAATGAAGTGGAATGAACTGATAAGGAGACGCCAAGGTGTGATGTGACACACCTCAGAACATTAAGCATTTGAAATCTTTCCAAGATTCTGAGTGAAACAACTCTGAGTGCTTCCAAGGAAACATCGATTTGTTGGATAAAGGGAGATTAAACTAAGCAAATAAAGGGATGTGTGCGTGGGCACGACAGGGAAAGACCATTGGAGAGCGATTACCAACCAACGTGGACGTGCTACAACCAAGGTAAATTTTGCAGAAAAGTAAAGAGAATTGGGATAGAGATCCAACAAAAGGGATACTTTCAAGGAATCAGCCTGAACGGCTTCAAATAGAACGAAGTACTTGATTTGAAGTGGAATATCTCATGTCAACTCAATCAAGAGCGAGTGAACTTCATTATTGCCATAATATGAAGATTTTCAGCATGAAACTCAAAGTCCTACATGATGCATGCTGGGCTAAAAGAAAAGATTAAAACAAACTAAAAATAGAAAATAATCAAGGATAATATTGTTAAGCCATTTAGATCTGGTCAAGAATCCATATCTCTGAGCTAACACTAAGCCGAGGCCCGTTTGTCCGCGCATTAACTCAGAAAGTGGAACCATCGTCCCAAACCTTTAACAACTCAACGGCCTATCCGTGTGATCAAGATCCTCCTGAAATCGTCATCATTTTTGATGAAGGGGGACTCAAATTTCAGTTTTATCAGAACCACAAGGTCCCTGACATACTATAATAGCGTAGATATCATATAATAACAATGCTTACAAGAAACAGATACAAGGTGACAATATGTTACTCCCATGAGCGGTCCAAACGCCTCGAATCCTGCAAACTTCTGCACTTTGAAACTTATTATCCTTCATTTATCAATTCAGAACATGACATGATCATAAGTGCTTAATCATAAACAATTTCACCAAATAATAGCACTTAAATTCATCAAAAGCATGGAGAGGTCAAAAATCCGTAGGCCATAAAACACGCCTAAGAATAGGGCGTTAACAGCATGAAAGACGCCTGTACCACAGGTCGTTAAACACTTAAAACACGCCCTACTCAAAGGCGTAACCAATAACGGAAGCTTAGAAGAAACACGACCTCATCAAGGGCGTTACATAAAACACGACCACTGGTCAGGTCGTCAAATCAAAAAGTGACGCCCTTACACAAGGCGTTAATTCAGCACGAACCTCCGTTTCTAAATCAAGAACACAGTCCTTAACCTAATCAAACTTCTATCTTGGGGACTCTTCAAGTCTCTTCAAATCCTTATAAAAAGGAAGGCTTTCTTTCACAAACCAATCGAAATTTTTCTCTGCAGCCGAACTGCTTCTTTTCCTTCTTCATCTGCAGGCCTTTGTTCTGCTTCTGTTCTTCTTCAACTGCAGGCGGCGATGGACAGGATGATGAAGAAACCTAGGATTTCTACTCCCAGAATTACTGAAATACCAGGGCACATAAGCAATCGAATTGCTTTGAACCAGGTAAGCTTTTCTTCTGCTAATTGCTTTGTACTGTTCCTTCTGCCGAACTCTCATCTCACATTTCATATACTTATGCTTATTACTGCATGTGTTCTGTTCTTCTCACAGGATTACCCAACCCTTCCAGGAGCTAGAAGATATGTCCAAATCAAATGGCTGCCCCTCATCCTCTCCAAATTCACTTCAGATATGAGGGTATATGTAACTAGATGGCATCTCTTGGGGTTGATAACCCATGCCAAGCATTATGATCAAATCCACATAGATTGGGCTGCCATAGGAGCATTGATTGAAACATGGCATCCTTCCACCCATACTTTCTTATTTTCCACATTTGAGGCCACCATCTTGCTGGAAGAAGTAGAGATGATCCTAGGCTTGAAAAGGATGAAACACGGAGAAGAAGAAAAGATGGCCATCATGCCAAGGCCAATCTCCTCCCATGAGTTGCTAACCTCGTTAATACCTAGCCCAAATATAGTGAACCAAATCAAGGTCACTAAAGGAGTTAACCTCTTGAAGCTCGCCTCGTGGGTGTACAAGAGAGCGGGTCAAGCTAAAGAGGAAGAGGAGATAGAAAGAGTGACCAAAGCCTTCGTGGTGTGCTTAGCAGGAGCACTCCTATTCCCATTTACGGAGGACTTTCTAGAGGAGTCCCAATTGAGCGCAGTGGTGAGCTTATGGGAAGAAGAAAGAGTTGGACCGGCGATCCTAGCATATCTCTATAGCGGGCTTACATCGGCGGCCATGGGAAGGCCCATCTACGGGTGCATGCTAGCACTCTCAAGTTGGGTTGATCTACACTTCAAATTCGATTCATGCCACGAAGCCCAACAACCCTCAAGAATTTTCTCAAAGAACCCACTCTCCTATATAACCGGCTCATTAGGTATAAGCAATAGAGTGACTAACCGGATTCCTCAAATCAAGAAGAGAGGGGATTGGAGGGAGCACTTAAAGGTAATGCCAAAGAATCTCTTTACTTGTGCCCCGGGTGTATTCAAAATGCAGGAACTTCGTGCACGCTTCTCCATCGGGACGGACCTTCGTCTTATTGGCGCTTCGGACTTCGTTTTGTACAACTCTCACAGGTGCCTTCCTCAAATTGGACTTTCAAGGCAACACTTAGAAGACATCTCCCATCTCCCTCCAATCAAATCAAGAGACCTGGGCAGTAATGAAGATGGTGAGGAGGTTATCACCATTCAAGCTCTGTGGAGGCTAAGCAAGCTTCATCAACCTGTAGAAGACTTGGATGAAGACAAGGAACAATGGAAAAATTATGTAATCTCATTGAGAAAATGAAGGCCCAAAGTGGCTCATTAGTCATTGTAGTTTCTTTCTTTCAAAATAATGAAGATTGCTTTCTGATTGAGTCCACTATTACTGTGATTATGAATAAAATCATCCAAAACCTATGTTTCTGTTGTAAATAACGCCTCAAAGAATGCCGTGAATTCAAAAATACACGCCTTATCTCAAGGCGTCTCAATCGGCCCATCTTCCACAGTTAACGCCTGCACCAGTGGGCGTGACTTAAATAACGACTTCAGACAAGGCGTGAATAGATTCAAACCCCAAAGAATATAATCATTGACTCATCAAAATTAACGCCGTTTCCTTAGTCACTCCTTAAAAATAACAGGCCCTCGACTGAGGCGTTACTCTAAGCCAGCAATGATGACTTTCATCACATCAATCAACGCCCATTCAATGCGTCTGACGACGGTTATTGTTCCCCATGCAAAACAAATTAACGCCCTAATAGACGTCGTCTTATTTTATAAAACGCCCAAGTCCTGGGCGTGAATTCTATTATAAACGCCTTGCTTAAGGGCGTGTCTTTGTTTCGAAACCCAAAAGTCATCGGCCCCTTTCTTCTTCCTCCTTCCGTTCTCATTTCCCCCCTTCTGCAAACCCTAACCGAAACCCCCCCTCTTTCGATCTCCCTCTCTCGTTCTCTTCTCTCACTCTCTCAATCTCCCTCTATCTCTCTTTCTCTCCTAGGCCGAGCCATGGCCAAACGCCAGAGGGTGAGTGCCCCAGAGGTCGTCGACCTCGACGCTGCCCACGCCCAAGAGGAACCCGCCGTGGAGGAGCTCGCCATTGTTGCAGTTGAAGAACCGGCGGTGGTTGCCGGCGGCGACGAAGCCGGTGAAGCAGCAACAGAAGAAGGAGGAGAAGACGAAGGTGGAGAAGAAGAAGAAGAAGATGAAGAAGAGGGAGATGGAGAAGAAGAAGGACCACCGCCCACGGCGGCGGTCGCTCCCCGGGGCCAACTCCGGCGGCCCAGACGGCCACTGCCTCGGCCACAACCCCAGAAGCACAAAAAGGTAAGTTCCCCCTCCCCAATTCCAATTTTTTTTATTTTATTTGCATTTTTCCTGATTTTTCATAGGGTGCGAAAACTGCAACTCAGAAAAGAAACGCCCCCCACGGGGGCGTTAATCACAAACGAAACGCCCTGACCCAGGGTGTAAATTTCTTTTATTTTCTGAAAATCAATTAACCTCCATGAAAAACTCCCTGAAGCATGTCGTTTCTCCAAAAATTATGATTTTTCATTAATTCCATGCCCATTAAATCTTTTCATTAATTATTTCGCATGCTGCCATTTTTATTTGAATTATCTAAAAATCATGAAAGCCACGCCCCTCACCACGGCGTGTTGTAACAAGCAACGCCCAAACCAGAGGGCGTCTCTTCATTAATTCTCGTTTAAACTGAACGGTCCTAAATGGAAAACGCCCCAGCCGACGGCGTGATTTGAAAACATTTTAGGATTTTTAGAAATTAACCACATGTTCACGCCCTACACAGCGGTGTTTCAAAGATGAAAAACACCCTCAGATAGGACGTTACTTCAAAAGAAAACGCCCCTTTTAGGGGCGTGAATTCACTAAGAGACGACCTGAGGAGGGGCGTGACTTCCAAAACAAGCCCAAGCAAAACCAAATGCAATTACACATGATTAATCAAACAATTAAGCAAAGTTCTTTCTTTTAATGCGTGCAGGGGCTGATGAGGACCCGTATCTCATGGGTCATGGTCTGGGCAGCATACCAGGGTCTCCCCGACTTCCAGAGGGTTAGGGTAGATGCTATGGGGTTCGGGGCTTTCCTATCCATCGAGCCATTTAGACCCGACCTAGCACTTATCCAGGTTCTACGGGAGCGTTGGGATAGGGTGAGCCGGTCCTTCCTGATGCCCTGGGGGCACATGGTTCCTACCCTAGAGGATGTGACTAGGATTACAGGGTTGAGGGTGGATGGTGAGGCTGTGAGCGGGTTCACCTATCCTGACTACACGGAGATGGCCCAGAGGTTACTAGGGCTGGATATGGTCTATGTGGTGCCGAGCGAGTGTAGGACCATCTTCCGTACAGACTTGACTATGGTGATGGGTTTAGGGGATGCCAGGCACAGGTCAGGGGAGACCCTAGGTGAGTTTGCACAGAGGCTGACTGACGGGGTGAGAGCGGCATGCTGCCAGGACCCAACTGACCGTGAGAGAGCGGATCGAGACCTGAGGAGGTTCCTGCTGCTGCTGCTCGGTAGATTATTACTGGGGACGAAAGCCGACGTCATCAACTACCGCTTCTTGGGCATCCTTGAGGACCTGGAGACCGTTGGCACTTACGCTTGGGGTGCAGCGCTGCTGGCGCATTTGATAGCTGATTTGTTCACGGGGACGGGGCGAGAGACGACCGTCAGTGGCTTCTCACCTTTTCTTCAGGTATGCAATTTTCTCATTTTCATGTCTTTTTTTTTTCTTTTCTTCTTATTATGATGCATGTGAATGCCTTACTAATGCAATGCATGGATGCAGGTGTGGAGCCACCTATACATGCCGATGGGGCGCGTTGACCCACGGCCCGGAGCTGAGGGATCCTTTCCTCTGGCGCGACGCTGGTTACCAGTCGTCTTCGGTGCCCCACTTGACTACGAGTTGTGGATTCTACGGAGAGAGTTCCGCGACTTCCCTCCCTCGCTGGTATGTATGAATGAATGATATGCATTTCTTTTGAATTGATTTGAATTGATTATGATGAAATGATAATGGTATGTATGAATGCAGGTGCGGTGGAGGCCTTACGAGGATATGACAGATGAGGGCCAACCTTGGGTCGTATCGGGACGACCTCGCTTTGGGCGTGAGCTGTGGCTGCATTGCCTGAGCGAGATCGAGCCGTTACGGCTCCGGTTGGTGATGAGGACCCTGGGCCTGCCCCAGGAGTGGATCGAGGTCGGAGAGCCTCGAGGCATAGGAAAGAAGACCCGCGGTCGCACCAAGACGACCGACTGGAGGGTACGTTTCGAGGATCAGTACGCCGACTGGCAGCGTGGCGGGACCAGAGTCACCTCCCGAGCGACTGACAGCTCCGAGTACCTCCGGCGCTACTGGGAGGTACACGCCGGCCGACCCCAGATGAGGGTCTTAGGGGTATGTATGAATGCACTTATTTCTAAATTGAATGTAAATGCTTATGTGACTATCATGTGACTAACATACAATGGATGCAGGATGCGAGGGACATAGCGGCGATAGACGCCCAGGCCCACCTACACAGCCTGGAGGACCAGCTAGCCGCCACACGGGCCGACCTAGAGACCCTGGTGAGTGTTTAAATTACTTCTATATGCAAATGAATCTTTTTGTTAAATTATTGATGATTAGCCACTGACGATCTCAATGAATGCAACGTGCTCAACAGGGAATAGTGGGGAGAGATCCAGGTGAGGCCTGCAGCTCGAGGGGACCTAGCGCGGAGGTGACCGCGCTATCAGAGCAACTAGCTGGAGCGGTTGCACGGGCTGAGGCAGCAGAGCGGGATCTCGCCTCGCGGATAAATTCTGAACTCAAACTCAGTCAGTTCATTTATTGATTAAATATGGCATTGTGTACTGATAAAAGTTGTGTTGCAGACTGAGGAGCTCCGAGCCGCCCTTGCTTGTGTCTGTGAGGGACAGCAGGCTACGTCCTTGCAGGTGAGTGTTTTACCTTCAACCATGTGTTTTTTATTTGCTTCATTGAATTGTTGATCTTGATGATTTGTTTGCCTGTTTTCAGAGTGCACAGCTGCGAGCGGCGCGTACCGAGTTGGCGATCCGCGAGCAGCGGATCATAGAGTTGGAGCGTTCTGCGAGGCATCGTGAGGAGCTTCCTCAGGACTTGGCGGAGCTGCGGGTGACCCTTGAGCTGGAGAGGCGCGAGCGTGCCCGGGAGCGTGCGGAGCACCAGACGGAGCGTGCCCAGTTCCTTGAGCTTCAGCAAGCGGAGCGTGCCCGGTTCCAGGAGCAGGCCGTAGCACGGGAGCGAGAGCTAGCCGACTCGAGGACCCAGTTGATCCTTTCTCAGGAGCGGCTGCGAGTGTCCGAGGAGCGGTTGCAGCGAGGCCGTGAGCAAGCACGGGCTGCGTGGTACTCCTTCACCAGCTCCACCTTCGTGGCGGGTTCTTCCCTCCGAGAGAGGAGCGAGACAGGGGGACATGTTCGGGTTCCGGCTTCTTCACGGGGGCCTATGCCTCCTCCACCAGCGCCAGCTCGGGACGGTGAGGAGGAGGTTGAGAGTAGGAGAGTGGAGGAGGGTGGAGGCGAGAGCTGAGAGTTTTGTACTTGTACTCCTCCACCCTCACACCTGTACATGATAGACATGATGATATATATATATGGGAGATTTGAGCTTTTGTTACCTGAGCACTTGTGTTGTTGTGGACTTGTGTTTGTGTACTTTTCCTTTCCTCCACGTTCTTCATGTTTACTTTGCTTTTGCCCTGTATCTGCAGCTGCGGTTTTCACTTGAATAAAATAGGTTAATTCATCTGTTCGACTTGGCCCCTTGCCCAATGAGCAAGGGGTGGCAATATTCTGACCTTAATGATGGGTCAAGGGGCCAAGCCTTTAATCAAATAAGGTAAAGTGAAATAACCAATAAAGGGGAGATGCATCATGCAAGCACACACATGCAAACAATAAATCAAAATATGCACAGGCAAAATGCAGGCATACTAATGAAGAAGGCATTATGTATATTTTTTTGTTATTTTCCTGAAAAAAATGCCTTAGATTAGGTCGTGACTCGGGTGAAAGATGCCCCCTCAGACGGCGTGCATTTTAAAAGGATTTTGGAATTTGGTGAAAAGATGACCTGAACAAGGGCGTTAATTTGATAAAGACGACCCTCACGAGGGCGTGAGTTAAATTAAAAACGCCTTAGTGAGAGGCGTGAATTATATGAATTTTCAAAAAAGATTGACAAGGCTATCCAGATCGCGGGCCCTACACGGTCACCATCTAGGATTCATTAATCTTTCTTGAATAATTAAAAGGGAGTCAACGTGCTCAAAGTTGACTTATATTCGAGATTTCGCACAGTGCAATTTCTTAAGTTCGTCTTGACCATCCTGCCAGTTCGTGACTTTACCACATAGAAAGGATGGAAGAAAATATAAGGGAAGCCCATAAGGGGTTCTGGGATGCTCAAAGTAAAGTTACCTCCCCTGCCCTATGCCTGTTGGGGTTCGGTCTTTGGCGTAGGAAATTGTTGCCTTTTTTGCCCATTTATAATGCATGCATACGCCCAAGATTTTCCTTGCGGGGACTTTGCCCTCTTGACATGCTTTTCTTTTCATAACTTGACTTTCACTTTGGAATTGATTTGCATTGATGAAAAAAATAAACATAATTGTACTTGGGCTTTTGTGACATTTGCTCCCTTTTGGGCCTTGACTTCCACCTACTAGGGCGGCGGACAGGCTTGGCGCCTCTGCCTCGAGGTCTCCCTTCCCCCCTTATGGGCCGAAGAAGAAAAGAACGGGTATTGTCTTTCACTTTTAGTCAGGTTTTTGACTTTCTATCAGATTTTGCACTGCTTGAGTTCAAGAATAAAGCGTGTAGTGTGTGCGGGTGTCAACCCCATTTTTAAGTTACCAAGACTGATAAATGAATTCTGAATTTTGACCTTTCAGGCCTTGATCTTTTGTGTGCCATGACAAAAGCCTTTTTGTTTGTTTGAAATTTCTCTCTTTTCTTTTTTTTTTGTTTTTTTTGGATTTGGATTTTGGCAAATATTCTAATTTTTTTTGAATTTGGAAAATATTCATTTTTTATGGATTTTGGGAAAATATTCATTTTTTGTGGATTTTGGGAAAATATTCATTTTTTGTTGGATTTTGGAAAATCAGGGGTAGTATTTCTTAAGATATAAACCGTTCCAAGGGTGAGTTAACTCTTCACCTTCAGCATTAGTTAATTTATAAGCATTGCCAGGAAAAACTTCTTTTATAACGAACGGTCCCTCCCAATTTGGTTGGAGTTTTGAACGGGGGCCACCCGGCTTAACAAAAATTCTCTTGATTACCATTTCACCGACTTTAAATTTTCTCTCAATTACTTTCTTTTGGTAAAAACGTGAGAGCCTATTTTGATAAACGCGCGCATGCTCAGCGGCAACCAGACGCTTCTCATCTAGGAGTTCCAATTGGGCAAGGAGTGAATCACGACGTTCATCAATAGAAAGTTCCTCATCCAATTGTACTCGCAGAGAGGGAATAAGAATCTCATAAGGGACTACTGCCTCCATCCCATAAGTGAGGGCGAAAGGGGTTTGCCCAGTGGGAGTGCAAATGGAAGTGTGGTAGGCCCAAAGAGCTTCAACCAGCTTGTCTGGCCAGTCCGAAAATTTATTAGCCTCACACGTCTTTTTAACGATCTTGATCAAAGTTTTGTTAGTTGCTTCTGCTTGGCCATTACCCTGCGGATAATAGGGAGAAGAATGATGCAATGCAATGTTATACCTGTTGTAGAGATCCTTGAGATCTTGAGAGATAAATTGAGGTCCATTGTCGGTGACGATGGTGCTCGGGATGCCGAACCTCGTGATGATGTTCTTCATGATAAATTTGCAAACGGTTGATGCTTTAATTTCCACGTAAGCTTCCGCTTCCGCCCACTTGGTGAAGTACTCCGTTACCGTGAGAATGAATGATTTTTGCTTGGTCAGGAGGTTCGAGTCACCAAGAGGTCCAATGATGTCAAAAGCCCACATGGAAAAAGGCCACGGGGAGGACATAGGATGGAGTGAAGAAGCAGGAGAATGAATCTTGTCGGCGTGCAGTTGGCACTTAACACACCTACTAACGTAGATAGAGCAATCCTCTTCTAGAGTTGGCCAATAGAAACCTAGCCTAAGGATTTTCTTAGCTAGCATCTGACTATTCACATGACCACCACACACACCAGAATGCGCCTCTTCCACGACTTTCCAAGATTCATCATCATCGAGGCATCTTAATAAAACACCGGTGAGCCCTCTTTTGCAGAGCACACCTCCAACCAAAGTATAACGTTGAGCCACTCTTCTAATTGCTTTCTTTTCTTCTGCTGTGGCTTCCTCGGGATAAGACTGATCATTACAGTATCTGGCAATCTCATAATACCAAGGCTTCTCTTCGTTAGCCAATTCTTCTTCCCAGTCCAAAAGCATGACCTCTTTGCCTTTAAGAGTTTCTTTCTGCTTGGCCTTCTCGAGCACCTGATCCCTAATATCAAGGAAAGCACGATCCTTAATAGCTGGAGTGTCACGCTGATGAATTAGAGGGACATGGAAATCACGCTCAGGGGGGAAGACTAAAGCAGAAGCTAAAGAAGCAAGAGCGTCAGCTAGAATGTTCCGACTGCGAGGCACATGAACGAAGATTAACTTGGTAAAGAGTTTGGCATAAGCTGAAGCGAGTTCCTGGTAGGGTTTAAGCTTAGGATTGATAGTGCGGCACTTGACCAACACCTGGCGCAGAATGAGTTGACTATCACCGACAATCCGCAAGTGAGTGACACCATATCGATGAGCGGTTTGTAGACCGGCCAAAAGAGCTTCATACTCGGCTATATTATTGGTGACGGGGAAAGTAAGCCAAGCAGCAAATGGAATGGTGACTCCTTCAGGTGTTAAAAGAACCATGCCGATCCCTCTTCCTTGAGAATTAAGAGCTCCATCAAAATGTAACGTCCACATAGGATCAAGGGGTTGATTAATGGACATTAATTCTTCATCTGGGAACTCAGAATTGACAGGATCAAAATGAGGTAGAGGGTGATGAGCAAGATGTTCGGCGATGGCATAACCTTTGATAGCTTTTTGTTGAATGTAAGTGATATCAAACTGGGAGAGGAAGCTTTGACAGCGTGCTAATCGATCAGTGAGGACAGATTTTTCAAGGAGGAATTTGATTGGATTCATGCGTGCAATGAGGTGAACCTCGTGAGCTAGGAAATAGTGTTTTAATTTCTGAACTACCCAAACCAAAGCTGCACAAGTCTTCTCCATGGCTGAGTACCTCTGCTCACAGGGGTTAAGAAGTTTAGACAAGTAGTATGCTGCCCTCTCCTTACTTTCTTCATCCACTTGAGCTAAGACAGCACCTACAGAGTCATCAAGGACTGAAACATACAGAATAAGTGGTTTGCCTGGAATCGGCGGCCTCAGGACAGGGGGATTGGCCAAATAATCCTTCAATCCGTCAAAGGCTGCCTGACACTTGTCATCCCAATTAAACTTGACTCCTGGCTTGGTAAGCTCGTAAAACGGCCTGCATCTTTGTGAATGCTGGGAGACGAAGCGGCGAATGAATTGCAACCTCCCTATTAATCCTCGAACTTCCTTCAAATTCTTGGGAGGAGGCATATCTCTAATGGCTCTCGCCTTGTTGGGATCGACTTCAATTCCCCTCTTACTGACAATGAATCCAAGCAACTTTCCTGAAGAAATGCCAAATACGCACTTCTTGGGGTTCATTTTTAATTGATATTCTCGCGACCTCTGTAGAACCTTAGCTAGAACCCCAGGATGCTCAATCCTTGTCCTTGATTTCACTACCAGGTCATCCACATACACCTCGATGTAAATATGAATCATGTCATGAAAAATCACCATCATAGCCCTCTGGTAGGTGGCTCCAGCATTCTTAAGTCCAAAGGGCATGACCACATAGCAATATGTACCCCATGGTGTAGTAAATGAGGTTTTCTCTTGATCCTCCTCAGACAGACGAATTTGATTGTAACCTGAAAAGCCATCCATAAATGAAAGAGTTTCAAATCCTACCGTGTTGTCAATCAGAACATCAATATGAGGGAGGGGGAAGTCATCTTTAGGACACGCCCGGTTGAGGTCCCGGAAATCTATACAAATTCAAACTTTTCCATCTTTCTTCATAACCGGGACAATGTTAGCCACCCAATTGGGATAGAGGACGACTCTAACAAATCTAGCCTTATGGAGTTTATCGACCTCTTCTTTCATCTTCAAAGCTATGTTAGGGTGGAAACGCCTCAACCGTTGTTTGACCGGGACAGACCCTGGCTTAAGTGTAAGGCGGTGTTCAACGAGCGCAGGGTCTAATCCAGGCATATCTTCATAGCTCCACGTGAACGTGTCCTTGTATTCTTGCAGAACCAAAATGAGCGCCTCCTCCTCGGAGGGCGGTAAATTCTTAGTGATGAGGACAATCCTAGGGTCTTCCTCGGTACCCAAATTGATTTCTTTGGTTGGCTCTTCTACCGAGGCTGATGGTTCGTCGAATCGTCTCATGCCACTAGCAAAGGCATCCGCCTCGTCCTCATAGTCTTCATAACTTTCTTCCCCCTCTTCAATAGGGTCTTCATCATTCATGATTTCATAAACGCCCAAACCCTCATAAGCAGCAACAGAATCCTCATATTCTAATTCCGGCAGGATGATCGGTTCTTCCACAAACTCAGGGATTGCTAAACAAGCTTGGCATCTGACAGCCAACTCCAACAAAAATCTTCGGGGAATCTGCTTACCCTTGGCCTTCTTATGTGGAACTATCCCCTGATTTTTATTATTAGAAGGAAAGGAGGAAGAATAGGAACAACTAGCTTGACCAGGGGAAGGAGATGAAAAAGCGGATACAGGAGGTGATACAGAGGAGGGCCCCTCACCAGAGGGGGAGAAGAGTCTTACCAAGGAATCTTGGAAGAGCGGCCCCTGGGTTGGGACGCACTCGGGAGAAAAATAGGAGGTCTCCTCAATAGAAATGGAGGATTGGAATGTTGGAGATTTGGCGTTTTTTTTTCATTTTTAGCTTTTCCTTTGTTTTTATTTTCTTCTTCAAGTAAAAAGCAATGTGAAGGGAGAATAGCAGGAGGAGTGGAGATTGCAAGATTGGAGAAAGATTTAATCAAAGATGGCCCACGCGGGGGCGAGATGGAGATTTTAGAAAATCGCTCGAGGAGCGAAGGAGTAATCGGGAGGGAAATCTGAATTGAATCGGGAGACAAGTTGATGGTAATCGGTGGTGGTCGCGGCACGTGACCAAACCAACGGGAATAGAGAGAAGCTAACACAGATGGATACACAGAAGTGAGGGAGAAAAGGCCGGCCCACAGCCTATCCACGGAAAATCCTTCTTCAAAGGGGACATCTGGCTCCCCCGTATCTGTGTAGTCACTTAACATCTGCCTTTTATCTGTGATTACTGCTGGCATTTCAATCAGTTCTTGAATCAGCGGCGGCCACTCTGGATCCGTCGGCATGAACAGGCGGCTCAGAGAGATCGTGATGTCATTCATGTCAAACCACCTGTACCAGTCACATTCCGGATCACCCATTTTTCTTCTTTTATCTGGCCTTAAAGGCTCCAGGGCTTTGTAGGTAGCCAGTGGGGCAATGTGACGAGCAAACTGTCTGGCGTGCACATCTTGACAATCAAGCAATGAAGTAATGACGGTAGTCTGCTCATTGTTCTGAATGCCACCGGTGACAAAATGTGTCTTTAAAGTCCAGGTGAGCGGCTGGCGGTCTGGTTTGAAGGTGGACGTCATAACAGCCCACGGCTCTCCTTCATTCTTGCCCGGTGCTTTGTAGCCTAAGCCGCCTCGTGCAATCACCTTTTGAGGCTTAATGGGCCTAATCCTGCCCTGGAGTTTGGCGCCCAGGCCCTTGCCATCTTGATATCCCATTCTTATCAGAATGTTCCAGCCGGGGGTATTCATCATATTTTTCTTTTTCTTCTTCCCCTTAGAAGGCAGGGGTGTCATAGCAACTGTGGTAACAGTCTCAGATAGCATCGGCCGTGGACGGGGAACGTCCAGCACAGATAATAATGGCTTGTTGGCAGACCATATGGAAGGAACTGATGAAGCTACATGAATGTCTTCCTCTGGCAAGATCGGCACGCTGGTCACCTTGATAATGCGGCCCTTGTGCGGAAACTTGAGGCACTGATGGTTTGTAGAGGGCACTGCGTCAAGCTGCTGAATATAAGGGCGACCCAGGATGCCATTAAAGGTCAGATCCATATCCAGAATATGAAAATCTGCTGTAATGGTGGCTGGACCCAAGCTGACTTTGAGAGTAATCATACCCAGAGGGGGTTTCTTTGTATTGTCATATGCCGTGACAGTAATGGTAGATGGCCGAATCTGGCTCTCAGGGATACCGCATAACTTCAGAGTGCTCGGAGGCAACACATTGATAGATGCACCGGTGTCTACCAAACACTGCTTAACGGCCACTTTGTTGATATCAACCGTAATACATAGGGCATATTTTCTTGCCGGTAGAGGTGCTAACTCATGTTCATGGAATGTGATTGCCGGCTGACTGCTGGCAGGGGTCAAGACTGTAATTATCTGTTCAACCGGAAGGTCCTCATTGACCATGACCTTCTGCAGGTATTCCTTCAGGGCCAACTGATGAGTGGTGGACCTCTTGATTAATTCAAGAATGGAGATTCTGGCTGGAGTGCAATCCAAGTGCTTTAATAAATCATACTGAGTTCCCGGCACTGAATCTTGTTCCTGCTCTTGCACTTGTGGCCCCTGCACAGGCTCTAGCTCTCTCTGTGGGAAAACACGGTGGAATATCCGTCCACTACGGAGCGGCGCTACGCCTTGACGCGCCTCTGTCGGGGCAATATTAGGAGGAGGGTTGGAAGAAGAAGAAGGAATGTTGGTAGCAGAAACCCTGCTAGGGGATATCAAAGGGGAATTCAATGAAAGGGGCGCCCCCATAGGAGACGTGGTAGTGGTGTTTAACAAAGATGCCCCCGCGGGAGGCATGGGAGGAGTATTTGATGAAGGTGCCCTCGCAGGAGGCGTGGGAGAAGAGAGGGATATCCGAATGCGAGGAGCATTGGCAGGTGGTGGAATAAGGAGAGATCGTGGCACAAAAGGTGGTTGAACTGATGACGGAGGAACTCTTGCCGGTGTAAGAGTGGTAGAGGGGGTAGCAGGTGCTGGCGGTGAGCGGAGTAGGAGTGGCCTGGATGGCGGGTGTGTGGGATTGGTGGTGGAAGGTGGAATGGTAGGTTGTGGAGGTGGTAGGCGGGTAAGAAGAGAGCGAGCCGGCAAGGCCGTGGAATTGGTGGAGGTAGAAGGATTGACGGGGCGTAGAAGGGAACGTCCCGATAGGAGAATAGAAGAAGAAGAAGGAGGTGTGCGCAAAAGGCGCGGAGTTTGATTTTGAGTTGGATCATGGTGAAATGCCCCGACAGAGGCGTTTTCTTCGTGCCCTCCCTGCCCTCTCTCCACCTCGTAGAGAGACGTGACAGGGTTCACATGTTGATTAGGAGCGTGCTCCGGCAATGGATTACGGACGATCCCCATATCTTGCTGGGGTGCTGGAGCTTGCTGTGGCTGAACTTGTTGCGGAGCTGGCTGCTGTTGTTGCTGATTTTGCTGTTGCCGAGAAGCCCTTCTTTCTTTCATAGCGGCTATGAATTGTCTCATCTCATCCCAATTGATGTCACCCTGGTCATTTAGATCGTAGATGTAATCTCTGAAGTGGAAGAAACGATCCAGGTTGTGACCAGGGCCGCGATGAAAGGCACAATAACGGGATGTGTCAACATTAGCGGGCCACACGGTTCTTTCCTTTGGTAATGCGAGCAAGTTGGCGGCCATCAGGGCATTAAAAATATCGGGGAGACTTTCAGGAAGTGGGGGATAGTGGTCCCTTTTGGGGCCAAGTGGCAGTCTCCGTTGTTGTTGTTGGCCGTAGTTGGCTGGTGGGGGCACTTGATGGTATTGTGGTGGAGCTGGAGGATCTATGCGGGGGGCTTGGTTTTACGGTGGAGCGAAGGAGCGTTGAGGCGCGAATTGGGGTGGTGGAGTAGGGTTAAAATGAGGGTTCTGTCGTGGAGGTGGTGGTGGACGTGGGTTAGCTTGATTATGGGGGTTGCCAACTACGCCAACCTGCTCATTTGTGACAGTGCCTTCAGTCGTGGGCCCGCTGTTGACATTTGTATTCTTTTTAAATAGCCGAGGCTTCGGCTCAAACATGCCCATGATGGGCGAGTCCTTCATTTGCGTTTGTATATAACGAGCTCTTTCATAGAGCTCTTCCATAGTTGTTAGCCGATTCATGGCCAAAATGTGCCGGAATTGGGGGGTTGCATTAGAAATGACCATTTTCACTTGCTCCTGTTCCGACAATGTGTCGTTTAATTTCTCGGCCATAGACCGCCACCTATCAGCAAATACAATGAAGTCCTCCTCGGGCTTCATTTTCTCGGCAACTAAATCTGTAACAGAAAGGGAAGGTCCCACCCGGTCTCTGTACCTTTGCAGGAATTTTCTTTGAATAACATCAAAATCGCCGGCATCAGCTGGCTCCAGAGAATAAAACCATTCGAGGGCTGGCCCCTCAAGAGATCTCCTGAATAAGTAGGCCAGGGAGGCCTTATTGTCCTGCCAAAAGGAAGTCTCATATCGGAAATCCTTTAAATGAATGAATGGGTTGCCCGTCCCATTATATCGCCGAAAATTCGACATTTCAGAAGGTGGTAAATGGAACACCGGCAACGTAGGAAGAGAAATTTTCGGAGCATTCTTAGTCGCTGTAACCTTCTTGAGCTGTTCCTCCATGCTGGCCAGCTTCTGAAGCAAGAGAGTGTTGGTATCGGGCTCGACCGGGGCCTGATTCTGAGCAAAAGAAGGCGGTATAGGCGTTCGTAGAATCCGAGGAGGTTGGAAGGATTGATGCCTAATCGCTGAATAGCTCGCCTGCTGGGCTGGCATGGCCGCAGTAGGCGTTTGTGGACGAGAGGAGGGGGGATGCAAGACCGCCTGGTCATTAACAATCTGATGGCCACTCACGGCCGGAGGGGGATTAGAAGAAGAAGAAAGAACCGACTTCCCTTTTAAAGCGGCCTGAATGGCTTGTCGCTGGGAGTCATCCAACTGGGAGAGAGCCTGGATCAAATCTGTGACATTAATGGATGGGGAAGGGTTCCCCGAAGTGTTGGAAGATGGAACTTGAGACGAAGGGTCCGCCTCATGAATAGTGGTATCAACCACATGAACTTGTGAGTAATAGGGGTGAGGAGGAAGGTAGTTCCCCTCATAATAAACAGAATCCTATAGAGGGTCCTCATATTGACCAAATATGTTCTCACTCTCATCATCATAAGAGTACCCGTTGCCTGACATGTTGATGGTTTTACCTGAACGGAGTTTCATTCTTAAGAGAGAGAGTGTTTAATGAAGGAACTATCACAAAATATTTAATCCAAACAAGGCAATCAAATCACCCAACTATGTTTATGCAAACAAGGTTGGCAAGAAACGCAAGATTTTAATGTTTGATGTTTGAATTAGGGTGGATTATTTGTGAAAGTTCACTCTTTTGCCAAATGAGACCTAGTTTGATCCAAGTGTAACCTCCGGGTCAACTAAGTTTTTCTCTCTCTTTAACAACGCATAGGTTCTCTAAACTCCAGGTACTTCAAGGGTACAACCAGCCCGGCGTCTGTGAGGGAATCCACGGGTGCGGGGACTTATGGAGGTCTTGGAAAAGGGATTTCCGGTCCAAAGAGACGGAATGCTCAATGGAGGGTCGTCACGATTCCAAGAAGGGTGTGTGGATCCTAAGGTAGAGAGAGGAGGTCTCTCAACCAAGCCAACAAATCAAGACAATCCAAGCAGCAATGTAATATCACGACAAATGCCAAGCAATGAATAAGAGCTAATCTGTGAAAAAGAACAGTAAAGAAACGCCCTGGGAAAGGTCATTTTCACAGCAGGAGGAAAGACACGCCCTGCGGTAGGTCGTGACAAAATGAAAACACGGCAGCGTGGCTGTCGTTAAACTCTGTGAGGGGCTCACAGACGGTAGGAAAACACGCCTTTAGGTGAGGCGTTATAAAGAAAGGACGCCTCCACGGGAGGGCGTCAAAACTCAGAGAAAACGCCCTGATGATAGGCACTAATAATAAATGAGACGCCTCGGGGAGGGGCGTTAATCCACAGGCAATATGATAAGCAGTAGCAGTAGTTATGATAAAGAGAAACGCCCTAATGACAGGTGTTGATAAGAAATGAAACGCCTCGTAGAGGGGCGTTAATCCACAGACAATATGATAAGCATGCAGCAGACAGCAGTTATGGTAAAAGACGCCCTGGAAGTGGGCGTTACTCAACGAAACACGTCCCTGAGAGGGGCGTTAAATAGCAGACGATAAAATGAGCAAACAGAACGCCGGCAGGTGCAATAAACACACGCCCTGGAAGGGGGCGTTAATCAACAAAACACGTCCCTGTAAGGGGCGTTAAATCAAAAGACGCCCTTGTGGAAGGCGTTAATAAGCAGCAATTGACTGATCCGGGGAGTGTGCAGGGTGCACAGTGGAGGGTGCCCGAGGGGCACAAAGGAAAGGGTACCGAGGGTACCGAGGGGAAAGGGCACGCGAGGGTGCCGAAGGGGAAAGGGCACACGAGGGTGCCAAGGGGAAAGGGCACACGAGGGTGCCAATGGGGATGGTAATCAATAAAGAAAACAGTGGAAGTCCCACCGTGATCACCAATTTGTAGATCAGATTAAAATCCGCTCTTTTTTTGAGAGGAGATTAAAATATGACAAAAAGGAGGTAAATAAATAATGCAAAAAGAATGTAATAAAAATAGCACGAGGTGCTAAAGTGGAGATGGTGTGATCGCCAGAGGGGTTACCTCAATAAGAAGAAAAGGAGATCGCGTGTACCTGGTGAAAATTGGGATGCGGGATGGATGTGGATTTCTTCCTCCAACTTCAATCGGCCGGCCGATGAAGTGGGTTTTCTTGGTTGATTACCTTGTAAAAAAAAGATAATGAAAAATAAACAAAAGAGAGGGGGATCAGCCAAAGTGCAATAGTATCAATCCAAAACTAACATAAAATGGTGAAAAGACATCAACGTGCGCACCTCTTTTTTTGTTTTTTGTTTTTAAACCCCTAGCAGAGAACTAGGGAAAGGATATGATAAGATGATGCTTAATGCAATAAAAGAACTAACGACAGGGTGACAATGATAATATGCTAAGAACGAGATGAACAAAACAAGCACAATATATAGCCCTGCTCTCCCTGACGATAGTAAAGGGAAACCGTGAAGATGTTGAACGGATGCAGAAGGATGGAGAAAGCAGTAGCTGAAGGAGGAAGCAAGTGTTTGATTGGATGCAGAAAGGATGGAGTGCAAGCCAATGCTCAATGCTTCGAATGCCTTTTTTCCTTCTGAATGCTTAACGTGCTTGTTGAATACTTTATATCTTAACCTTTTCCACGATCGAATGATATTTTCTTTTATAGCTTCAATCGGATGTGATCAAACAAGGAAATGATAAGAATGGGTAATGAGGCATCCAGGGAAGGATCAATATCGAGCAAGAGTCCCAAGGATGGTAGGGAACTGTGAGGGAAAGATGAAAAAAGAAAGACTCTGGAGTGAAACACGACTTAATCCAGGGCGTCGATTTATGAATTGACGACCTGCACAGAGACATTTCTTGAAACACGACCTAAGAAAGGCCGTTTCTTCCTGGATTTAATTTTGGAAATAAAACTTTCTTTGTTTAGACATTAATGGAACACGCCTAAGATAACGGCGTTGCTTAAAAACACGCCCTGAGGTAGGACGTTACACAGAAAATGCTTTTTATTTTGAAAATAGATAATTCCAGAAATTAACGGATAATACCAGGAATTGACGCCCTCATCTATGGTCATCCCTTCTTTTGAAACACCCTATCACAGTGATGTGACACAATCTTGGACTTAAGCAAGCAAGCACATTCGCATTCTAAATGGGCCAATTTGGGCCGCCGCTCTCTCGTCGCTCACCCAAGCCCGGGGTAACTTGGCAATGCCAAGGTGAAGATGTGGGGTTGGGCCCTTGCTGGTAGAGGGCCAGCAAGGCCAAGGCTTGATTCCCAAAAGGATGTGGAACCCAATTCAATGGGGCCGACAAAGTGCCAAGGGCACCGGTTTCACTCTTCCCACGGTGATCACTCAAGGCAACGGGGCTTGAGGATCGGGCTCTCTCTCGCACAACCAGCGGAGCTAAGAAACAAACATTGAAAGACAAGCACAATGAGTAAGGGTTTAGAGCACTTACTCGACCGGTTTGAAGAAACCGGTCCCGCTCGGAGACGAGGGCGAGCGGGGAGGCGGTGGATCCCCACACGCCGCGGCGGTGTAGCTTGACCTGAAATTACAAACGGTACAGCACTACTCCTCACGCAGGAGGGGTGATCTTGGGGTGGGGGTTATGCTTAATACATTCAAAACTACCTCCACACAGGGAGGGGCCTTCAGCCGGCCAAGCGGGGTGGGGAGAGATGCAAAGGAAACCGAGTTTCCGAGCTTCGCCGATTCTATCTAGCTTCTGTAATTCTGGACAGGGAGTTGATGTTGATGCAGCCAATAAATCCACCGAGCTCAGAATCTGATGAGACTTGCGCCAAAATATTGCTAACTGGAGAGGGGTGCAGCCTGAATTTTTGGACGACGTTCTGATCTGGGGGCTG